>RJWH01000543.1:220948-711180 GCA_004363575.1 Solenodon paradoxus
TTTTCCCCCCCCCCCCCCCCCCCCCCACCAGGAGGAGCCACCTTTGACACACTGGGCATCAGCAGGAGCAAACGGACTTTCACAGCTCCCTGTGATTTACAGCTAGGAAGGAAGGATTGCAGTTTCTGCGTCACTGACACTTCTCTGCACTGGAGACTGTACTTTAAGTTAATAAATGATTAGCTTTCCATTGTTACTACAAACGTTATCCTACTTGACGTAAGCTGTCTTTATTCATTAATAACACCATTATAGTGTAACTTTTGTAAGCAAGTGAATACCTACAGTTCCTGTCTGCATATACAGTACTAGATATCAAAGGGATAAAAGGGATTCGGGAATTAGCTGAAGTCCCTTTGGGACCTTCTGAAGTCAAAGATAAGGGACTAAGCAGAGGTAAGGCATCCACAGACATCTTGCAGCTCAAGGCCACATGCATGTGAAAACTGATGAATTTCACCTGATAGGAACAATATTTTCAAAATTGGCAGTATCATGTTTCTGAAATGAACATATTCCACATTCATTTCTCTAAATAAACTTCCCTTTGAGAAATCTGCTATTATGCAGTAAAGTGACAGTATTTAAATACCCAAAGTGCAGAAGTTTGTATATGAGGGAACCAATCAACAAATAAGTGAAGAGTAAGTTCTTGACCGATTTCTGTAAAGACTATTTTTTATAGAAAATGTCATCTCTGTTTTTCACAAATTGAAGTCTACTTACCTTGCTGGGTTTCTTGGAAACGGCCCTTCTCAGAGAAGATGCACTAATAGCTCTGCTAAATTTGCTTTAAGGAGAGAGAGAGAGTGTTAACTCCTATTCAAACGCCTCCCCAGGAGCAATGTGACAAAGGTGGAGACTACAGCACAGCACTAAGACACTTTTGTAACAACAGTGGCAATTTGAAAAAGGAAAAGTCGAGACAATTGAGAATTCCTTTCGTGGAAAAGAATGATAGTAAGCATTAATGAGTGTTTTAAATGTTTTATCTCTTTTTCCCCCCTGAAATTAGACCTCAGAAATCTGCATTTACTTCCTTAAGCAATTAAAAAAAAAGTGTTTTTCCCTGAGGACTAAACATGTTTATTTAAATTTAGAAATGGTCACCCTTCCTACTTAAAGAAGCCACTCTTTTAATAAAATGAGGCGCTTTCTATACCAATTGCTCTTTAATAGATGCTCCTGTTTCATTTCATCTTAAAGCAACAATAGAAAAACAAGAGAAGTATACATAAGGTAACCGTGTTCCACAACTTTCTAAAAGAGGAACAGGGGTCTCATTATCAGAAAGTAATGATTGAGGCTCAGTCAAGAATTTTTTGTTGATCGAGTCATGAAAAGACCCCGCTCTCTCCAGATTTCTCTGGAGATTCTGGACGTACCTGATTGAGCTTGTCTCACTGGCTGAAGACTTCCAGCTACTGAGCTGCTTTAGCTTGGCCAGCTTTCTGTTCCATATTTCTAACTCCTCTATTCTTTCCTCAAGGTTGTTGGTTAGTTTGCAGAGCTGTTTCACCGCGCCTACATTTTCCATGAAGATCTGGTCCTGAAAATAATGCAGAGTATATCAACTTACATTAGGAGATAGTCAAGGAACTATCCATAACCTATTCACAACGCAACCCACCACTGATGATGGTTAGATGCATACACAACCGCAAGTTTATTCAAAATAAAGCTGGATAGGTTTGCAACTTCAAGTAGTCTTGCTAAATTGCTGGCTGCGTAGTAAAACTGCTTATGGTCAATTTGTAGTAAAATGGAAATATGACCTTGTAATCCACACGAGAGAAGGAGCCGAAGGACACTGTCAAGTTTAGACTCCAGAGATTTATTTTCAAAGGCTGTTATGTTATATTTAAAATTCATAAAAAGGAAGTCAGGACCGAATGCTGATTTGTGTGTGCATCACTAAATTCCCATAAGACTCCAGTTCTCCCCATAAAACATGTATCAAATTGCTCATGGAAAGGAAGGAGGAAGGAAAACCTTTTCTCTGAGTTCTGCTACCTACTAGATCTGAGATCCCAGGTGAAATATAATGACCTCTCTAAACTTCAGCTTCTTCATTTATAAATGAGAGGATAATTCATTAAGTGTTCAGTCTTCCTTTAACATTCCATGAATGCAATTTATGTTTTAGCTTAACTTCCAAACAAAATTTTAAATAATAACACTTTAGTTCTTGTTCAGCAAAAATCATGACATGTCAAAAAGAGCCAGAAAAGGAAGGTTAACCAAAGTCTGAGTGTCCAGCCTTCCCTTCCCTGACTGACACTTAGTTGTTATAGGAACATGTGAGCCTAGCTCTTGGTCATAATAAAAACCCTGGAAACCCCTCACGGACTTGCACGCTGACCCCATGACCTCTCCCCTTTCCTCCTCTCTGCTTACAGGTCCAGACTGGCATGGCACTCTGTGAGGCTGATGGAAGCTGTTCTACTATTGCAAATTGCTTGGGAGTCCAGGTCAAAAAAGAAAGACTATTCTGCATGTGGGGGATCAAACTCAGGGCTGCCTATCTTTGAGTTTCTCATCAGGAAAACAGAAGCTTCAAGGGTTTCAAACACTTAGAAAGGATTCAAAATTTGAATATTACAAAACAAACCTTAATTCATGCAGTTTTATGACATACATGTCTTATGAAAGCCAGGGAAACTCTGAAACTCTCAAGTCACACAGGTCTGATGAAGCCTCCACACTCTTCATCTCTTTGTTTTTATTCCTACAGTCTATTCCTCAGATAGAAATGACTGGCTTTTTCCAAGATGAGTCTAAATTCCATGGTTCCCAAGACCTTCTCAGAGGCCAGCAACAGAAGACACCCATCTCTTACACGCTGTGTCCTCAAAGTATGTTTCATTTTATCACTTGGTCATTTCCTTGCATCGGATATGATGTATCTGTCTCCCCACCAGGATCATGAGTCCATGGAGGGCAGCGATTATGTTTTTCATCTGCGTATCCCACCAGCATTTAATGCATGGCTTTGCCTATAGCAAATGCTTGGAAAGACTGTAACAAAGTGAATTGCAAAGGGCTAATGAGTTAGCAGCTAATAACAGCAGAAAGTTTTCCTTTTGTGGCCAAAAGCTTCATTTCTTAAGTCTATTCTTGTTTTAAGGACATACATAAGGACAAGAACACAGGGGTTGGGATTTGAGGGCCTCTCAAAGATTGTTGAGAATCCCACATTTTTCCTAATATCTTGCCATTCTTATTCAAAGAACACAAATTGATAAAGCCCCTATGGAATGGAATGTGGCAATATCTAGCAAATAATAAATAAATATATATATATATATTTGACACATTAATCACGCTTCTGGGAACTTTTCCCACAGATCTCCTAATGAAAGATTAAAAAAGAAACCCAAAAAACTATTAGTTGAAGCACTATTTGTAATTGCAAAAAAGTTAGTCATTTTTAAGACTCAAATGTCCATCAACAGGGAACTTGATGAGTAAACTATGATTTATTCATACATAAGAATGTCATGCTTGCGTCAGACTTCTGACATGTCCCAGCACAAGCCCTGCACACCTAGACTCCAGACTGGCTCCCACCAACCCACGGTCTGGACCTACCTCTGCACCACCCCAGTGAACCTAAGTCTCCTGCCTGTCCCAGTGCTGGTCTAACCACCGTAGACCCAGGCCCTCTGTCCTCCCCAGCACTTCAGCATCCCCCGAAGCCTCAGACCTCAAGTGAGTTCCCGTAGTTACCATATGGCCAGCAATCCCAGGTCTATGGACATATATTCAAAGGAAAGGAACTGCTATCTCAAACAGTCATCTGTAGCTCCAGGTTCAATGTGGAATTATTCACAATACCCAAGACACAGAAACAACTTAAGTGTTGTCTCTAGATGAATGAATAAAGAAAGCTATTTCTTTTTTTCAGCCATAATAAAGAAGGAAATCCTATCATTAATGACAACATGGACAAACGTTGAGGGAATTATGTGAAGTGAAATATGTCAGCAGAGAATGACAAATACTGAATGAGATCACTTACATGTAGACTCTCAAAAAACAAGGCAGAATTCACAGACATAGAAAGTAGGATGGTGGTTGCCAGGAACTAAAGGGTCAGGGAAATGGAGAGATGTTAGTCAAGGGTACAAACTCAGTTATGAGACGAGTAAGTTCTGAGGATCTAATACACAGCATGGTGGCTGCAGTAACAATACTATATCATATACCTGAAAGTTGTTAAAAGAGTAGATAGAACTTTACAGCTTCAGGTCTAACATTTAAGTCTTTAATCCATTCTGAGGTCATTTTTATGAGTGGTGCATGGTCATGGTCACCACAGGCGTCCACTTGAGGCCTGAGGCTGTGGGCTGACTCAGTGTCGGGCAGGGCAGAGAGGCCGCCTGCGTCTTTAGTAGCCAGTGCTCATCAGCCACAGTAAAGGTAACTATGTGAGGTGATGGATGTGCTAACAGCCCCGATTATAATAATGACTTCACACTATTTATGTACATCGGGATATCAGGTTTATACCTTAAACTTACACAATGCTCTATGTGAATTATATCTCAATAACGTTGATAAAAATAATTCAATTGATGAGTGTATATGTTTATTGTAGTATGAAATATGTCTATGAAGTATATATAAGTATTACTACTCTAGTTTTGTATGTGCTTGAAATTTTTCATCAAAAAATGCTAAAAAAATTAATAAACCACAAAAGGAAAACAAACCAAAAAGCTGAGAAAAGCTCTTCTAAAATTTCTAATTCGGATAGAGGTTTTCCTTTACTTCTCAGTTTGTTTTAATAAGAATAAGGCAAAAATCACGAAGATAAGAATACTCTAATATTTGAATCACAGTAAACATTATGATCACTTACTATGTTTACAGTGTATAGAGTCATAATTGTACTATGTACAGTTGATCACATGATCACTCACGCACGCCCAGCAGTGCAGAACAGATTTCCAGCTCTCATCTCTGCTTCCCCACAGGCAACTCCTCACAGTGTGCTGTCATTTCAATGTACTGAAACCACCCACTTCTCTCCATCCTCACTGGTAGTACCATAACTAATAGTCTTATTTTTTTCTCTTGGCAACTGTCATTTTCTGTTTAACTTTTGTTTCCTACATTAATATTTGATTTAGCCCAAGCCAAAGCAGACAAAGGAGAAAGTCCTCTAAATCACAGAAAGTTCTTTCTGTATTGTCCTCCCAAAAGAACTTTCATCTCAGTTGTTGTGCCAGTCCCAAGACATGAACCCAGGTCCTTGGGATCTATGTGGACTGGACCCTGTCAGCAGTAGCAGACTTAACCCCTACTCCACCAGGGCTTTTAATGTGCTCCTAACAGGACTTTTAATGTGCCTCATGATATATGAGCAATGGCTGCAATCGTCCAGTTATTTGTCAGTAATGACAAAAATCAGCTCTGACTTCTCCAACTCAAATTTGCCTGCACCATACATCTTGTAAGTAGATTCAATAGGCAAGAAGATAATTCATGTGCTTTCCTATTTAAGAGGAAACAAAGGTAAGGAGAGGATTTACTACTCCTTCCAGATTGTAATGATGACCCTGACTTTATGGATCCAACGGAAAATCACCAAAAAAAAAATTTCTAGGACTTTTATGGGGCTTGATTCTTATTAAATTACTTCTGACTTCTTACCTCTATTATCATAGTGAAGCCCATATAAATATGTTTAAAGTCACAGTCTAGAATTTTCTGAAAAATGTCTTTTCTATGCAAGTGATGAGGACTCTATGAGGACATTGTAATTAGGGATGGGGGAGGGGTTGGGGGTGGGAGAGGAACCAAGATGAAAGTTCTGTTGGGGAGACAATGCAGAAAAAACTTTACTGTGATTTCAAGAGGACTTTAGTATCATTCTCCTTGGTCTGCTTTGGTTTGGGCAAAATCAAAAATTAATGTATGAAACAAAAACTAAACAGAAAAAGACCATTGCCAAGAAAAAAGTAGGCAAGATGGAGAGAAGTGGGTAGATTCAGCAGATTCAGGACATTGAAGAGAGAAAGAACAATTTTGCAGTTGAATCTAATGTAATTATTCAACTGTCCAATATTTATTAACTATTTTGAATGAGACTTACTGCATCAGCTGAAATGTAGCTTTTCAACTGTGATGGAAAAATGGCTAAACCAGCTTGCCACCAAAAATTACTCATGGGACTTGAGGGGCGTTAAGGGGAGCGACAACTGCTTCAGATCTGACAAGAATCCTTTGACCAGAGTTGAAGCTTTCTATGAGGGTATGTCTGGACAACACCAGCATATTTTCTGGAAGGACTATGGAGCAGTTTGGCAAGTATACATTCTCATGTAAAGGACAGACCTTTGGGATATCAGTGCCATTACCTAGCTTAAATGAGTCTCTTATTTAAGCCGTCTTTCATCACAGCCTCCTCACGCTCTGTGCTCTGATGGTATCAAAGCATTTGTCATTCAGGCAGTAGATGGTGCTTTTCTAGTCTCCAGAACAAGCACAGCTGCTCTCTTTACCTGAACCATCCATGCCCCCGCACCCCACCACCATCTTCCTTAATACTTGGTATCATATTTACCTGTATTAGAAACACCTGGAGATGAGGCCCCACCTTGTCCATGGCTGACTGTCCAGCACAGAGTAATAACTCAGTACATGATTATAATTCTGAGGGGATGAGTATAATTCTGGTTCAGGACATGAGGCATTGAGAGGCTGCAGTGTTGCTCTCTAGTGGACTGAAAAGAACTGACCAAACTTACAGTTTATCTGAGGTTTCTCTAAGAAAAGATAAATGACTAAGGGTCCAAATTCTCTTTCTACATTGGGAAATACCCATGGAAAAATGGATGAATTAAGCAAGGAAACACTAGTGTTTGACATCCTCAGTGCACTAGGCTAGTATTTCAAATATACCCAGCAAACTGACTCCCTCTCTGGTTCGGACCTTTCCCCTTTGGGAGGAGATCGGTTCAGTAACAGATGAAGGTCTCTTTTGTTTTGCCTTACCTGCTAGGAAACCCTTAACACCATTTCCAAACTTCTGGGTCCCTTGCTGATCTGATGACAAGTGAACCAGCAACACTGGGGAGCATCCAGGGGTGGAGTTGATTACTCCTCTCTTTGGGAACTATAACTTGTCCTCTATCTGACAGTACTGAATAGGGTAACTAAGCTACATCACAAAGAATGTTTTGAAAAGTTGAAATAGGCTCTTGTTTCTTTTCCAGTAGAGTCACAGACTTGAAAATCTCTCCTGGTGGCATCTGATGTTGCATGGACTGACATCTTATAATAAAATCATGGGAACAAAACAGTCTGTCTTTGAGCTCTGTGAAAATGATTGCCAAAGGGAGAAAACCTGTCTTTAGCCAGTGGGTGTGTCTGGAATTGTTTGGGTTTTAGATAAACTCAGCTTTAGATCTTTGTCCAAGAGTTTATTTTGTGGCTGGCTCACCAGGCCTTGACATGGATTTTAAAAAACAGAATCTCAAACCAGAAAAGCAGGTTGTGGAGACAGTGGGGAAGCTCAGACCTCCAGCTGCATTCCCAGCCAGGCCCCTGGAGGAGAGGCTTCCTGCACAGGTGAGAGGACTACTCTCAGGTTCATTTCCCTGGATGCTGTGCTTTGATGTCTGTGTTACACGAGAAAAATCACAGATTGTATAAACTGTTTACAATTATGTCCTTTATTATGCCCAATGTTTGTTTGCTTTAGAATTCTTGCTTAATTTTTGTTATCCCTGGATAATTGTAATTCTTTGTGGATGTGCTTGACTCTTTGACTGAGGCAAATTCTTTTGAGCCAGTACATGTCACAGTTGTGATGCCCTGATTTCTTGTCTTCCCCATTCTTGTCTTCCCCAAGTGACCAGCGAGCTCCTTTGGAGGGCAGTTACTGTGTCTTGTAACTCCCTAGGCTAGGCTGGTGCCTGACATGAGTAATTCAATACTCAGCTAATTAACAGAATTGATAGTTCTTTATCAAGAACCTAAGATGTGCTAGCCTCTCTCCTAATTACAGGGATAAAATAATAATATAAGGCAAATGGGATCCCTACCCTCACAGAGCATATTTTCTAAGGTGGGGTGGGGGGTAGAACAGACAACAACAAGGAAACCACAAGTAAATAATATATTTTTAAGTTGTAATTAGCACTAGGAAGAAAGTCAAAAAGACACTGAAATAGAAATTGTCACTATCTTAAGCCATTGTTGTTGATTTGGTCTTTTAGTTTTATTTTTAAGAACTGAGCTTAGAACTGAGAAAGAAATAACAGCATCAGGTAGAAAGTTATATTCTCCTCCTAAAAAAGGTAATCCAATGGAAAATTGGACCAAATAATTCACAGGTGATATCTAAATAGCTAACATAAGAAAGAGATTCAAAACTTAAATACTGATCAGAGAGAGGCAAGTTAAAATACTAAATTAGCACTTCACTCCAATCAAAATTTCAAATTTTAGGAAGTCTGATATCAGGTATGGATGAGGATAGAGAGAAACAGTAAGTCTCCTGCACTGCTGTTATGAATTAGAACTGACTAACAGTCTGGCACTATTTCTTAAAATTAAGGCTGTGTGTTTCCTACACCCCATACCTGGTATGTATCCCAGAGAAAACCTCCTATGGACTCACACAGGGGTCTGTGTGAGAATGTTCATCACTGAAGACTTTGTGGTTAACATAACTGGAGAGAGTCCATCACTTGCTAATACAAAGGTGCATTCCAAAGAATTCTAGCATCAATTAGAAGCCATGAGCAGATGTACATAATTCAAACAAATTTAAAACACATTCAAAAAACGATGCTAATAATATTCCAGAAAGTCTGGATATCCCAGGATAAATGTGAAACATATTAGAATGGCTCTCATAGTCAGGGGTTGGATGTAGAGAAGCCGAGGGTGAAAGGGAAGAAACGAAGTTAAGAAAAAGATCAGTGAGGTGACACCAGTGCATCAACTATAAAGTTCCAAGAATAAAGACAAAGAGGAAAGATCTCTGCAGTTTCTATGCCTATTCTTCTGCTCTCTTGGTTTGAGTGTTTGAAGGCACAGCAATAGATGATTAGCTGCTCCGGAGCTCAGAAGTCCCCATGCTCTGGGGATGTAATCCCAGCAAGTGGTAACCAGCAGAGGACAATGACTGACCTAAGAGCCAGACTTTACAGATAACTGAAAGTTAACATCAGTCAATAAAGGGACTGAATTATACTTTAAGACTTTATTTCTCTAAAAATTACTAGAAAATACTCTCATTGAAAGCTCTGGCATAACTTCAGCTGTTTTGACTAAGCTCCACTTTGGTAAATTAAGTGTAAAATTCCAGACCCTAAATTAGTGAGGACCTGAATAATCAGACCTATTTGATTTCCAAGGCATTGCCACCACCTGCTGACACAATATTTAAATTGCAATTTTAGGAGTCTGAAACGACTTCCCAACATTTTATCACAAAATTTTCAAGCACACAAAGAGTTAAAAACATTGTGCACTTCCATATACCCACCACCAAAACTACACAATTAGCACATTATTCTCTTCCTTTACCACATTTCTCTCCATATCTTCATCTCTCAATCTGCCTTGTTTAAATGCATGAAAATAAAATAAATGAACAATAACTTTCATTGAGAAAATATAAGCCCCCAATTTTTTTTCCCAAGAAAACAATAAATGACATATTTCTCTCTAAAGTACACAACAGAACTGGAGAATTTTCTCCCTGCTTTCCAGTTTCTAGAAAAGAAGAAAATCTACAAACAGGTGATCAGTTGTGAAAACATCAGGGGTGGTTGTAACTGCATGTTAACTCTAATCATTCAGCTTGAATCAGATCAGCTCTGAGTGCAACAGAGGATGCTCACCTAGTGCAGGAATCTTACCAACACAGTCAGTGAATGAGATCTACTCTCTTCATGAGAAATGAATGAATTTTTAAACAAACTGCTGAGTAGGCATTTACAAGCTGCCCTTTGATTCTGAGCTGGCTGTCAGAACTTAAACTAATACAATTTTTTCATTATTTAAAAATGAAAAACATGAGCCACTCTTTAAAAATAAAAAATCGTTTCAGAGACACCTGAAATGGTGGCATCTCTGAGTAACACCTGGAAAAAAATGTGTTAACAATTAACTCTTCATTTTGGTTATATTATGTTGTAGGCCTAAAAGTTAGAGTCCTGAGAAAACTTGCCTTTACAAAAATCATTTATGAAAACTAGCACTTTACTGGGGGAAAAGTGATTATGATAGAACTTCAACTCTCCCTACTGAAGTGATTTTTACTACAGAACGGTAATGAATAAGATTATTTGTTTTTGTATAGCTATAAAGGTGGACCTTATAATCCCCCAAAATCAGTGAGCCAAGTTTTAGATAAAGTTTTATCTGATGTTGAAATTCCTTCTCTTAACCACTGTGTCATATACCATCAGTGTGTTTTCACTCAACCAAATCAGTGATATTTTGGTAAGTTCCCTTCCTCCCATCTCATCTCTCTCTTCCCCATTTGTTTTCATCCTCTCTCCCCAACTGATTTTCTAACACTGTGCTTTCCCATATTCTCCTCCCATTTTCTCCCCATCCTCTTGACCTTCACAGGTCCTCTCCTGCCTCCATAATTGGAAGTGTTTTGCAGCTTTTAGTTCTCTTTGCTTCTCATTCTCCTTGAACTTGAAAGCTACAGGGCCAACCCAGTAACAGGAAGCAATGACTTGAGAGTACAGTAGGCCTCTCTTGGGGAGACACTGATATTTTGAGGGAGCCAGAAGTTGCAAATTTCTGTGAAGTTCTCTTAATTCTTAAATATTGTAACACCTTCAAAAAATTGTAAAACATCATGAGGGGAAAAAAGTCTACAGAACAGAGTTGGCCATAGGCTTCTAATCTGTGACCTGCATCCACAGCCTTTTCCTTATTAGTATATCTGCACCCTCTTGCTTTCCTAGTCTCCCACCCATTCATGTGAACATCCAGGTGGCTTATTTTTTAAGGATTTCACTAGGACTTCTGGCTTTTGTAATAACTGCAGGAGATCATCTTAAGATGTTTTGTAATAACTGCAGGAGATCATCTTAAGGTAGTCTTTGTACTTTTCGCTCTATTTCTCTTCTACCCAAAGTCCCTTTATTTATAAAGGATTTTCATCAAAGCTAAAATGCAATCTAGAAACACATATGAAAATGTTGAAATGTTGCTCTCTGATGACTAGATCATTTCTTCATATACTCTGCAACTTCATGCCACACTAGGAAAAGGACTGGTTGGAATCTTTACAGGCTATTTATACAATCAACCAAAGTTGGATATTAGTAGTGTTGGTCAACAGTTGTTATAAACAGTATCTCTTTCTCTTCTTAACAGGAGAGTTGACATTGCAAGATAAACTTCTCTTATCTAGGGTCATTTGCTTCCTCTCATAAATTTCTCATGGTTTGTGTGACCCACTGAAAGCTCAGTGATGGTCGGTGGGGTGAGAGGGCTTATTTTACGATCCACAAAGAGCCTGGAAAAATAGGATCCATGTTCTTTGTGTTCTTCATGAGGGAGACTGAAGAAGACAGCCCATGAAGCACATGTAATGTAGAAGAGGGTTCTTTCACAGTGTTTAGGATTAAACCAGGAATACAAGTCTATTCTTAGAAGTGAGCCAGGAGCGAGCTGGGTTTCAGAGTGCAGAGTGCTCTTGGTGTGACAGATTGTGGGAATGAATGTGGCCTTCGTGACATCTCCATAGATTGTATCATTACATGGTCCTGTTACTAAGAGAATCACAACTTTTCCATTTTGAACTCCTGTTAGTTGTACGTATTTATAAACTGCATGCTGTCTTGTCCCCTAGAGGAATGAATCTTGCTGTCTGAAACTGGAACACCAGCCTTCTTTCCCAGGGCTCTGGTCTTGCCTTCCAAGGAATTGTGGATGGAGTGAGAGAGTCTCAGGACACTGAGGACTATACAGGCTTAAGCCAACAGGTGAGCAGCCAGCTGTGAAAATGCTGAGTAGTCAGCAGCCTGAAAAGACTCAGCTTCAAAAATCCACCCCCACATCATTTTACGTTACTGGAAGAAAGAACTGCAATAGAATGTCTGACCATGTAATCAGGAACCCGCCCCACCCCCCATATCCGTAGAGACATTTTTAGAATAGACATTGGTTTAGCAACGTGTTCTTACTTCTCCTTATAGATAGATTAAACTGATCATAGAAGATAATACATCTTTTGACAATACGTTTCCCTATCACTTAATCTTTAATCAGGAAGGTTAAGAAGTAAATCATGCCCACATTTGCCATAGGCTTTGTTGTATATAATTTAATGCAACCTTTAATTCCTACTTACTGAAAATAATTAAAAAACTGTAGCCAAACCCTTCAAAAACCAGATCCAGTCTATCAGATATCTCTCTCTCTCTCTCTCTCTCTCTCTCTCTCTCTCTCTCTCTGAATAAAACTTTCATTAACTTTTTTTTCACAAGGTTGTTTATTTCAGTTGCTAGAATGAACCTGGGCTGCAGCCTCTCCTGGGGGAAGCAGGTAGGGTGAGGGAGGAGGGGCACTTGAAAGTCTCATCAATAATCCTCATTGTCCCCATTCAACTCAACTGGGAATGGGAAGATACCAGGCCAGAGCTAGAATTAATTATTTTGCTGAATAGTAACCACATTAGGCTCTGAGCAGGCATTACCTACACAGAAAACACAAATCTCTCCTGACTGTTCTAGAGAAGGATCATGACCAGAAGCAAGCAGATGAGTAACCCTAAAAGGCCCAACATTAGCAGCCTAGTGACTTGCTCCAAGACTGTATGTACCCTGAGACATACAACTGGCCATATATATGCTTTTTTCTTGCTAAGAAAACTTATGAAAATGTAAGAGTAAGGGTGACTTTAGTATATGGAAGCCTCAGAATGCATATTTAAGTAAATACGAAGTTTTATATTAAAGTGAATTATTGGAAAACTTCAGTATAAATTTTATTATTAAAAAGAAAATTCTCATGATACCCCTACCTCTCAAGTGAAATAATAGGTCAGGGTGCGGGGGGAGGGGGCAGAGGCAGAGAATTGCTTTTACTAAGATGTGGTCCCGGGAATAAGGAAGTAACGCGACTTCTACCCTCAGCCTTTGTAGCTCAGGACTGAGCAGGTGACCCAGACCCTGCTATCTAAGTGCCCATTGCCAAAGAGCCAAAGGTAGAAGAATATAAAATGAACCCTCGGCCTGCTACTCCAAGTGTGGTGCACTGAGCAGCACGACTAACACAACTGGTATGACCCAGAGGTTAGTTAGAAAAGCAGACTCTCTGGTCTCACCCCATTCTTGCCTAATCAAAATCTGCATTTAATAAGCTCCCAAATGATTCACAGACACTTTGAAGCTCAAGAAGCACTGCCCCCATAAACCAGCAAATTACAAATGAGTCTCCACTCAAACATCCCTCCCTACTATGACAAAATCCCCATGTCAATCAGACATCCCTTGCAGCATCGAATATAATAACGCAATGCGAAGCAAATCAGCAGCAGAGGGAATTTGTAAACCTTGCAAAACATGCAGGATTTCACAGAATTAATAGCCATAGTGTCAGAGAACTACTCAAAGCGCATACAAAGCACTAAGGAAATGGCAGACCTGTTAACTTGCCAAGGAGAGCTAATCTATAGGATGATGACATTCCTTCAAAAGAGAATGATTTGAATATCAAATAATTAAGACAGGTCCTTGAGAAAAATGATAAACCTCATGAATATCTTTGCAAGTGTGACCCACTTTACATTGTGCGGTGAAAGTCAAACAAACTATTTTATTGAAAAATTGCCCCATGAAAAACACCACTTCACTCAAGTTTCACACATTCTAAGAAGAAACAGAGTTAAGAATAACTTCAATGATATTATGTGCAATAGTCTTTCGTAAGTTTTCCTTCTGTTGTTAAGACAAAATCTAATTAAAGCGTATTGTCACTATCTCATCATGTCTGGTCCTTGTTTTAAGGGCACTCATGCTAAGTGGGCCTTCCCAGGATCAGTTTTCCTCTAATTGCTTATCTCTAATGCCTACTGTTGCATGTTTCTTTTTCTTTTTCCTTCATGGGACTTCTTTTTGCTACCTGTGATCAGTATAGCATAAATGACTGACTTCACAGCTGAAGGAAGAATTCTTCTTTGGCCCTGATTCCTGGCATAATGCTGCAGCACACTGTCATGCCACAGAAGGAGCTCAGGGAAGTGGGGCTGTGCTGTCGGCAGGAGGTATCTATGCAGCAGTTACCTTATCCACCATGAGGAAGTTCTTCAGCGTCTCTCCATTTTCACAGGTGACACCACCAACATCCTTAACGGCTCCGGGCAAGATTTCTTGCACCTCCTGTGCAATCATTCCTAGACACAAAACAGTCCAACAGGTTTAATCAAGAAAATACCTTTCTGGAAAAATCCTCCCAGGCTTACAATAAATGGAATGAAAGTCACAAAGGATATTTTTGCAAATAGATGCTTATCCCTTCTCAGCTTTTACTTTGATCTGTCATGCATTTGAAGCCAAGAAGAAATTTTGTGCCAAGAACCACTAAAGGATTAAAAGTGGGAGTGTTTTTTGTACTTCTCACTGAGACTCTGGGCCAAATGTTGGAAGGAATGAAAAAATACCTTAAAATCCCTGAACAGAGAAGTTGTGGTGGAGTGTTAGCTTGATTTCCTTTCTTTTGCTGCAAGAGGACTTTGGTCCTTTTTTTAGGATTTGTGGCTTAGAATATAAACACTTTGTTCCTTCTCTGACCTAGACCCACCCACCCTGCCACCTTCTCTCCATCCTAGCACTCCCCGCTACTGCTCTTTCTAGAGTTTGATCTGCCACCTGTCCCTGAGCTCTCACCCCATGAGCAAAAGGACTCCAATGAGAAGGAGCAATATATTAAAAGTATTCCACCAGTACCTTGGGGTGCAGGGGTGGGGGTGGGAATGTTGAATAAAGATGACCCAGAAATGTCTTTAACCTCTCTTATTCTAGTGACTGTGTGTTTCACAGAGGACAAGTTAAATCAACAGCGTGGTGTCAGATGCCATTGCACACAACCTCCAGACAAAGAGGGAATTAAAAATTTTAGAGTTGACAACACAAAATTAAAAAGGGAATTTGTGTGTGTACCTGTTTGATGGGCAGTGTTTATTCCCATCGCAGATGCGAACTCAGGTTTGTAGTCATATTCAACAATCCTCATTTGGGTTATTCTTCTCAGCTGTTCATTTGTGTCAACCTAGTTTAATTAAAGAAGAGCAGATTTCACCTGCTGAGGTATTCGTTATTCAAATTCATGCTCAGAGTGACCCAGAAAGATTAGGAATGTTGACTGTAAAGCTGTCCTTTTCTCCTGCCTGAATTATTTAAGAGAATTTTATGTTTTTCTCAACAAGGGCTCCAAAGTTTTAAAGTTCGTATCAGTGGTTTCCATCCAGAGTAACAAATAAAATCAGCATTTTATGTCTACATGACAGGGCAAAACCTCCCCCATTCATGGTTCTTTCCTTAGTTGTCTCCAAGAAGTAAATCTTCCTTCTAGAAAGAAGGTAGCTCACTTTAGAGAGAAACATAGCTGTTCCAGATTCCAAACACGTACAGATCAAATTCGTATTTATATTCTGAAAGTGCAATGCTTCGTTCAAGGAACAGCCTTTGAAGTATGGATATAAGCAATAACACTGAATTTGCTTTTGAACATTTTTCTAGAGAAAATTTCTACAAGGGGCAGATGTGAAAACCCAGAATGCCCATCTGTTGGTCCTTCGAGACCCAGAACTTCCCCTCCTCTAGGCGGTCCCCCTTTTTGGTCTCTCAGCCCTGGGCTTTACAGGATCTGCAAGTCAGCCTCTCTGCCCGCTGAGCCACAAGGACACAACCTTAGCTCATGAACTTCTAAAAGGTACTAATTTTCAACTCCAGCACTTAGTGTAAAACATGGTAGATTGAAGGTGATTGGTAAGTTAGTCCAATGAAGCAATGAATACATAAATCGAACTAAGTTTTTGATAACAGTTATCAAAACAATGCACTCAGAATTATGCTTTTGACAAGTAACTAAAATAAAGCTAATCCATTTGTCCATTTAAGTGCCAACCCATGGCCTTTCAAAACCAGGCAAACTGGTGAAGGTCATGGAGCCTGTGATAATCTTGGAGGAGATTTCCCACTCATGAGAGTAGGTCAGGGAAGGAATTCCATGTCAGAGGTTTTCTTAAAACAACAGCCACAAAGCATTTTTGGTTGCTCTAGCACATGGCTGCATCTCCAGGCAGTGTGTTTTTAATTGCCAAGAAGTCACTGGTTTCACGTTCTAAAGGAAAATTCAGGGAACCCACATCAGGCTGTGTCCTTTTTCCTTGTTCAGTAAGGTCATTAAAAAATTAATCCTGCAGTTATCATCAATTCATTAAAAAACTCAAATGAAAGGGAAGTCCTTTGAATCAAATAGCTTTAACTTAGAATAAATTCACTGTATTGTTTTTATTGTCATCATTTTGCTGAGACCCAGTGAAAAGTTTTGAGGGAATTTGCGAACTCAGAGGAGGGCAGCATCTCTGACCAGCGTGGTCAGGGGAGCTTAAAGGTACGTTTCCTGGAGATGGTGAAGCCAGCTGAGATCTCAGCTTGAGTTCTTCAACATGCTCTGCTCCTTTCATTTCAGGACCCCTGCTCATGGCATTTTCCCTGCTCAAAAGTGCTTCTCTCCCACTCTCTTGCCTTCTTCTCCCCTGATTTAAATGTCACCTCACCAGAGAAGCAGGTCCTGACCTCCAAGTCTAGGAAGGATCCGTGTCTTACGTGCTAGTGGCACCTGTTCTTTTCCTTTAGAGCAGCAATCAAGTTATCCCCAGTTTACTGTGTCACCTCCTTTATCTGTCTTCCCTCCCCTAGAGGACAGACACCTGATGAGAACAAGGACAAATTTGAGGCCATGGCTTTCTGTCCATCATCATGTCACCAGTTTCCAGTGCAATTCCTTGCAAGTAACTTATGCAATATTTGTTAAATAAATCAATACCTTTACAAAGATAGGAGTTATTCAGGGAAAGATGTGAGGGTGGAGTGGAAAGGGTGAGACTTAGACTGGGATGCAAGGCAGAAAGAACTCCATGAGCCAAGTCCAGAGGCAGCAAACACCTGAGAGACGCCTGCGCAGCAGAGGTAGAGTTTGCTGTGATTAGACTGTAAAGATTAAGGTCAGAACAGGGAGGGCCTTGCGGGTCTTGCTAGGAAGGAACAGTCACAGTCTCATATTGCTTTGTGCATATAATTGATCACAGTGAGCTCCTTCATTCAGTCAACCAATGTTTATGGAGTAACCACTGTCAGAAAAAAAAAAAAAAGGAACAACAAGCTCAAGATGGAGTCACTCGTACTAAGTCCCATCGAGACCTCATACCTAACCTAACTGCAATTTCAGCCTCTCCCAAAAGCAGAAACTTAAACCAATCAGTTTGGAGTTTTCAGGTCAGCATTTGTGAGGTCATCTGCAAGATAAGAGTACCCTAACTTTTGCTTTGCCTGAAATAGTCTCTCTTCTTTTGCTAATAACCTTGACCCTCTTTACGGCTATGAAAAGCTCCCATTTTGTACAGAGACTTGATGAGCCTTTATACTAGTTAGGTAGGATGATGCTAGACTCAAGAATCATTTAATAAAGTCATTAGATAACAAAATGTATTCAGATTAGCTTTGTTTTCTAACTCTACTGTGTGTCAGATGCTAGCCAGGCACTGCAGTTTCAATGAGCATTTCTTATTTGGAGTTTAGATTTCAACAAAACTTTTACTCTTTCAATCTGAGGTCTTGTTCATTTCACAAATTGTACAAATTATACATCTACATGGTGTCTAACATGTAGGGGGCACCCAAAACCTTCAAAGAAGAAAAGAAGGAGTGGAAGAATTAATGCTAGAACAACCCGACACTAACAGAATTGTCATTTGATCCCTGGTGTCCTAGTTGAATCCTTGAAACATTTTCTTCAAAGACATAGCAATTAGGTTCTAGACTATTACTACTGTATTTCAGGGACATTTTTGGTCAAAGAAAAATTTGAGGCTTGGTTGGGAATCAAAACACCTTATGCAACAATGTTTCTCTGAGAAAATGCTCTTCTGGTTTCTAGCACAGGTTTACAGACTCTCAAATGTCAATATAAACTGCCTGTATTGCATGTTCCCTGTGCATGCCATGGGCCTAAAGAAGCCTGGAGGCTCACTCTGGCGTAGCTGTCTACACACATCCCAAGGACCAGGGTTTGCGTCCCGGGGCCGGAGACAAACAGCCAAGATGAACAACTAAATACAAATAAAGGGTTCTTCCTCCTCTCTCTTCCTGCCTGCCTGCCTACCTGCCTTCATTCCTGCCAGCACCTTTCCTTTTAAAGAAAAGAAAAAAGAAATCTCTTGAGACAAAAGTTGTGCCTTCCTGGAATCATCCTCCAGGAACCATTCATGGACCAGCACTTAACCCCTTGGCTTGCTCATCAGCAGGTTCGTTGAGGAAGAACCTAAAAACTGAATTGGTATCTGCTCTGATCTTGCCCACAACAGTTTTGCAATGTTTTTTGACCGTGAATGCGGATGTGTCACCATCATGCTGCAAAATTTCTAGATCATTAATTCAGGAATTGCACCACAGGGAAGACATTTCAGTCGCCAGGACTCTAGTCTGTTCAGGAAGGGAGATCCTGTTATCCACCGTCTGCTGTAGCCTCAGACCCTGGAGTATCAGCCTCATATCAGGAGCAGCTTGAGTAACACCGGCTCACCCTGAGCTGAGGAGCTTCTGCATTTGGCTCCTGGCCCTGAGCAGAGACATGGCATGTTTGACTTTCTCTAGTTCTTCTCACTTCTGTCTTCGGCTAGCACATTGCTGATGTGGTTTGAGAGGAAGAAGAAAGCAAAAAAGCAAAGCAGAATAAACGTTGAGCATTTCCTCTAGCGCATTTCTTTCCTGGTTTTTATTTTAAAGTCTTTTCCTGCCTTGTTTTTAGCCTTTGCCACAGAATTTGACTCATACTTTCAACTTCCTCACTTTGAAAAAACGTTTGCATTGACACTGATGTTCTTCAGAGTCATCCTTCCCGACTGTTTCCAGGGCACTCCCTTCTCCCCGTCTGCAGTCACGTCTCTAAGACAAGGCCGCAGTCTGAGTAAGGAAAGCGACTCCTCCTCACGTCGGCCATCTTCATCTTCCCCGTGCTTCGGTTTCACAGGGCTCAGTCCTGTCTGCGGTATCTTCTCCGTGTTGGCTGTGTGTCCAAATGAGCTCCTCCACCAGGGCTCTCTGAGCAGGCTGCTTGTGTGCTTACCCTCCAAAAAGCACGTGCATCACTTTATTTTAATAAAGCCAATTTGAACTTTAAAATGTACTCCGTTGGGTTTTTGTTACTGAAGTTTAGAAAAAAGCCCTGAACACAAGTAAAATGAATATGAGCATTTCCTGTTCACAGAAGAATGAACAGAGGCACAGAATATCTTTGCGCCAGAGGTTACAAGAATAAGGACTAAACCTCTAACCAGAGATGAAGATCCTCTTGATGCCATCATGCTGCTATGGGCAGGAAGCGGACACCAGGATCCACATTTAGAGCCTGGATTGGGGTGACATCTCATTCATTTGAGAAGACTTCCTAGAAGGGATTTGGTTCCAGAAAAACTTGCAACGTGAAGACAATGTATTTTCTTCAAACCCAGGGGCGCCCTTGGAAGCTGTGTGGTAAGTGAAGTTGTGGGAAAACCTAGTGGAGCAGGAGGGGTTCTGGAGGACGTTCCCACTTCTCCCACTTACCATCTTCTGTCAACATTTAGACAAGATCTGGTAGGAAATTGTATAGCCAACTGCAAACATATTTGTTTCAGTTGGTGTGATTTGAAGCACAGACAGTTTTCCTCTCTCTCTCAAAGAGAAACGCAGGCTGCAAGCTACGTAGAACTGCTATCTGGAAACGTATGTGAGAACTTTCTAGCCCTAAGAGCTCCTATCTGGTTAGTGGGCTCAGTGCTCTAGCAAGAACCACAGCTTCACAGTCAGTTGTGAATCTGTGACGACAACCATTCTTTGAAATCCTCTCAGCCAAGAACATTCCTTAACCAGTTTAGCAAAACGAGTGGCAGATTTGTCCTGGGAAAGGAATGCAGCCTGGAAGAATGACCAACAGATTAAGTCTCTTATAAACTAAAAAAGGATAAGGAAAGAAAGGAAAGGAGTTTCAGAAACACAATTCTGCCAAAGCCTCCGAAGCGCTGACAGAAGAAGCAGCGTGAGTGAGGTGGGAGTTATAGAAACTGCAGAAGGAAAGCAGAGTTCAGTGTTGGAAGCAGGATTGGCCTGCTCAGGGATTAACATCTTCATTTTAATCCTTTAGAGGTCTTCCTAGTCGTTTTGCCTGTAGGGAATTTGCCATCCCTAAAATATGTGGCACAAGGATTATTTCACATGAGGGGCTCTGAAGACTAGCAGAGGTTGTCCCTTTCTAAGAAACACATATGTGGATAAGGGAAAAAAGTTTCTCTTTATAAGGGTGTTTCACCCTTTATACTGGGAAGACCTAATCTCTCCAGTGTCATCAAAGGAACTGCACTGAGACAGTGCTGGAAGATGAATGCGGAGATGGGAATTTGGAGATGAAAAGGAAAAGACAAGCTCAAGCAGTTGACAAAGCATGGCAATAGCATTGGGAAAAGAACTCAGAAACATCTTGTTTATAAAGTCAGTGCCATGCTGTCATTGCCCAGTTCCTGTCAGGTCATCTATTCTCTTGGGTGGGAGCTGCTTTATAATTTCAGCAGGGATGCCTCCAACAGCCATAATTGTTGTGCAATGTGTCCGTCTTACACCAACAGGCAAGCTAGATAGATGCCCTTTGAGAGGTGTGTCAGAGGCCAGGTGCACCTGACTTGGGGCTCGGAGGTGGTGGCCGAGGCCTACCCCTACTCACCTCCTGGATGTTTTGTTTGGCCCGGCTGTCAGAGGGATGCATGACTGTCCCCATCACTTTCACATTGCCACAGACCACCAGCGCTTCATCTGGTGCATCTGTGTTGATTCCCACTCGACCGTGACAGACAACAGATTCTGGAACTTGTCCTCGCTGCCATAACGCATCGCTGTCATTTTCAAATTGTCCAGGGTTAGAGGCCTGGGAAAAACATAAATATAATACAATTAAAGTTACAGTAGTAGGAATACATTTCGATTTATTCCTCAGCACAAAGGAAAACAAAATGTTATCAAAGTCTTTCACATGAGACTCCTATGTTGGATGGGCCACTCTGACCTGTCTAATAGCTCTGACCCAGGAGAGTTGGGGGCAGGGTGGCGGGGGCTCCACTAATGGCTATGCCTCCTGCAGGCCATGATTTAGAACCCACAGTCTCTGGTG
Source organism: Solenodon paradoxus (assembly GCA_004363575.1). Lineage (NCBI taxonomy): Eukaryota > Metazoa > Chordata > Mammalia > Eulipotyphla > Solenodontidae > Solenodon > Solenodon paradoxus. The sequence goes on from RJWH01000543.1 coordinate 242,360, forward strand.
CATCTATCTGAAATTGAGAATGTGTCAATTAAACTGGATAAGGGATAAGGAAGAAGAAAACCCTGAATGACTACCTTTACAGAGATCATAACTATTTATCACAAGGCTATTACCACGTACAATAGTAAAAGTTAATTAAGACTAAGATAAATAAAAATACTTCGATTTAGGTATGCCTTTTAGAGTTTCAAAATACTTTTATATTTGTGAATTCATACTCAAATGACAATACAAATATATTTACTACACCTCAATCAATTCCCCAAATGTAGATGATACTGAAAGAAGAACAACTACCTTTGTTGTGTGTTAATTGATACCCCAATTCTATGATGTACTAATATCCTTATTTAACTGCTACTAAGATTCTGAATGAATAAACAAATTGCCCAAGCCACCAAGTTAATAGTTCTAGAGCTAGAATTATAATTCCTTTGGTTATTAAATAATTATTCTTACTTTACTTATTTTATGATGCCGCCTAGCAGTAGCCCTAGCAAAATGTAATATTCAAAGAAACTCCCAGTGAAATTATTAGATTACACACAGTGTTGGAGATTTTACTCTTAAATAAAATTCTTTACCAAAGGTTTTCTACTATACTCCCTATCTTTCTCACTACTTCTGTATAACTGCTGAATTTATTCCCAAAAATCTTTAAGTGGAGATCTCTGAATTCCACAAAACCCTCACAAAAATAGTTTTTAAAATTATGGTCTTTTCTTCTAAATGTGATTTTTCTGTGTTTACAACAGTTTGTCAGAGATTCAGATAGTCATCTAAACAGTCAATACTAACGCAATATCTTCACTTCCTGTAGGAGGGATATGTGACCTTGGAAATTCAGCACTTGAATATGCACAGATTATCTCGAATGAGACTCAAGATACCAATAGCAATGGTTTCCTCAAGGGCAGGGACTGAAAAGCCTAGAAACTGATGACAGAGAAATTCACTGTTCACTATATATTCTCTTGGTATTCTTTGAATGTTTTTACCATATGTGTGTAGGTTAGCAATTTAAAAATAATGATAGAAACCACAAAGTTTAGTTCTTAGTTTGGTTTCAATTAAAGAACCTTCAGGTATCTTCAACCTCATATTTCATTTCCATCTATCTGAACCCTCAGCTGTTTAGAAGACTCAACTATTGGCATTTAATAGACAATTGGAGTGCAAGAATCCGAGCAACAAGTTTGAACATTATTTTGTGTGAATTTCCTTGAACGAAGCCTTTCTACAAGGTCTGGAGAGCCCCGTTGGTAGCGAATGGCAAATCGGCTTTGACTCGAAGCCTTTTATAGCGAGCAGCCAACTATATCCAAAGGTGTGCTATAGAAACGTATTATGATCTACTCTGAACATAATGAGCTACTTCAAGGAAACGAAATAGGACAGTGATGTATTTTCTTCCTAATGAGCTTTGGAATAATTATTGTCATGTTGGTAACTTGATACTGAAATAACAAAGTAGATTTATTATTTTCAGAACATTTGAAACAACTGTACTTGACTTTCCTCAGATGAAAACTCAAATTCCTAAAATATATTCAAATCATCGTGGGAAGGACCACAGATCTACAATACTCCAAATACATAGCCCTAAGCAAGAGTTCTAACTAGTTGTGAGAAATGTTACAGAACTTTCCTTCTGTGGCATCTACAATCTTAATATGTCAAAGAAATCTGTAGTGTACTACCTCTTTCTAGAATTATGAAGTTGTAGTCACATATGGCCTAATAATGGTTGGTTGATATCAAACATGAATGAATTAAAGCTTCTAAAAATACTTTTTACTATTTATCTCACAGCCTCATATATTTAGGGAACAACTGAACATTTTAGTCAAACTGGCTGTGTCACAACTGACCTTGGAGCAGTCATGTAATCTTTCCGTACTAAATTTTCTACTCTGAAAAATAAAGATAGTAATGTCTTCTTTACCTGTGGAACTCATTGAAATCATATATGCATGAACCTCATGCAAAAATGAGGGTGAGTAGTCTCCAATTCACCCTCCACCTTCCATGCGGTGCAGAATAACCACTGATCAAATATATTATGGGTTATTAGACCCCTTAGCACCACACTGCAGAGTCGCACAGTTTGGGGTGGGGGAAAGCTCGGGGTTGGGGGTGGGCATCCCATGCACAAAGAGCCATAATGTAAATGGCACCTCCTGCGGGTGCCTGGAATAGGAAACAGCTTTAGTAGCTTGAGGCTGGCTCTGTGTAAGTTTGGAATGGAAAGTGGAAAAAACTTTGCCACTGTTAGGGCTTTGAAAGCACTGAAGAGCAGAGAAGGTGAACTTGAGCTAAGTAAGGCAAGGCATCAGAAATCAATTTTTGTTCCTTTTCAAAGGGCCATGGAAAATGGACCTAGAATGCTCTCTACCAATGCTACTTAAAGTGAGGTCCGCAGGCCAGCAGCTTGTTAGAAATGCATATTCTCAGGTATCTCTAAGCTATTAATGCAAAAGCTGGGGTTGGGACTCAGCTATCTGTTTTCGCAAGCTCTCCCAAGGATTCTTATTCTTACTGAACTATTAGAATTACTTATGTATACCATACATGCCTAGTCGTGAGTTGCCCCCACCATCATGGATAGAAGGTTCTGTTGAATCCCAACTGCAGACGGAACAGACATTTCTTCACCACTGAATACTTTGAATAAATAACAATTCATCTGAACTCCAAAACGTGTGTGTGTGTGTGTGTGTGTGTGTGTGTGTGTGTGTGTGTGTGTGTTAGGAAAGGGAGATTTTCAGCCAGAAATGAGCAAGAGCTGGTGAAAACAGCTGGCAGGTGGGCTGGCTCTGAGCTTGCCAGTCCCTACTATCACCCTTGCAATTGCATCATTTCTCTGCCTTCTCCTCCCTGGTTATCGGTCTCCCACCTCGTGCAGTGCACTTCCAGAGCTGGAACTGAGGACTTTTGGGGACACGCCTACTTTTATTCTTCTGGAAAAGAAACTGGAATCATTTATTAGTTTTCAAAACTAGGAAAGTCTGATGTTTCTTTGAAGGCAGACAAAAGTAATCACCCTTCCTGCTTGCAACACAGCACTCCAAACCTGGTTTAATTATGTGTTGTAGAAGGAAAATGGAACTGAAGTAAAGCCTACTCATTACAAGGAGAATCTGAAGGAACTCTGCTGGGAAACACTCCCAAAACAAAGACCTGGAAAAAAAAAAATCTGTTCTTTGGAGTAAGACTGAATTTCCATTAAATTGGCCAATTTAGGCTACAGGGCCACAATATATTTCTAAAGCTGTTTTGATTGACATCCCAGATGAACAATTACTGGGTCCTGCCCACCATTCTCTTTCCAAGGAGAATTTTGGAACCCCTTCCTGAACCCCTCCTAGAGGTCGGAAATACATGCAGGTACAATGCATAAGGACACAATCACCCCAGGGTTAATCTCTGCTATTGGGAGGAATGATTCTTAGGACTCAAAATGAATCTGGATTTCTAAATGCAATTCGCAGTTCTCCACATACTGTGGTCAGGTCTTACAATGTCTTCAGGTGTCGAATTTTTTCTCGCTTCATTCTGGAGTTCAAGCAAACAGACACAGCCATGACCTCTCAGGGCACATGTGACTTTCTGTGAAAAGTGGGCTGGCCTGCACTCTGCCGAGCTACGCTGCACGTACCTGTTTCATGCGCTCTAGAATCTCAGGGGCAGAAAGTGTGTTCTGTGGACATTTCTAAATAATAGCGCCATTTTTTTTCTTTCTCCTGTTTCCCCCTCCAGCCCCCAGTCTTGAACCCATGTCCAAGGCTTTTATAACCTGCACTTTAGTCACCTGAGCAAGAAGGGAACAAAAACAATATCATTTTTAGAATTCAGTGTTTCCCTTGGTTGGTTTAAATATTAAACAATTCAATAGACTCAGAGTCTGCATTCATTTTAACTTTTGTTTTAGGGTTAGAATGAAATCAGCAAGGTATCTGGCGGGCGAGAGAAGGGTTTGTTTTGTTACCGCTCTTCCTGTCACTGTTGTCGCCTGTATGTAGCCCAGCATACTCAGAGGAGCACATTCTCTTTAGCTAAAAATTATAATGAGAAGAAAGCTATCAAATCCGGAATGCAATCATTTTTTAAAGTAAATGTTTAGTGAATGCCATGACATCCAATCTACATGAAGTATAATTTCAGTGTTTGTTTTCGTATTGAACATGAATTGCAGCAATTTTCAACTTCACGAAGTCATCGTTACAAATGGAATTATCGTGTATGAAGAGGAGCCTGTGAGCAGTCTGTGGGGCAGACCGTTAGGCAGTGGGGGTCCCTGTCACGTGGCTGCTGTGTGTACTTACAGGCAGCGGGTAGAGAGTTGTGTGACATATGCCAGCAGAAATGGGAGAAACCTCTACCCCAGGTAAACTATTCAAAGCACGCAGGTGATAAGCAGTGCCTGGCTCAGGCATGAGTTACACAGCTCAGAGTGGCACTTTCGTGATATCTAATCCATACTAATTCTAAAAAGAATGTCATTGTCTGTCTTTATTCCCTCCTAGGAGAAATCAGAAATACTGTGAAACTTAGGTTTCCAGACTTGACTTTAGATCAGATCATTCACGCAGTAAAGCAGTCCCAGATGTCAAAGACCAACGTGGACACAGCTAACGGGTGGACAGGACCCCTGCCCTAGGCTCATGACACACAAAAAAGGGGCCTCACCCGTCTTTGCCCAGAGGAGTCTCTTTTCCCACAGGTTACATCAGGCCCCACGCAAACACAGCCTGGGACAAGCCTGTCAGCACATTAGTTGGGCTACCTGACTGGGTCATCTGAACACTGGAGTGTTTTACCACATTTCCATCATTTAACTCCATTAAAACTTTGAGACCTGGCTTCATGATTTCCACGAATAGGTGACTTATTATTTTTAACTGACTAAAAGAATTACACAGAGATCTTTTGTTTCAGAAAAGTTCAAGGCTAGCAAGGAAAGACTCACTTCCACAAATGGGCAGATCTTGTCCTTGGGCCTGCGGTTAGCAGTCACATGTGGACATGCCTTGAGTGAAGGATTTCCCCTAGTGGAGTTTGCGTGGCTTCCTAGTTTCACTTCAAAGACCCCTGAAAACACAGCCTCTTTCAGAGTAGCCAGGCCTGTGCTTACCACTTACACATGCCCCTGGTATTCTCAGCGGTGTCCAGCCTGACCTCACACAGCTGCAGCTGCTGACAGCTTTATGCTTCTGTGTCTGGCAAGACTCTCATCCACAGCTGTGACCAATCATTCATTCGGGAAAATGTGCTAAGCCATTACTATGTGCTAGGCAGGGGCCCAGATGCCCCTGGGGTCACCAGTCACATTTGGGCATGGAATGCCTTCAGACGCATTTCCTCATCCTGTGGGCTTTAGGTCACAGAACTGAGTTATAATTCAGGCTCCATCATTTACAGGTGGTGGGATCGTAGACGCATTTCTCCGGAACCTCAGTTTCTCTGGGTATAACGAATGAAATGTACATGTAACATTATGACACATATAAATTATTTAGCACAGAACCTGGAACATTATGTAGAAACCAGACTTTCTCAACTGCTGGACATTTGGGGAGGGATGATACTTTGTGCCGGCTGCCCTGTGAGAAGTGTTGCTGGGCACCCTTGCCTTCACCCAGTAGGTGCCAGTAGCCAGCAGTACTACCAAAGTAGTAACAACCAAAAATGCCTGCACACACTGCCAAATGACGCTTGGGAGACAAGAGTTTGCCTGGTTGAGAACCAATTTGCAAAAATGAAAATAATAGCACTTGTTAATGTTGGTATTAGCAGCAACCATGGAGAAGCAGCATACTTCAAGCAAGCCACTGAATATGTAAACTCTACTTACAGGGAAGAAAGCATGTGGGATCCAGGAAAGTCAAAGAACCGAACTTACCCTTACAATGATCCGTTCAGAGATGTGGGCGGACAGCAGGTAGAGCTGTTCTTGGTTAGCAGCGTACAGCCCAACAACCAACATGAAGTATCTACATCAGAAAGAGCGGACCAATGCCAGCATGTCAGGGAACAGAGATAATGTGTGCACTCGTAAAAACCCAACTGCTCACCAATAAAGAATTTCCCTTGATGGCTTTGTGTATTTATTTAACTTTTTTTTAAGGGAAATGCAGGCAGGAATGAAGTCAAGTAGGCAGACAGGCAGGAAGAGAGAGGTAGAAGAAGTATTTTATTTTACTTTATTTTATTTAGTTGTTCATCCTGGTTATTTCCTTCAGCTACGGGTCTTAAACCAGGGACCTTAGAAATGTGTATGGACTATGCCTGGTGGACTTAACCACTGAGTCACTAGAGTGTGCTGGCTTCGTATATTTAGAGATTTTTCACTTCTACTCTAGTTGTCCTTCCTGTGAAATAAGAGAGTAGTTGATTCACTGGCTGCTGTTCTGAGTCAGTCCTTTGCGAGCTGGAGGTATCTGTGAGCTGTTTCGCAGACCACAGGGTAGCCCTCACGAGGGAGACACCCTGGGGAGCCTGTCTCAGCCTGCCTGGCAGACCTGACTCAGGCCTCGCCTTGCTGTGTTCCTGGGCTCTCGGCGCAGCACTGCTTACAAGCCATGTGCAGCAGGAAACCATCTTAGATGTCCCTTTGTCTAGAGTCTCCCAAGTTACATGTCCTAGGCCTTAATGGAGGAAAGCCCTAGAAGAATTCGCGTAACCACACTGAAGGTTTGCCACTCCAGGCTGCTCTTTAATGTGACCCTGTGTCTTTCATGTCCTCTGGCCATGACTTTAGTCAGAGACCTGAACCCAACACTCCAATTGCTTCCACAGCTATTTTCATCACTGCTATTCAATTGCTTCTCCATATGTACCACCAATGACATCTTTAAGACAGACCATTTCTTGAAAATGAAATAAAAAGGATCCTTAAGAGAGAAGTGGCTGTTCTAAGAACTACATGAAAAAACTTCAGCACCTCTCCCTGTAACATTGTAGATTCTCATATCCCTAATGAATAAGACTTCTCCCGTGTATCTAAAGTAAAACAGTAAGAGTAATCATTAATAGCCATCATCTATTGAGTTTTCAAAGTTGGGCCAAAAAGTTTATCTACATTATTTCATTTAGATCATGAAAACATCCCCATTGAGTTGGATGTGGTTGTCCCATTTTACAGAACAGGAAGTGAGTCTGAGAGGTTAAATGCTCAAGTTCATGGAGATTATAAACAGCAGATCAAATATTCAAATCCATCTCTGTCCAACTCCAAAGCCTATCCCAATGCATATTCTAAAACCAATGTTTCTGAAACTAGAGCTGCTTCAGGGTTATCAAGAGGACTTGTTAAAATAAAAATTGCTGGGCCTCACCCCCAGAGTGTTTGATTCAGTAGGTCTTCAGTGAGTCCAGAGAAAGAGCATTACTGGTAAGTATATTGGTTGTACCATTTCTGTAGTCTGGGCACCATGCTATAAGAATCGGAGGTTGAAATCATCCTTGTAAATGTATTTTTTAATAAAATTTTTAAAGGCTATCGAAGAGCTTCAGGATTCAGGGCATCATACTAGCGACCAGCACACAGATCTGAGAAATAGAATCTCTCTTCAACCCTTGGCCGACAATGAGACACACACATGTGGTCACTCTAGAGAATCATAGGGGATATTCAGGCCAGGAGATTTGGGGCAGAGGGAGAGTAGATATATACGGAGTGAGAGGATGGAAGAAGAATGATGTCTCAGGGTAAAAGTGTTAATAAATAAAGAGTCAGAGAAGGCAGGAAATGTCTGGAAGGACCACTTTGCTGGCCGGTAAGGCCAAGAGGAGCAGAGGGGCCTCTGGAGGGCACTGCCCAGTCAGATCAAGTATCTTTCCCTTCCAACCCCTGGGCCACACACAGTGACATCAGTACCTCTGATCAGGATTTGGTTTTCCCCTCTTTCTCATGTTATTGGCTGTGGTTTCACTGAAGTGTAACCGGCCTAGCGTTACTTTGGTGACTTGGTCGGCCAGCAGATCGATTCTAAAACCAATAGCAGAAATATCAAGAGACTATTAAAGAACACAGAGTCTTTGCTCACATCTAAGCCATTCATAGATTCTCCAGTATGTCCAGTCCCCAGTTCTCATCACACAGTAGAAGATAATTTCTTTTGGCCCCTGCAGCCTTCAATGCAGCACAATACAGCCAGGCATTCTGCCAGGGAAAGCTACAGAATAATTCTTGATGGTAAGAAATGCGTCAAGTCCAGAGTTTCTGACTCATGAATACCAGGTACTCCCTATATCATATAAGGGTTCTTTTACCTCCACAAAGGGACAATTCATTTGGTGACCCTGTTGAAGTGATTTCTCTAGAGTTTTCATGGATTCCTTCATGTCTTCATCACATGTTCACTCTTCCCAGGCCTCACTGTGGGAGGCAGCCTACTCCTAAGGAAGACCACACACAGCCTGCCAGGCAGGGAGAACCAGATGCTCCAGCCAGGTTCAGTGCTGTGTTTGCACACATGGCTTCAGTACAGTGTCAGGTTGTACTCCTACCTGGAGGCCCCTCTGTAAGACCACCCTCTTCCCAGCCCAAATGCAAATGATTCATGGTCAAAACACATAGATGTCTCACTTGTGTCTCAGGAAAACCAGTCAAAAATCCTATCCCACTCAAGTTGTTCTAGGATATAGATATTCACTCTGGACCACCATATTATTTAAGATAATTCCAGTCCTATATGCTTTCTACTTTAGAACCCATTAGACAATCTATCAATATAACTTTAAAAAGATGGGTAAAACAATGAATTGTAAGCATAGCATGGATCTAGTACCTTTAAATTAATTCAGTTAGCATCCTTCCCATTTAAATGAAAAATTAAAAGGAAGAGTTAACCATTATGTTGAGGAATTAAAGATGTTAGTAAGGTTGTCAGTAGTAAATTATTATAAAAATAATTATCCTGAAAATGGAGATTTTACAATGAATTTTTGAACACTTTCAACACATTGTACCAGCCTTATGTGTGTGGGTAAGCATGTATTCAAAATACTAACATGTTACTATTAATTTCATTTCTACAATGGATTTCATTTTAAATAAGCAGGATAAATCAGCAGTAGGTCTTTTTGAAATACACACAAAAGAATTCATAAAAGAAATTCTTACTTAACGGGATGGAAAATCTTTTTGCTTCTATCTGCTTGGGACTGTTCAATAGCAATAATTTGATTGGTAGCTTCTGCCTGTGTGGAACAGCAAAAAGAAAATTAATTAAGTACTTAATTTGTTAATAAAATTGTTTATTAATAAAAAGTGGTCAGGTTCTTAAAATGTTTTCCAAGGCATCAAGCACTGGACAGAAGGAGCAAGTCACTTAAAAGACATAGGTGACAGGCCCTGTCTTAAAGCAGTGTGTTATTGGTAAATAAAGAAAAAAAAACACCTGTAAAATTAAGAGCTAAAAACACAAGACAACTGGTAAGCAGTGAATATTGGAGTAGGTTAGTAGTTGATTAAAATACAGGAGCCAAACATAGGAGCAAGGCATCTCAAAGGCTACACTCATTCAAGCATTTATTTGTTCACTCAGTCTAGACATATTCGAGGTATGCACTGGGCATTGCTCTAGGCATTAGAGATTAGAAGTGGACAAAATTAACAGAAATCTCTGTCTTTGCAGAGCTCAGAGTCTAATACAAAGAAATAGTGATAAATAATAAAAATCAATAAAACATAGGAAAAGACATTTATTTAATATTTGCTACAAACTCTTCACATTACTAAAGAATAATGGCAAGGGCATAGTGAAACCTGGCCTCACATAACTGGTTTATGGGTGTTCACAGAGCAGCTATCTTCCTGGAGAGCAACTGGTCAATGTACATCAAGAGTTTTCAAGAAATGCTTCTATCTTTGATGTGCAAATTTAAATTCTGGAATTTATCCTCATGCAAAGATGAGTATACATGCATATTCACTGCAATTTCATCAATAACAAAGGACTTAACTAAAATTTAAAGGAAGACAGGACCTAAAATGATAATATCCATGTAATGAATAACTATGCCATCTTAGTAAACAATAATTTTATAGTATTTAATAATAATGATGCTATTTTCACAATGCAATAGTAACGTGAAATTCATTTTTATGACAGAAAAATTAGGCTATCAAATGGTGGCTCTCAAGTATGAATAAATTTTAACACTTCTTCATACTTTCCGGTTGAGCTCCAAAATGTTCACGGTGGACTCGTACTACTTCTATAATCAGAAAAAAATGTTTTATTATTGTTGTTTATTACTTGATTTTATGTTTTTTTAGGGAGAAGTGCAGGCAGGAATGAAGACAAGCAGACAAGCAGGCAGGAAGACAGAGAAGAAAAAAAGCATTTTATTTTATTTTATTTTAATTTTTTTGTTCACACAGGTTGTTTTTCCCTGCAGGACCCAGGACTCCAACTCAGTGGTATGTGACCTACAATACTTGGGAGGCAATTAACCTGCTACTCTACCAGGTGCACATAGTTTTTATTTGGGTTTAGTGTGGTTTGATTTGAAGAGCTCAGTTTGGAGTAAGAGCAGTTGATGTGTTAAGCAGTCAAGTCTCATTTTGGGGAGACTAGTGCCTCAGCCCAAGTTAATGATCAGCATAAAATATGTAGACAGAGGCTGTTCAACCCCTTGAAGAGCTAGATCTGAGGGAATAATTTAATAAGTATTTGGTGACTGCTCAGAAATTAACCTACCTGCATTCTAAACCCAGTTCTAAAATTTACTATCTTGGATAAATTGTATGACAGTAATGGGCCCCAGTTTCCTCTTTCTGTTAAACTGGCCAAGAGGGAGCACTGACCGGTGAATGGCTTCTTGGACCTAATTCCAGTGTGCGTGTTAGGTCGAGGCTTTCCCACAATGGCAAGTGACTCTCAGATACAGGCAAGGTGTTTACGGATTCAACTCGATTCTAACACTATCTACTCAGAGACAGCATCAGATTCCACAGTTAAGGGTTCAGTCTCATAAGATCATCCTCCACTAGTCACACACTAGTCACATGCCCTGGTCCTGTTTTCCAGCCGGCTGTGGATCAGAGGTTCCTGGGATACCCTCTGCAGGTTCCACGAATTTGCTAGAGCAGATCACAGAACACAGGAAACCCATTTACTCACTAGATTATTGATTTGTTACAAAGGTTATTATTTAGGAACAGTCAGTTGAAAGAATTGCATAGGATGAAGGGAAAGGGAAAAGTGTGAAATTCCCATGCCCCTTTTTAGGTGGACCATTCTCCCTATAGCTCTGCATGTTCAAGAACGTGGAAACTCTCCAAATCCCTTTCTCTTTGATTTTTATGGAGGCGTCATGACACAGATATGACTGACAAACTCATTGGCCATTGGCCATTGGTTCAACCTCCAGTTCCTCTTTTCTCTCCTTTACAGAGGTGGGGGGATAAGTCCAAACCTTATAATCACATGACTGGTTCTCTTGACAACCAGTCCTCATCTTTAGGTGGGGGTCCAAAAATCACTTCCTTAATATAACAAAAGAACACCTTTATCACTCTCAGCATTTATGAAATTCCAAGGCTTTTGGGACTATGAGCCAGGAACTATGGACAAAAATAACATATATATGAGAAATATATTTTAATACATTTCAATGATATGAATAACCAAATATACACATGTATATATCACAATATGCCAACAGTTATCAAAATGGGTTCCTTGGCTTTTTAAATTCTCTATGAATTTGGTGAAAACTATTATATATTCTACAAGAAAATGTACCAGTAGCAAAAAGAATAAAATAATTAAGAATACATTTAGTAAAAGATGTGCAAGAGTTATACAATGGAAATTACACAACCAGTTTGAAGTGATGTGCCTGCGGCTGGAGTCCAGGCTTAAGAAATTGGAAATTTCCACTAGGTTTCAGAACATTTATTTTTAGAACCCACCCACCATTCTGAGGAAGTACAAGCTATTCCACAGAGAGGTTCACATGGTGAAGAGCCAAGACCTCTCGGTGATAGTCCACTTTGAGTTCCTGATCGATTGCCAGCACAACCTTATCCATCATGTGAGTGAGCCATCTTGGATATTGGATCCAGGCCCAGTTCAGTTGCTCCAGCTAATGACTCCTGAGCAGAGATCAGTTGTCAGAGTCAAAACTTGACCAAGATGCCTATTCGTGACCCAAACAGATGATTGCTATTTTAAGTCGCTAAATTTGGAGGTAGTGTTTTCAGTGGCGACTGAAAACTGGAACAAAATAAGCACCGACTGATTTAAATAAAAGACTTACCTTAACCCCAAAAGCTTTCAAGTAAAACATTTCTATTGGTGTTAGGCCCATTTGGGTTTTGACAAATTTTGGATTTCCCCAAACTTGGATAGCGATGGTTATCTGAAAATGGTTCTTCTTTTGGCAAACAAAGGCTTCATCTACAGGTGAAAAATTAAATCCTTTGTCTGTGACAACTTGATAACCTATATCAGGTCTATGAAAAGAGAAATCAAGAAATCAGTCTTACAAATATTTTCTCATTCATATTAATAATATAAATGCTTTAACAAAATATACTATGGAAAGTAACTTTGCCAAATTAAATTCAGTTGATTTCAAGCATTTATACAGAAGAAATAAAAACAATATTTCCAAACACAGTTGGTTTACTTACTACTTTTAATATTCTCACAAGAAAGAGGTATAACTCCTGACAAATGGAGGCAATGTTTCCTCAGCCTGCCTTTCCCCTTGGTACTTTCTAGATTGCTGATATAAAGTCCACTACAAGGAAAGATGTAGTCTACAAGTTGAGAAGTTACCACGTTAATCAAACTTGTGAAATACCTAGGATAGAAATAATCTCTTTGCTCCTTTAAAAAAAAAAAGCCTCTAAATTTCATCAGCAATACCACACTCAGTGTCTCAAGTGAATGAATAGTTAGCAGTGAATAAATAGCAGAATCATCAGAATTACCAGGCATAGATTTTAAATCATGTTGTTAGGTAGATTAGCCAAGGGAGGGGCTGGAATGGAGAAAAAATGGAGATAAATGGAGAATAAATGATAAATGGAGATAAAATTGTGACCAATGGGAGAGCAGCACAAACATTATTGCTGCCAAGAAATGGAACCAAAAAGCCAGCTGGTCTGAGCCAACTCAAACCAATTGGCTGTACAGGTGCACTGACTACTGTAACCACCTTGGAGTAACCTTCACCTCATTATAATCTACTTAACATAAACTCGTACATGGATCCATACATTTAACTCGTTACAGCAGAGTGAAATCTGACTGAGGATCATGTGTAAAAAAGGGAATGCCTGTCCCCAGAAATTGCCACTTCATTCCTGGAATACCTGCCTGGGAACCCCGCAAAACACTCTTGGGGTGGGAATGGGGAGGGACATCAAAAGAATCCCCTTTACAAAAACGTGCCCCCCAAATGGGACAGTTGTCAGTGTCTTCTCAACGCGGCTCCCTTCTCACCACCTTGAGGAGTGCGCCATTTCTCTCACTTGCTTAAACAAATGTCCCCCTTAACCCTTTGTCTTGTGTCTTCATGCTAATCTCTCACACAGATTCAAGAACCTGGATTGAGGCTCCAGTTCCTTCCGGAGCTCTCATGCTAACAGTGTTAACCAGTCAGTCAGACTGCTAATTGAAAACCTGTTGTCATTAGAGTATTACCTTATTACTCTTCAGATCTGGTAACAGCACTGAAAGTCTATAAAGGTGTTAATACAGAACACCCCACATCTCAGGACTGGTTTCTTGCACATGCACTGCTCTCACACAAGTCAAGGACAGAGGGAGGAGAGCCCCAGAGGCAAAGGAAAGGCTCCTATTCCTCTAACTCTTGAACCCTTCCCTTAATTACAGAAGCCATCTGCTACCCTCTGGTGCTCCACCTTTCTCTAATCCAGCAGGAGAAACAGTCCCCTGTCTCCTGGACACAGGTGACCCCCTCCTCTCTTCCCTGAGACCACAGGTCTTCTTTCCATCCCTCAGCGCAGGATATAAATGGGTCTGCCCCAGGTACCTCAGAGTGAACTGCCATGTAAATTCTCCATACTCATGTTAGTAAATTTGAGATTTTCTCTTACAAGTTGAGCCTAATGTTAATTTGTTCATTCATCCAGGCTGTGAAGAGCCTCAGAGAAATGGAGGAACTCTTACTTTGACCCCACCCCCTCCACACGCACACACCTACTCTCTGGTTACTTCTACAGAAAGGAATGGAATGGTGGTGGGTAAATAATGAGACCTTTGTTCCATCTGTTTCATTAAATTCACTTTCAGTGGCAATGCTTTGCATATTACATATTTAAATACTTTTAAAGGTTAATGAAAACAAAATATTAGAGAATAGAAAAGTCGAACACTCCTTTGATGAGTTTTCCCCACATACATGGTAGATATGGAATATGATTTTTAATTCATCAAGGTTCTTAAATGTGAACTTTTCCTCGAGAAAGACTCTCCTCCCCAGGACCGCAAACTAAGGAGGCGGTTTTCATTGCTGCTCTGACTGTCCGCCGCCGTGTGGATCTTCGCATCCTGGGGCCTCCACTGGGACGGCTGCCATCATAGTGGAAAACATAGACTTTCCATATTTTCCCTCAACTCCAGAGACAGAAAGTAGTAACAGGCACTTGGGGAAATGGTGCTCGTGTTCTTTGCAAGTTAAGCACCTTCCCGGTGGATTCAGCTACTAGGTCATTGATAACCTTCAAGTAGCTGGTGAGTCAAAGGCACCGCAGTCATAGTGCCTCCCAGCAGCAACAGGAAAATCTAGTGAGCAAGGGATTTTAGAAAGACCACATATTGTACGCAATCTGGGAACTTTACGCTAACTCAATTTCAGTAACAAATCTACTAATTTACTCTTCTAAAGACTTGAAGGATTGAATTGTATAGATTTTACTATAGAAGGTAATAAGAACTACTTTGGTTCAGGGGGAAAAAAGGAAATATCTTTTTGTGATCATCTGTTTCACTGTCAAAAACTCTGAAGGAAGAAGGGGTGTGTACAGTTTCAGTAAGAGTCTTATCCTGAAATTTAAGGACAGTGATAAACAAAAACTGAATCAACCAGCAATTCTACTGTTGAAAGTTATTCTGAATCTTAAACACCAGTCTCTGGTTATAGAAATCTATTTTCCTAAGAATAGAAATTCTGTTTTTTTATGTAGAGAGTTAATTATAAACTCAACAAGTTGACTTTTTTCCTTCTCTTTTACAAGCTGACTTTTTAAAAGCTCTTTTTACATGGGTTTCAAATATAATTCAGAAAAAAATTTCCATTTTCTAACTTTATTGCTTTTAGGTAGTTGAGGAAGATAACATTTTATAACAAATTAGCCATCATAATCTGAGAAGACTAGTGATTTTCTGTCTCGATATGAGTAGTGAAATCAAGATAGCTTGAATTCTAATCCAACTGAATGTTGTCTTCTTTTTCGGCTTATGAAAAGTGAATTAGAGTTTAGCATTTAAAATAAATCCTCCTCTACACCTTTAAATTGATAGCATCTATGTTCTCCTTTTATTTTTTCCCAGACCACTGGAGCACAGATATGCTGTTCAAATAAATATTTAAAAAATCTATTCAACTAAGAAGAAAGATAACAGTTACCTTGAAAACTTCATCAACTCAGATACATAGAGGCCGGGAAGCAGTAAAGTCTTTAATTCAAACACTGTGCATGTAAGAGACAGTTTCATATCTATAAATTCATATTTAAGATTGAATATGAAACACTCCCTAAAAGATAATCAATTGAAGGCTAACACTAAAAACCAAGACCTATGAATCTTTCATTTCTTTTTCCAGTTGCACACAGTAGCAAAAACACAAAATTGTGAAATTTTAATGGTATAATTAGCAATTCACTTCTTTCTGCCTCCTATTATCACAACCAGATTTTGTTTTAAGGGCAAGATTTCTTCTTTTGAATTCATTCACCATAAAAGTCTTAGTCATAAGTTGTGCTCTTAAAGAGTTATATTTAATTTGGAAAATACCATGAAGGTCCTCAAGCCTATAACTTAACATCTCTCATCTAATATTATATTTGTTACTTGAAAATCCCATTCTTTTAACAATTGACATTTTCATTATTTCAAGAAGACATTTATGGTAAATGAAAATTTTAGAAACTTAGGTAGGTAGACTACATCCCAAGGAATAAAAGAAGACTTGAAGGATGTTTAAAAGCAATAATGCATAAGTCCACAATTATTAAAATTATAATATCTTAAGAAGAGGATAAAACTTTTTCAGCTTAAGGATATTTTGTATGGTTTGGTTTCTGTGTCTTAAGACAAAGCCACCATGATGACGACTGCTGCAGAGTATACTAACAATTAAGTGGACAATACTGGTTCATAGCACAAATACATGCGGATGTGGAGGAGTGGTGTCACAGGCTAACGCCTTAAGGTGACTTCCCAAAGAGTAGTCTACAGAAGTGCAAATTCATTGCAGGTATAAATGTTAGTGATGTGGGAACTCTCCATTTTCCAACTTTCAGTTTAAATGAGGCATGGGATCTCAGAACGATGCCCTCTCCCTCCATCATTTTCAGTAGGTAAATTAGAGTAAATTAAAATTACAAGTCTGTGTTCCCAAAGGCCAGAAACCCATGTTCCAACACTTCTTTAGTTAGGATGAAAAACACAAAAAGTAAGAAAAACACTTCCACTGACTCAGCCCATCTGATCGGGGGGGCATGAAAATTTGGATTCAGTCCTGAAATTTAGAACTGTTTCCTCTCTCTCCTCTCCAGCCCACCACACAATGTTCTAAGGCCACTTACAGGTTTTCATATTTACTGTTCAATAAACCATGCCAAGGAACACTTTGGTACGGCTGCCACTTCAGAGTAGGAGAGTACTGGTCCACAGGCATCATGCTCTGCCCCTCACTGCCATGGTCTTGTACATCATTGCTGCAACTCCTACTTGTCACTGCAAAGAAATAACAGTGTTAGAGCCTTCCTTCAAGGCTGTTTTTCCTATGCTCACAAAAAGCTGCACAGAATTAAAGAATAGGCCAAGAATGAGGCAGAGTGACCATGTGGGAAAGTGACAAATGTTGGGATATAGGAGGTTAGCCTTGTCTCCTCATCTTTAAAGAGTTGGCTGGGGTCAGTGATCTCTAAGTTATTATGCTGGGCACGTGTTGAAAATTTTGCCCTCAGGGTCCATTCACCCTGCGTTTTACATAGCATCTCCTCAATTTACATCTGGGTGGTTCCAGTGAATGCTACTCTCAGTCCCCACAGGGTAGGGGAACCAGGCTCCATCAGTCAAGTGCAGCATTCACTACTTGCATCAATAATTGCCTTGGTGGCCACATGGCCAAATCTGATCAGAGCAGATCTCAGCACTTCCAGGAATGTGTTTCAAAGATTCACTTTTCCATGAGGTTTGAACATATGAGAAACATACCCAGGAGTTGCTGGCACCACCCTAAGAAAGGAGGGAAACACTGGGAAAGAAGCCCATACAACAGAAAGCCAAGTTGAGAATGAAAGATAGGCATGCCCTGGTGGCTCAGGCAGTTGAGACAGCTGGTGTGTGGACCATGTAAAGATCAAGGTCCCAGATTCTGGACCACGGGCTGAGGGGAAAACAAAATGAACAAAAAAATTAAAGTGCTTCCTCCCTCCCTCCATTTCTCCCCACTCTCCATTTCTCCCTCCCTCCCTCCTTTCCTTCCTCCTTCCCTTTTTCTCAAAAAATAAAATTAAGTAATTTTATAAAAGAATGAAGGGCATCCAATTCTGATAGCATGATTCGATTTGGAGGATTCAATTCAAAATGTGGGTTACAGAAACCAACAAAACCCTTGATCTTCTTCATTCGTTTGCTGCTTACGGCACTTTGAGCTTTGGGAGTTTTGTCTTTTGTTTCTATATTTTTGTTAATTGGTCTAGTACTTTCTCATTTGTTATAGGTCCCTTATGGCACCAAAACTTTGCAGCCCAACTAGCTTTTTGAACTTAGATATTTGCTCACTTAGTGTCTTACTTCCATCAACTGCAAAATCTAAATAAGAACACAGTCCAGCCCATCCTGTAACATTACACAAGCAAAAAGAATATCATAACAATTGAAAGCACTTTCAAAAACTTAAACTAGGATAAAGCGACAAAATATCTTGTTCACAAGGCCTATTTACAACAAGAAATGGCTACTTTTAAAACATGGTCAGGTAACAGCAATTTCACATGCGCAACCTACTATTTTTGCATAGTCCTTGCAAGTTTTTTGCTTTCATTTGAATCTGGCTCCAAACTATACCATTCAACCGCTGAGAATAGTTATGTAAATTCAGTTGGTACATTTCCTCTTCCCTTTTCTTTTAACTCCTTTACCATCACTCATGCTTGACTTCAGGAGTGAAAGAGAAATACTGGGTGTTAAGATGAGGGATAGGTTGTCAGCAACAATGCTGAAATAGGACATCAGCCCCCACAGCAGCAGGCACTTAGCCCACAGCTTAGAAAGTACAGGGGACATGGCTGGGCTTTCTTTGACTCATCTAGTTTCCTTTCTTTATACTTCCATTGTGGACTTCTGAAAACAAATAGCAGAACAGTTCAGGTTGCTTTTGATCTCAAATGTCAACAATTTGTTTTTCTAGGGCTGTTACATGTCACTAATGTAAAACATTGATTTTTCATTTTTTGTAAACAATAATTCTGGAAAAAGCTCTCAGAATCCTGGAAAACTTTCCCAGCTAAGATCATGGAGGTCAGCAGTGCAAGCAACTCTTTATACCATGACTCCTCCAAAAGTTACCTGGACTAAAAACATCAACAAAAATACCAACTCTTCCATAATTCTCCAGTTCACACCAAATTCAGAAAAAGGGAGAAACAAGTCTTTCCACCTCACCTTTCCCTCTTCCAATGGAAAGACGGTAACAGAAGTTCAAGAACTTGGAATTTGGAATCATATGGACAGGGATTTGAATCACAACTCTACACGTAATAGCTACACAAACTTAAGAAAATTAACCTTTCTGTACCTCAGTTTCTTCATCTGCAAAACTGGAGTGACAACGTGCTACCTCCCAGGGTTATTGAAGGGATTCATTGAGTAATGTCTGTAAATACTTAGCATTATGTATGCCACCAGTAAGAGTTTAAACAATGGTGCCTTCAGTTATAATTAGTGGCATGGTTATTATCACATGAACTTGTTTCAGCTCAGGTGATTCAGTTATTTCTAAGAACTCTGGAAAATACTTTTGTTTTGGGCTTCCATTATAACTCTCTGATGTGAAACAACTGACACCATACGCCTGTTTAAATACCAGCTGACTCAGCTCCTTTCCCATTGAAGCATGATGACAAGGTCAAGGTGTTTGAGAAGCAGCCAAAGGCCAGCTCCACTCCTCCAGGTGTTGGTAGAGAGGGTAAGCAATGGATAGAGGGCACTGTCCTCAAGGATAACAGCATTTCCTTTTCCATCACTTCAGCGAGGATATTGGGACAGCCTCTCCAATCGGACCTCAACGATATGGCTACCCAGGAAGCTGGATATGTACAGATGAACCCCAGGATCAAGAATCTGGGACCACAGGCCCACACATACTTCAGAGCCAAACCTGAGCCCAATGCTGGGTCTTATTATTACCGATGTTAATTATAATATCTACTACTCTCGAGTGCATTCTGTACCTTAGGTACTATCTCAGACATTTGACATAGTATCTCATCTATTCCTTAACTCATATTCAAGTAATGATTCACTTTTTCAATAGACTTCCTTTATTAAAGTATAACATATATGAAGAAGGGTATACACATCATCAGAAATGAATTATGCTGTGCAACTACCACCAAATCAAGAAATAGGATGCTTCTAGATCTCCAGAAGACACCTTCTTGCCCTCTTCCAGTTACTACTCTCTCCTGCCCAAAAGCAATCAATATTCTGAAATCTAACACTCAGAGGTATGTACAGAAACCCAGTAATATGGCATGTACTCCTATGTACTGTCTTCTTTTGCCAAACAGCATGCTCATGAGATTCACTCATTATTATTTCAAATGGCATTAATCCAAATGGCCATTAAGGGAAGTCTATTTGTGGGATAATCATATCTGGAGTACTATACAGTCATAAAAATGAAAGAATATTTTCAGTTTGTGGTTATTATGAGAGATGCTTCTCTGGATATTTGTGTGATTTTTTTTTTAACAGGCATAGGTAGACACTCCAGTAAGGTTAATTCCTACGAGTCGAATCACTGGGCCATAGGATGGACTTTAGTAGATGATCCCAAATAGATGGAGAATGTAGTTATGGGGTAAGATACTTAGTGTCTTTTAACAAATGTGGAAACAGGTTCAAAGACTGGAAATGATTTGCACTTAAGTATAGGAGATGGAATTCAAAATCTTCCTCTTCCTTTCATGCAACAGCACTGAGGATTTCTTGAGAAAATCTAACAGAAGAAAGCAGCAGAAGTGTGAAGGCAGTAAATTGCCCAAGTACCAGTCTTTTGGAGAAACAGCTCTATTCAAATAGTCGGCATCAAAATTTTTTCTTTTACACTACTTTTAAAAGTCTTGGAAATCTGTGAGGTAAAAAATTTAATTCTCATCTGATAATCAAGAAAAGTAAGACTCTGAAAGTCCCCAATTGCTGGCGGGGGAAGGCACTTACTGGTGCTGACTGTACAATGTGAAGTCAGCCAGTGTGGGTCACTGTGGGTCAAAGGTCATGACTCTGTAGCTGAAAAATCTTCTGTATTTATGGTTCAAAAATATATGTGGTGATGAACCCTCTTACATTTGGGATTCAGATTAGGTGGCTCCAGGAATCACTCATATTTGGAATCTAGACCACATTCATCGTATGTGGCCAGGAACCGGCTGGCAGCTGTTTTCTCTTTAAGGCATGATTTTACATCTCTCCACAATAACCATGCATTATGAGTAGATAAATGGAGATCTTGGAACCTTTGACCAAAGTTGACTGCATGGGAAAAGCCTTATTTATTAATTTAGAACATGTCCCATCAAAAATCCTGCCTATAATCTCCTTCCTCTGTTCATGTGATATTCCCCTAGGACCTCTGTAAAAACCATTGGCCTATGTAACATCAAATATGAGATTTCTATTAGAAACTTTTCCACTGAAAACACAGCATTGGGATTAACTAAAGTTTTGCCTTTGTTCTTTTAGCTTTTTTTTCTTTTTTGTGAGAACCTACTCATTTTTATTCTGAAACTGTTGCCTGGAGCCAATTATCTGTAGTCAGCTTTTCGGTGACCTTTGAATAGGATTTAAACAAGGGGTTCAAGATGTTCTGTTATTTGACATTTCTGTTACACTTCCACGGCTGTTCTCTAGAGAGGGTGAAAATCCAATGTCCTGTCCAGGGACAGGTAGCAAAATACCAGTCCAGGATAGAGCTTAATGCTGGCCAGAACCATATGAACACAATCTGGTTTGATGACGAAACTCTTAGAAGGTTTGGGTGACTTGGCTCATGTATCAGTGGGAACTGGTGCATCTGTGTGAAAGTGAGCAGATGGTTCCCTCATCTGGTTAGGCATTTACTCAGCCTTTTGTGTTTGAGAATCACAAAGAAGGTGCAGGCTGAATGCAGAATTCTTGAAGAAATTAGAATAACCTGTCATAGGCAGGTGGATGGAGAGCCCTAGAAAGGGGGCTTTCATTAGCACTTTGTATTCCTAGGGTTGAATAAAAAATATCAGGTAACTTCTGGCCATGGTGGTTCCACGTAAAAGAAAAGAAGACGGTAATCAGAGGTTCAGTTAGTACAGGCTATATGCCATGACAGTCCTGAAGGGTGGCAAGGATGAGACTAGGCTGAGAGGGTGAAATCATCACAGACTGATGAACCCCCACATTCCAGGCCAGATGTCCCTGAAAAGACCAAAAGGCCCCCTGGGGCACAGAGGACCAATTCTTATGTTGTGGTTCTGAAGGGTTCAGCAGCATCTCCTTTCGGGGTAGTAGTTAGGCAGTTTGGCAACAATAGTGGGAGGAGTGTTCCAAGAATCACAAACCTCTTGCCAAACTGATGCATGGAAATAAAACAGATGTGACTTGAGTGCCCTGGTGGAATAGAGGTTAGGGCAGCTTCCTCCAGCTGAGTGCAGTCCACATACATCTCAAGGACCTAGGTTTGCATCCTGGGGCCAAGGAGAACAATCAAGATGTACAACTAAATAAAAATAGAATAAAATGCTTCTTCCTCCTCTCTTCCTGCCTGCTTGCCTATTCACTCCATTCCTGCCTGTACCTTTCCTTAAAAAAAAATTATATACATATATATATATGTCATATATATATAAATGACTTGGTATCCTGAATTTGGGGTGCTATTCACACTGCCTACTGACTACATTTGAGTAATTATAATGGCTCATAAAACTGTCATGGAATATTGTATCCTTTTCCCTAGTAAGTACCATAGCATTTATTCCAAAAATTCTAACATTCAAGGCTTTAGATTCAATAAATCTAATTATTTCTCAACTTGATAGCTGTCTAAATTCAAAATATGATGTAGCACATATAAGACAAAGAAGGTAAGCTTTGAGCACTAGGACATCCAATGATTCTGCTGAAAGACATCTAAAATGGTTTTTAGAAAAGCTTAAAGAGCTCCTGGGAACCTGGCCATTTTAAGTGAGTGTTAGGGACGCTGTTAGGGAAGCTCGACTTTCCATCTTCCTGTTTTACTTGGGAAATCCTCTAAAGTCTGCCTCCATTAGCCAGCAGCAGCAACGTCATCCCCAAAAGATGGAAATGGTTGAAAATTCAGAATCTCAGATCTCATGCCAGGCTTCCTGGGTCAGAATCTGCATTTTGCCAGGATCCCCGTGTTATTTATACGCATCGATCACACCGAATGGAGCAATGCACACACCCGCAGGCTCCTGGAGATGCTGCCCATCTCCCCTGATGCGGGAGCCTGGTCCTCTGTGTCACACTGTCCCTGAAACTGAATGGACTAGTGTTTCATCGCCATCACAGAGAATGGCATCTCTTTCTGGGAGTAGTACCTGTACGACTTCCCTTAAACTGCATGATACATTATGTCAAGAGGGAGGAAAATCATTCCCAAAGCGTGTCACTGCCGTTTCATGAAAATGAAAATAATCTGGGCCTGTGGTTGACTCACTCGGTGTGCAGCTGTGGGCCCACACTCCACAGTTCCCGGAGTCCTCCAGCACCTCTGTGCACTTTCTCCTCTTGGTTGGAGGCAAGGAAGCTCTAAAATCAAGAAACCAAATGGTTAGGATTCCTCCTTGCGCTCCATGTTGCAATAAATCAAATTTAACTCCTCAGGTCTCTGCTCTCAACCTCCCTAAGTTTCATTCTAATTAGCCAAGTTTCCATGAGTCCTACTAGTCAGAAACTTTGTTTTCCTCTTTCCAGGGCACCTGGGATTCATCTACTAAAATATAAGCTGATAATTATTTCCAAAAACAAAGGATTCATTGAGACAGAAGAGACACCAGCTGAAAATATGGGCATGTATTTTACATGTATGGGCATGTATTTTTTTTCACACGGAATTTTACAAGTTTTCATTGCTACTACACTAAGGTCATCCCCTAGATTGAGGAGGAATAACAGGGAGAAGAGGAAGGAAAAGAATACTAGTTAAGGCTTAAACGAAGGCTATTTTTCTGGGGGTTCATTCACATATTCCCTGGAGAAGTCTAGCTGAGGCTGAATATGCAAATAGTATTTTCTCAGTCACCCAGAATCTCTCTCTATATTTCCGACGTTTAGCTTTCCTTTCAAGGAGGACCTGGGTCGAGTGAGTTTTTAATTAAAAGATTGTCCAAAACGAAGAGCGCAGGACGTTGGCAGTCTGATCCACGTCTCAACACTGCCATCTGCTGGACAGGACTGCACTATTCCTCTCGGTCCTCCGCACCACCCTGAGGGTGGGGGTGGGAGCGCTGCCTGAGGGTTTTCACAACGAAATGTTTTGCCCTTTACCCAGGGCTGTAGCACCCAGGCTGCTGCTGATAAGAACAATTTCTCCCCAGATGGGAAGACGTGGACTGGTCCAGAAGAGTTTCGGGATGACTTGAGGTTGGGAAGCAGTTGTGAAGGCCGCTGTGGGTACCGCCAGAGTCGTTCATTTGGGACGAGCTGTGGGACGGGTGCACTTGCAGGGGCCCCGGTGCAGCTGCGGGGTGTAGAAAGCTGGCTGGCGTCTTCCGGGCTGCGGGCCTCGGAGCGAAACAGCATGCCCCTGGGGGAAGACACAGGTGAGAAGGGTCTCTTTCTCCACGTAGTTTTAAGAAGAGCCGGGCAAGCGCAGCCTGCAAACTGCGTGGAGGGGCCTCACACTCACCTTTGACCTGCGGCGGGGAGCAGGAGTCCGAAGCAGAGTAGGGTGGGGTGTCTGGGAAGTGGCTTTGCCTGAGGATTAGAGACATGCATTGCTTTTTTCGTTGTAACCTAGTCCATTATCCTTTTTTTTTTTTTGTCCCAAAGGGGAAGCGGCTTTCCTAGAACAAGGGGTGGTCCCGGTACTTTGGGGCTGGAAGTGGGGACTCAAAGCCCACCAGACCTTTAAATCAGATCTTGGGTTGAGTCCCAGATCTTCGCCTTGCTAGCTGTGCGTAAGTGAACAATCGTTAGCTTCCCTAGGCCTCTCTTTCCTCCTGAACAATCTTTAAGTCTCCCGCATAACAATTGTTGGAGAATTAAATGAGATATGTACCTAAAGCCCATAACATAATGCCCCGAACATAACGAGTACTCAATAAAGTTTAATTAACATTATTGTTTCTTAACATTCTCAAAGCACGGTGCACCAAAGAGGTGGCTGTACTGACAGCTGGGTCGAAAGCAATAAAAAATGTCACCAACTATGCTCTGGGGCATCTCAAAGTTCTTGGAAGGAACACGGGGTTTTACAAAAGCCTCAGGGATAAATTTGTAACTGTTTTTTTTTGTTTTATAGATTGAAGGGCAAGTAAAATTTCATTCAAAAAATTAGTACTGCCACTAAAAAGGTTTGAAACCCTTCCTTCCAAAGTCTTCTTGAAACTCCAAAACTTGAATTCTAAGTTATACATAAGCACCATTGCCCTCCACTGATTCTCTTGCTTGGAGATAATATGTCACGCTTTTCATGGTTAAGATTTCAACATAATCCAATGAAAAATCTGATTTTATCATTTATAAGTAAAGTTCAATGTTCTCCTCAAACTGGTCCTTTATAATTTAATCACTTCCTACCAATAAAGGAAGAGAGAAGATATATTTACCATCCTCCCAAAACCCCCAAAATGAAGAGGCATAAACACAGAGAACACAGCCTGCAAGAGCAGAGACTACAACAGACCATAATTCAATAGCTTAGTGACAGGCAGAAATAGGATGGATGGTAACTGAATTAGTAGAACAGAAAAAGCACAAACAAGACTGCCTGGGGATGCTGCAAGGGATGAGGCGCCTACAAGGAGGTATCTAATTCAAACAGAACTCCAGAAAATTCCAGGACATTCTAGAGTCACTAGGAGCCTCTGAACTCAGGGGAAGGTGGGACTGAAAACAATACAGTTGATTGAAAGTTTGAGGAACAATTGGACACTTAGCTTGACTTCCCCAAACTGTACCTCCAAGCAGTTACGTCCAATAAGCCCAACAGAAGTTGAAAAGGTTTACCCTGGAGAAATGGAACCGAGAGCCTGTGGCACTTCTGGCTAAAAATGAAACAATTAATTAAAAGTCTAAATGCTGAACTGTGAGATCCTTCTTCAACTCCGCATTGCAGGTATCCAAGTGAATTCCTCACAGTAAATAATTGGAAGGTTGTTCCAATTATACCTCAATTTAAAAAAAAGTTTAAAAAAGATGATATGATTCAGAGTAAAGAAAAATGATACCAGGTGGAAAGTTGAAACTTTAGAAAGAAATAAAGAGGATAAAAAATGATATCCATCTAAATGCAAATTTTTTTCTCTTAATTTCTTTCAAATACATAGGACTTTTTAAAACAAAATTATGACATTATATACATTTATAATGTATGCAGGTAATATGGCATGGAGAATGGGAGTGGGGAGAAATAGAATTATACATCTCATTGTTTCTATATTTTATGTAAAGTGGTATAATAATAACTCTAAATAAACTGTCAAAATGTACATAACACAAAGAAGTATAGCTAAAGTCAGTGTATAAAATGGATTTCTTTCTTAGAGGAAAGGTACAGGCAGAAATAAAATCAAGCAGGCAGGCAGGAAGAGAGAAGAAAGAAACATTTATTTAGCTGACCATCCCTCCAGCCCCAGGTCCGTCCTGAACTTGGGTCCCTGGGATGTGTTGACTGGGCTGGTTAGAGGCAATGAAATTAACTGCTAAGTCACCAGGGTATACCAAAATGGAATTTTTTAATTATTCAAATAATACAATATAAACCATGAAAGGAACTAAAAAGGAATAAGAAATAGAAGGAACAAAAGAAGACAAATAATAAAATGACAGAACTAAAAACAGTAATACTAATAATCACTTTAAATGTCAAGGAGTTAACCACTAACTTAAAAAACAGAGATTGTCAAAATGGGTTTTTGTTTACATCGCTATGTGCATAAACAAATGAAATAGTAAAACTATTAAAAAATAAATTGTTAAAAAGCAAGAACTAATTGTATGTTACCTGCAAGAAACACTGAATATAAAGGTATGGATAAATTGAAAGTTAATGGAGAAAAACGTGTATAGAAGGCAGAAGTGGTTTTATGAATAATAGCTAAAATAAACTTC
Organism: Solenodon paradoxus; assembly: GCA_004363575.1. Taxonomy (NCBI): domain Eukaryota; kingdom Metazoa; phylum Chordata; class Mammalia; order Eulipotyphla; family Solenodontidae; genus Solenodon; species Solenodon paradoxus. The sequence goes on from RJWH01000543.1 coordinate 269,134, forward strand.
AAAATGAAGAATATTTCCACAAATAAAGGGGCTCATTCCATAACAATAAAATAACTCATTAAGAGAGCATAGCATGATTGTTTATATATTTAATAATAGAGCTTCAGAATAATAAAGTAAAAACTGACAGATTTAAAAGAATAAATAATTATATAATCATAGTTGGAGATTTCAATATCCCTTTCTCATAAATTGATGGAACAAAATAGAACAAATCAATAGAATAAAAAAGTCAGTAAAGAAAGATATTCTGGGCTCAAGTTTAGGGAGAATTAACATTTTTAAATGGTCATCTTGCCTAAAGCAATATACAGGTTTAATGCAATCCCTATAGAAATTCCATAGGCAGTTTTCAAAAATATATAACAAAACAATGTTAGATTTGTATGGAATAACAAAAGACCCCAAATAGCCAAGGCAATCATGAGAGAAAAAAAAGGAACAAAAAAGGAAATACCACACTCCCAGATCTTGAGCTATATACAAAGTGATAGTGATCAAAAGTGTATGGCAGTGGAATAAAAATAGATGCACAGATCAGTGGAACAGAATTGAATCACCAGAAATAGACTCACACATAAATGATCAGTTAATTTAAGACAAAAGAAAAAGGAAAGTCTTTTCAGCAAATGATATTGGGAAAAATAGACAGTCACATGCAATTGAATGAATCTAGACTACTCTACACTAAGATGGGTTCAAAATGGATTAGAGACTTGGATGTAAGACGGAAAGTCATAAAATACTTAGAAGAAAACATAGGCAATATGTTCCATGACATTGGTCTTTGAGAGTGGTCTTTGAGGACTTAACTCCAGCAGCAAGGAAAATAAAAACAAAATTAAACAAGTGGAACTATATCAAATTAAAATACTTCTGCACAATGAAAAAACTGTCACCAAAAAAAAAAAGGAAAAAAGAAGAAAGAAAGAAAAGAAAGCCTACTGACTGGGAGAAGATTTTTCACATCATACATCTGACAAGGGCTTAATATCCAATATACAAATATACAAAGAACTCATAAAACTCAACAACAGAAAAACAAACAACTCAGTCAAAAAATGGGCAGAAGATCTGAATGAACACTTCCCCAAAGAAGACATGCAGATGGTCGGCAGGCAAAAAAAAAAAAAATTCCTCCTCTCTGGTTATTAGGGAAATACAAAAAAAAACAATAATGATATATCATCTCATACCTGTGAGAATGTCTACTATCCAAGACTGTAAACAAAAAAATGTTGTTGAGGATATAGTGAAAAGGGAAGCCTTTTACATTATTGATGGAAGTGTGAATTGGTATACCCATTATGAAAAACAGTATGGAGAGTCCTCAAAATTTGAGAGTAAAAATTCCATATGATCCCATCATCGCACTTTGGCATTTAACCCCCAAAGTCCCCCAAAACACTAATTCACATATATATATATATATATATATATAAAACATATATTACATATATGTGTGTGTTTGTATGTATGCATCTATGTATCTCCTCCATATTTTGCAGCATTATTTATAATAGCCAAGAATTGAAAACTACTTAAAGTGAGCATCAAAAGATAAATGGATAAAGATTTAGATATAGATATTTATATCTGTATACACACTCACACACACACGCACACACATACTGCCCTAAAAAGATATAATTCTGACATTTGCAACAACATGGAAGAAGCTAGAAGGGATTATCTAAGTGAAATAAATCAGAGGGAGAAAGACAAATTCTGGATGATATCACTCTTCTGTGGAATACAAAGGAGCAAGGCAAAGGAACAGACAAAATAAAAACCAACCCTTGGACATTAACAAGAGAACTGAAGTTGTCAGCAGGAGTGAATGGAAGCAAATGGTTGTAGGAATCCAATGGACAGTGGTGAAAGACTATTGGTAACTTGGTCCTGGATGTGGTATATTTCCATATGTTTGATGAATAGTAAACCTGCACATCTAAATCTATTACTTTGTAAATCAAAGTTATCTCAATAAAAACAATTTAAAGTCAGGAAAGACATAGATAACCCTAAGAATATCCTCAAGAAGAGAAGGCACTGATTTCTTAATAGCGAGAGAAATTTTGCAATTCTCAATAGATAATTAGGGAAGAAATAATGTAGCAATATTCAAAGTCCAAAAAAATGATGAAAACAAGGCCATTATTCAAGAAAAGTTAAAAGTTCAAGAAAGAAAACGTAATCTTAGTAAACTACATGTGAACATGTGGTGATAATGTAAGCCCTGAATATTGACCCAACCAAAAACATTTGTACAACTTTAGAATACGGAGAGAATGGAGGTAGAGGAGGGTATAGATTTGATATAGAAAAGTTTAATGCTTTTGGAAGATACTAAGTTCTTAAACTGTATAAAGCAAGAGCAGCAATATAAAAAAAATCGCTTAAATAAAAGGTAGTAGAAATAACCAAAGAGCTGAAAATGTTTGCCTCTGGGAGAGCCAAACTCATTGACAGGGGTGGGGCGGAGGGTTGCTGATCTTACATTATAAATCATATATACAGAACCATTTGACTTCTTAAATTCTACCTATCACTCCTATAAATCTACATATTCAATTTTGTGATTGACTCTATGATCTCTCAATTCCACACTCAAGGTTTTAGGCAGCTGTTTATATTAGCAACACCATTGAATTTAACAATGTTAATTAAAAACTGAAAATCCCAAGTAAATTATTAATGTCTCAAGAAACACAGCATGGCCAATAGACAGAGATGCATGTGCCATTAGCAGGCCCTTGTCCATGTGGAGAACAAAAGTTCCTTGCATTGTGTGACAGCAATGTGTACTGGTGGCTTTAAAATAAAGACTTTAAATTTTAAATATTTTCCTTATAATTTAGACACCCTTCCAAAATTCATCACAGCAGGTTCTTTTTTCATTGCACTCCATGCTGAAGACATTTTAATATACTAGCAGATATTTTTCAGTTCTTTTCACAGAATTTGAGGGGAGAATAAATGGTAGCCACCTTCAAAAAGAAGTAAAGAATTAAAACAAGTGTAATGATTAACTTCAACGAAAATATTGTTGTTTGGGACCGTGCCTAAGCTACTAAATTCTTCCCTACTCACAACTACCGTATCAGGAATCCTGGTAATGTACGTTACATTGACTTTGGTCTTTGTGCTCTGAATCTGCATATGATGCTAATGGGATTTCCATGAAGTGAACCTAGAAAGTGACAGATCCCACTGGCCACTCCATGAGTCTGTAGCTTCTGCAAGAGACAGTTATAAGTATCCAGAGATTCTCAGCTGCTGATAAAAAAATTTTTTTTTAAAGAATAATTTGCCTTTAAATTCCTTCATCTCATCTCACACATACTTGTTTTGGGTTTTGGGAGGCTAAATGGGGAAACGTGGTCCCCTGAAGGCTGAATGTCATGTAAACCAAAAAAGGAGGTGTGAAATAGACTTTACCCTCCAGCTGGTTGAGGTTCCATGGATCGGCATGCTGTGCCCAAAGTCCTGTGTCCAAGGACTCTGACCCTCTCACCATCTGTTCTCTGCTGCTTTAGAAACAGAGGGCCTCTGTGGAACACCTACTCTGGACAAGGCACCAGGTCAGCCTTTGCCAAGAGTTATATCATCCACTCTCTACTGCCTCCACTAGGAAGAGCACTGTGCTGCCCCTTTTCCACAGGTGATAAATCCAAGGATTAAAGAGGTGAAATAATTTACCTGAGATTATTCATGTGGCAACTGCTCACGTTGGATTTAAATAGTATAACACCAGAATTTATGCTCTAAAGAACACTGTGTTTTAAATATCGATCACCCCTATCAATTACCTTCTATTTCATTGCACACAAATATCTGTACAATTGAGAAGTCCTCAGTAATGTGGGAGCCCAGGGTTCTGCTTAGTCTCTCTCCTGCTGCATTAGTTTGAACCCAGAAGGCAAATCGGTCAGTGAACTCAAACAGCCCTTAACAAGCTCTTCTCAAAGAACTAAGTGTATTACCTTACTCTCTTTCGCAACATTGCTCCAGAGCTTATCAGTTTCACCAGCAGCAGAACTAAAACGTACAGCTGGTAAATGACTCCTAAGTCATCTTGTCATCCAACCCCATTAAGCCAAGCCCTAATAAAAATGCAGAATATTACACATTTAAGCTCAACCATTAGACGGAAATAAGATGAAACTGGAGTTGATTCCTGGCAGACCTAATATGTCTTTAAGTCTCCTCCGTGAGAGGTCACTTATTCAAACCTATGAAAAGAGCCCTCAATTAACTCCACTTACCACATAGGCAGGACCACAAGTTCACCTAAAGTTCACTAGGATATTTATCCCCACTGAACACACATAAACCAAAATATTAATTCAATGGTTGGGACTTGGGAGGTGGTTGATGGGCCTCAAACTGTCATATGCATAGAACTACCATGGGGATCCTGTTACAAATGCAGGCTCTGAGTCAGCACTTCTGGGGCCCGGCCTGGGATGCTGCATTCTAGCTCCCAGGTGAGGCCCGTGCTGCTGCTCCCTGGCTCACACTGAGCAAGGAAGGGAACTGGTGAAACTCCAGACCTTTTTGAAGGAAGGCAAAGCCTGTTTTGAAGAATCACTGAACTCTTTTCCAGAGCCTTTCTTCCTACACACAAACACACACACACACACACACACACACAAACACACACTCACTCACTCACTCACTCACACACTTCTTGTCCTTTTTTTACTGCAACCTCTGGGATTTTATGGTGTTCTCTAAATCTCTAGCTTCCTTCTTCCAAGTTAACACCTCACCTGAACATTTCCCAGTGTGTCCAGCCACCACACTGTGTGCCCAGTAGGCAGCTAACTGACTAACCGAGCCAATCAGAGCCTGCTCCTCCTAGGTAGATGGTTGCTCTGGACTCTGCCACACAAGGAAGTAAAGGTTTAAGGGGAAATTTTAGAAACCTTCCTACACTGACAGGATTGCCCCTGCTCAATATGCTACAAAGATTCAAACAGAAAAATGTGAAAGTCCTGAGCAATAAATACTAACACCAATGAGTACCTATCTCTCCAAAGGAGTCCATGGCCAAATAAGTTTGAGGATCTTTGAGTACCATTTCCCATTTCCAGTTGCTTGTAACCTCTTCACTAAAGAAATTCATTTTATTTTGTGTAAGCCAGTGAGTCACAAGCTTACTTATTGATCATAGTACTTTTATTTTTTCCCTACGACATCTCACGAGATCAGTTTTCCATAGAGTATCTAGGGACATCTGTTTTCTAGAACTAATAATTCTATTTTTTTAAATATTTGGCATCAGCAAAGCTGCCTATGGGAATCAAACTGGCTCTGAGCAACTTTGCAATCTTGTGGTCTCTTGGATGGAGACTTGTAACTGACTTTTTTAAATGCATAGACTGCATAGTAGAGGAGAAGGAAATTAGTATTTGTAGTAAATTCGGGTTTAAATCCCAGCTCTGAAATTAATTAGCTGTGAGCCCAAGCAAGTGAAGCTATATCCCAGGCTATGGTGAGTAATGCAGGTAATGTGCAAAATGGGCCTGGCTTTTAGAAATACTCAACACTTGGAGTATTCATGTAGGTTGTACAGATGTAATGATCATGGAACCAGCTCAGCAACTGGTCATGGACTGGATCTGTTTCCATTTAGTCTATCTCAGATTTTTATTGCAGCCTCATGTAAGTACATGTACCTGGGCAGGTCTTATCAAGCAATGTCATATTATCTGATCATAGGACTTTTGTTTAATGGGCGTGAAGTCATAATCTTTGCAAACTATATAGCTCAGATCCATTCTGACTCACACTTTTAGGCAGATTATTTTAGATACATTTAATGTATTTCTTGAGGTTCATATTCCTCCAAGATATTCCCTGAAATATCAATTAATATAAAGGCAGCATGTAGAAGAGCATGTATTCTAAAGCCAAATACATTTTTTAATCCCAGCTTTGACTTATGAAGAATTACTTAACCCCTTTGCTTCTCAGCCTGTTCCTCTTTAAAATATAAATAATAATTGTTACCAATTGGCAGAGTTGGTAAGATAATAAATGTGTAAAATCAATTATGTAATTAAAAAGCAAATTTATAAAATAAAAAGAACCATGCCTAACACCTAGTAAATTCTCAGCAATATGAACTCCCTCCAGATCACTTGCACACCCTACCCAACCACCTGCAAAGGAAGAAAGTGAATTTTCCTGTTGAGCAAGCCAGACCTGAATCTCAATAGCTACAGCCTATAGGAAGATATCTCTGGTCCTATGGGGAGAATCAGTATATCATGGAGACTGAGCTCAGACCTCCTAGATGAGAAGACAACTAGCTCTTTGAATAAGACTTATGTTTACTTTTCTCCCCTCTCACCCCTCTGCCCCTCAAAGAGCTAAAGTTCTTTTTGCCAATTATAAAAGTAATCCAGATGATTAAACAGAATCCTAGTGGAGTCAGCTGTTCTTTCTCTTAAAGAATGGAGAGGAAAGAGTTTAGACAACTTCTGGAAGATAGTTTTCAGGCCAGAGATTGGTAAGGATATATCCATTGCCCATTCTTCCCACTCTTCCCACAGGAACTCATGCCAGCTGCTCAGATAGGAGAGGAATGTGCGAGCAGGCACGGGGGCAGTTGGTGTCTGGATTCAACCCTTGCTGTTACTGGAACAGAAGAGTTAGCTTGGAGTGTGGGCTCGGACATCTGGCAGCCGACTAGGGTGTGTGTGTGTGTGTGTGTGTGTGTGTGTAACTAACTTGCAAAATGTTGAGCCTCCCTTCTTCCCACAGTCATTTGGCAGCATGTTTTTGTTGGCAAGAGCAGTAAGAGCCAAGTACCAGAAATATCTGCAAATAGGTTCCCCAATAAATTCAAGTATGGTTTCACTCTGCCTTTCATGAGAGATGGAAGGGAGGACATTTACAGATATGCTGAAATGGACTCGATAACAGAATCATGATGACAGAAAGGGGACAGTGAGCTAGAAAACAGATCTATAGATGGTATCCAACAGGAACCACAGAGAACAAAAAGTCTGAAAAATGAACAGAGTCTCAGGGACCTGTTTATAACATCAAAGTTCTAACATTTGTCTTGCTGAAATACTAGAAAGAAAGACAATGGCACAGAAAAAAATAAATGTGAAGAAAAAATGGCCAGAAACTTCCCAGATGTAGTGGACTCTGTAGTAAACTTACAGATTCAAAAAGGTGAGCAAATCCCAAAGAGTAAAAGAAAGTCATACTCATACTGAGCCATATCATAAGAGTGCTGAAAACCAAAGATAGAGAGAACACCTTGCTGTTGGAGAAAATGACATGTGATACACAAGGGAACAATGACTCAAATAGTTGTTTCTCATCGAAATTAGGGAGGTCAGAAGATAGTAGTTCAAAGTATTTTTTAAAGAACTGGGATTAAAAAGAACTTATTAAGAAAGAATTCTAAATTATTCCTGAAGACTTTAACATTACTTTCATAGTAATTGATAAAAGAAATACAGTAGAATTAGATAGAATTAGATAGAAGATGTGAACAATATTAACCAACCTGACCTAATGATCATTCATAGAACACTTCACCCAACAACAGCTAAATGCACATTTTTAAAAAATGCACATGGAATATACACCAAAATAGACCATATTCTGAATCATAAACAAACCTTGATTAATTTGAAAGAATTTGACTCATACCAAGTATGATGTCTATCCATAATTAATTAAACTAGAAATCAATAACTAATATTCAGAAATTAAAATACAACTTCAGTAACCCATGAGTCAAAGAGGATAGTTCAAGGAAAATTAGAAAATATTTTGATCTAAATAAAATTAAAATATAGCATACCAAAAAACAGAAAGAATAGTTATAACCATACAAAGAGGGAAATGTATGGCCTTAATGCTTAAATTAAAAAATAAAGAATAATCTCATTTCAAGATTCCACCTTAAAAATGTGGAAAAGAAAAGCAAACTAAACTCAAAGTAAGCAGAAAATGGAAATAATGAAGAGTGAAAATTAGTTAAACCGAAAATATGCACAAGAGAAAATAATGACCCAAAAATCTGTTTATTTGAAAGAATCAATAAAATTCATATATATATATATATCTGACTAGACATAATCAAGAAAAAGAGGAAAGACACAAATTACCAATCTGAGTACTAGAAGAAGAAAATTTACTACAGATTCCTTGGAGTATAGAAGGCTAATAAGAAAACCATACATAGCTTTGTGCCCATAAATTTGAATTCAATCGATTCCTTAAGGAGGGGAAAAAATACCAAAACTAATTTAGAAGTAAATTATGAGCATGAATAGTCCTTAATCTATTGGATACATTTAATTTGTAGTTAAGAACTTCCAACAAAACACAGATAGTTTCAGTGGGTAATTCTAACAAACATTTCAGAAAGAAAAAAATATACAATTTCATCCATCTCACCGAGTGAATTTAAGAGGAGGGAACTAATTTTAAGAGGCTATAATTACCCTGACATCAAAGTCAGAAAAAAGCCATTAAGAGAAATATGCAAACTGTTGCTATCATACACATAGATGCAAAATCCTCAACATAATTTTAGCAAATTAAATGTACCAATATATAAAAGAAGACAATACATTACAATTAATGAGGTTTATCCCATATACACAAGACTTGGTCAATATTTCAAAGCTAAGTAATCAACTTATTAATAAATAGAGGGGAATCATAAGATCATATTAGTAAATACAGATGTAACATTTGACAAAAATCAATATTAAGTCATGATAAAAATTCTCAGCAAACTAGAAGAGAGAATCACCTCAAGATAATAAATAACACTAAAAAACTACAGCTAAAATTATACTTAATGATTTAAAAAAAAAAAAAAACAAGCAGAAAGAATGCCACTAAGTAAGTGGCAAGAAGTTTACGTCTTCTTTCACTACTTTTCTATTCAACATTATATCCAAAGTCTTAGCCTATTCAATAAGGAAAGAAGAAGTATCAAATGTCTCAATTTGCTATGATATGATTATGGAAAATTCCATATGATATATGATTATGGAAAATTCCATGTGATATTCCATGATATGATTATGGAAAAGTCTAAGAAATCTATTTTTCGAAAAGCTCTTAGAACTAATAAATGGCTTCATTAAGATTACATGACCCAAGTCCAATATATAAAAATCAATAATACATCTATATATTGGCAATGAAAATTGGAAACTAAAATTGTGTCTGTGTGTGTGGAGGGGAATTACTATTTATAATAGCTAAAATATGAAATAATTATAAATAAAGACAATAAAATATTATAGGATTTGTATGCTGAAAACTATTAAATCTTGATGGAGGCAATCAAAGAAAGTCTAAATAAATAGAGATATAAACCATATTCAAGGATTGGAAGATTTAATTTTGTTAATATATCAATTCTCCTCAAATGTATCTCTAGACTTAATAGAATTCTAATCAAAATCCCAGTAGAATGCATAGATAGCAACAAGTTGATTCCAATATTTATGTGAAAATCACAGGAAATACAATAAACAAGATAATTCTGAAAAAAAAGATCAATTTGAAAGACTCACGTTATATAATTTTAAAACTTAAATATAGAAATCAAAATAGTGTAGCAATGGCAAAATGATAGGCACATAGATCAATGGAACACAATAGTCTAGATAAAGAATCACATAAGTATGGTCAATTGATTTTTACAACAGTGTGAAGGCAATTCAATGGGGAAAGGTTAATCAATAAATGATTATGGAATGATTGGACAGCCATACAAAGACAGGTTAATCTCAACCTATATCTCCAACTTTATACAAATAATCAACTGAAAACATGTCATAGATCTAAATGTAAAATGCAAAACCCTAGACTTTTATAAGGAAATAGGAAGAAATCTGTGGTAACTTAGATTAGGCAATATTTATATTTCTTAGATGTAAAACAGAAACCATATAAGAAATATCTGATAAATCATGCATCATCAAAATTCTAAACACTGATGAGAAAGAAAAATCAAGTTACAGACGGGAAGAAAATATTCACAAATCACATATCCAACCAATTTCAATATTTAAAGAATTCTTTAAACTCAAAGATAGGAAAATAACTCCAAGTTTTAAAAATAGGCAAAAAGTGTAGACACTTCATAAAAAAAATTAAGAATGGCAAACAAGCTGTTAGGAAAACACAAATTCAAACACAGTGAGATACCACTATAGAATGAATTACTCTAATTTAAAAAATTAACGGATAATTAACAAGAACTGGCTATGAAGAGAAGCAAGTGGACATCTCATACATTGCTAACAGTGATACAAAATGATATGAGTGCTCTAAAAGGTTTAGCAATTTTTATAAAATTAAGGTTATACTTACAATATGATCCAACAGTCTTTATTCTAAGAATTAGCCGAAAGAAATTAAAACTCTTGATCACATAAGAATCTGTACATGAATATTTATAAAATTTATTCATAATTGCCCCAAACTAGAAATAATCCCATGTCTTTGAATGGGTGACTGGATAAACTGTATAATAGCCATTCGATAGTCTATCAGCAATAAAAAGGAATAAACTATGGATCAGAAACATTATGCCTGATGAAAGAATCTAGGCTCAGAATCTTACATACTATTTACTTTCACTTATGTGACATTCCAGAAAAAGTAAAATTGAGACATCGAACAGAGTAGTGGTTACCAGTGGCCAGGAGTGGGTGATGGGTTTAACCACAAAGGGGAAATATAAGGGAAATGTTTCAGGTGAGGAAACAGTTGTACGTGCTGATCATGATAAATAACTATGAATTTGTCAAAATTCACAAAATAAATACAAGAAAAATTGAAAATTTTTACTGTATGTGAATAAAAAAGAAAGCTGGAGGGCTACATTAATATTAGAAAATCAGATCCAAAATCAAATGAAATAGAAAACAGAAAAACAATTTAACCAAAAGCTGATTTTTCAAAAGGTTAAGAAAACTGATAAATCTCTTGCCAGATTGAGCAAGAAAAATGAAAGAAATATCAAGAACAATACCCCCTCCACACACACTCCACCTCCCGTGGCTCAAGTGGCTAAGGCAATGGAAGTCATGGACCTGGGCCCATGACCTGGGGCAAGAGGTTGGGGGAAAAAAGCAAAGGATCATCACTATAGATTTCACAGACATTAATGAGGCAATATGATTAACTTTATGCCAGTGGATTCGACAACTTAGATGAAATTGACAGGTTCAATGAAGACTATAAACTGCCTAAGCTGATAACTACCAATAACCTATTCAATAACCTAAATATCCCCACATTTATAAAAGATACTGAATTGGAAGGGAAAGACCTTCCCACAAATAAAACTCCAGAACTGTTTTCACTGATGAAATCTGCAAAGATTCATGGGAAAAAAAAATAATAGCAACTCTATTCAAGCTCTCCTGTAAAACTGAAGAGGAAGAAACAATTCCCAGGTCATTGAGTTATTTAATAATTTTTTAAATATCAGATGGAGAGCAGCGCTCTCATTACTTACAAGGCCCCCAAATCGAAATCATTGCCCAAGAACTCCTCCAGCAGACTTGCATCCAGGGTGGGGTTCCCCAGAATGCCACTGGCCTCCTGAGCTGCAAAGGCAAATTCAAAGTCTTGAGATTCATTAAGATTTCAGAGTGCTAATAGCTAAAATATTCACATTATTGTACCCAAGAATCTCAAAGTACCAAAATGGCGTAGTGTGATCTTTCTTCCATTCAAATATTTCCTTTAGAAACACCTTAGATGTCATTCTTCTCCTGTAGCCTTTCTTGACTACAAGTCAGGTGCCCGCTTTTTATGGGCTTTTGTTAACACTGTGTGCTTTCCCTCATATAGCATTATAATTATTTGCTTCTGTGTTTATCTCTCTATTTAAAGTCTTTAATGGTAGGTGTCTTCTTATCATAGCCACAAGGATCTATGGTATAAAAAAAGCAGTAATAAACTTGTATTGGATGGATGGATGGATGGATGGATGGTGAAATATTATTTCTAGTTAATTCCAACTAGAGGTTCAATATCTTGCTTCATATTTTTGTTAGACTTCCCCAAATAAAACATAAGTCTGTTGCTATTTATTGATTTATCAAATGAAAATAAACTTTCTGATCATAATAAATGTTAGAACTTGTAAAGAATATAAAATACAGGAATAGATGCAATAAAAAAAATCTTAATTTTCAGATAACATGACTCTAATATCCTCAATATAAACATTTAACAGTTAGAAATGGTCAAAACGCAGTAGAGTAGTTGTTTAAAACATATAAAAACTAATTGCTTTCCTATGTACAATAAGCATTCAACCATTAGATAAACATAAAGAAGAAAAAAAGTTTCCACTAAAAAATAATTTTAACATATAAAATATGTAAACATATATTTAGGGGCAATATTTTTTCAAAGCTAAGAAACTATGAAGGGTCATAAGAAGAGATTTGAGTAAATGAAAAGACCTATATTGTCCTCAGTGTAAAAGACTCAATATCACAAAACTTTTTCTAGATATTGTTTAGGATGTTGCCAAACCCACATATTCAGAGAACTTTCCCCTTATACAAATAATATCTAAAAACCATATTTGTAACACATAATCTTGAAAGGCAGCTAACTCAGGGAGAACCAATCCATGACTTGGCCAATAACCAATGCAATTATTTCTCCCAAGAATTTGAACTCACTTTCTTTAAAGTTGGTGGTTGAGATTAAATCATGTAAGTAAGGTTGAGAACTGGAGTAACAGTCTACATATGCCTGCCACAGTTTCTTCTTAAAATTTTTTAAAAATCTTTACTGAGATTATTATACTTTTGTTCCAATTACATGACAAAATTTTATGTAAACCCTTCCAAATTTGTTTGTATGTTACCTGAAACCAAATAATCCCAAATTAAAGTATTCTGAAATTCTTCTGAAAGAATAAATACACAAACATCACCAGAAAAACTATGAAGGCGAGGATAAATAAGTACTAAAAACATATGAATAGATACATCATAGGAACACAAACAAGTCCAGGATCTGTGAAGAAATAATGATCTTTTGGGAACACATGACTTTTAGTATATAATATTCTTTGGCACCAATGAGAAAAACAACAAACCTTCTGGGCAAAATTGGCTAGACACTTGAGAGGAAGAAAGCTTGGATCATTTTCCTGCTTCCACACCAAAATTATGGATAGATCAAAGATTTCAACACAAGTAAATAAAACCATATAAAGAAAACAGAAGTGAATATTCTTATGATCTTGAGATAAAGGAGGTTTTTCCTTTCAAACATTGCATGAAAACTAAAAACTATACCTCTTTTTGAGGAGGAACGAATATTTAACATTTTAGTTTGATATAAGTTTGAACCTAAAGAGAACCACAAAAATGCAAACTCACATATACCCTTTACCCATACTGACCAACTGTTAACATTGTGCTGTGTATCTTATACTTCTGTCTACTTCTCCTTCCTCCATCCCCACCAACACACACATAATAACACCTATATACACATCCTCTTACCAAGACCATTCTGAACCATCTGAGAATAAATTGCCTTTATTTCTGACCTACTGCCGGCACAATCACAATTTAATTTTCAAAATTAGGAAACTTAATCTCCATACAGTTTTACTATAAATCTCTATTTCAAACTCAAATTTTGCCAAGTTTCCCAGTAATGATATTCATAGCAATGTTTTTCTAGTCCAGAATCTAATCCAGGATAACACCATACATTTAGTTTTAATGCTTCTTTAGAGTTTTCTGAAGACTGCAGGGTAGTTGTTTTATGGAATGCTTCTCTATTTTGGTTTATCGGTCTTCTTAAGGTTAAATTCAAGGTATATATATTTGTCAAGAATATTATGTAAGTACTATTATGTCCTTCTCAGTGACTTACATCAGGAGGATGATAATGTTCCATTATTATAATTGATGTTAATGTCAATCACTTGGTTAAGATACTGTCAACTTTCTCCACTGTAAATTATTACTTTTCTTTTTGTAATTTATGGGGCAATACCTTCAGATTGTACAAGCATTGTGCTTCTCATTAAACTTTTTCTAATTGTTTTAGCATCCTTTGATGCTCATAAGAATTTTAGACATGAATAAAATCAAAGACAAACAGGAATATTTTCAACATACATGAAAAGGGGTAAATAGCCTTTATATACAGAAATGTTCTCTCAAAATAATAAGATAACAGTAATCAATAAGTATTTTAATACAGTAATAAAGTTAAAGACAAACTGAGGAATTTATTTAATCTTCATGAAAAGGGGTATATTCATTATGTATAAAATTTTCCTTCAAATAAATAACACCCCAATAGAAAAATGACAAAGGAGTTAAAAACCAGTTTATAAAATAAGAAATAAAATTGGCTAATGCATGCATAAAATTTTGGTAGGAAACATTTATGTCAAACTTTAGTAGGAAAGATAATTTTAAATGCCAGAACAAAAACTTTTGCCTACCCAATTGGCACATATTCAAAGAATAAAATTCATTCTTAGATAATGGAAATAAGAGGACCCTCTTATGCAATGTCAATGGGAGTAGAAATTAATCTCTGAAAAAGACGTATGCATGCTTCCATATATTTTTCTAGGAATATATATTTTCATCCAAAAATTTATCTTCTTATAATTTAGTCATGAAAATGTAGGTGTATATAAGAAAAAATGGTGTGTATAAGAATCTTCATGTAGTACTATTTATAGTAACAAAGCACAAAGAATAAATGACTGATAAGAATAAAGAAATCAATAAATTAGCATTCATTCAATGAAATACTATGCAGTTGTCTAATAAATTATACAATATTTCATGAGAAAAAAATAGGTCCAAAATCTTATATAAAGTAAATAGTTCATTCTAAAGTGAAAACTTTTAGATTATAAGGCCAAACTGAGTGTCACTCCTGAAAATAACTTGTTAATGACAATTCATTCAATAAAAGATGATTCAAAAGAAAGAACTCGAAATACAGAAATTGAAGGGGTTGACTCGTGAACAGTTAACTAATATAAATATGAGATTTAAATTGAGTAAGTGAGGGAATTAAGGCTACAGATCAAAATGGAGAAATAATAAATTTTGAAAAATGAATACACACACATATGCAAGAAACATTGAAAGGTAAATTCAGAGGAAGTGGGAAGAGATGTAATATTAAACATCTCATGGCTCATATCTCAGAGTTCATCTTCACTATCTAAACCTGAATCAAAATGACTATTCTAACTTTTTAGTGATTTTAAAATCCCTTTCCTTAACATTGATAGAATCCTTCAGAACTGATACCTTTAACAGTTTAGAATGATTATTTTAAATTCCATAATTCTAGTTTCCCTGTAAATTCTTTTCATTCCATTAAACAAGTGAAATCAATATTTTATACTAAATTTAATGTTATTTAAATAGCATGCATAAGATGCAATCTGTGTCTTAAGAAATTATTTCAATCATCTCTCTACTTAATCATCCTTCCATCTGTCCTTCCTTCTATCTATAGATATTTACAGAGTGATGAAATATTTCACCACTAGAGAATGACACTGATGAGATAATAGGATTTAGACTCACTTCTTATTTTTGAAAGGTATTTATTATATACTTCAGAAAAATATTTTTCACCACATTGCTAACAAATTCTAAATTTTAGATAAAATGATTTTCTAAAACATAAAAAATGTGAATTGCCAAAACTGTCTCAAAAATAAAAAGAAAGTCTAAAATGAATAATTGCCTTGGAATAAAGAATATTTCACTCATGTCTATGGGAAACATGTCTATGGGAAGGAAAGGGAACAGAAAGGAAGGGAAGGGAAAAAAACTTGTGTGCATTAAAAGAACAAGAGGTTAACACGGTGGGGATAGCAAAACATATCTAGGAAAAAAAGACTATAAATTTGTCCTCATACATAATAACTTTTTAGACTGTAAAAAAAAAAGGTTGAAAGTAAGTGCTACCCCTAAGGTTTTGGATTAATAATTCCCAAATCAAAATCTCTTAATAATTGCCTGTATCCTGCTCTCCAAAAGGTTCAAAAGGGCAGAAATCACAGTTGTCTTATTCATTGTTAGAACCTCGTCACCTGCCTGTCTTCCTGACTCAGAGTTGATAGTCAAACAATATTTGTTGAATGAAGGGGTGAAAATGAATAGCTTCACTAGCAAGGACTGGACTGAGGAAGCTTGTGCGAAGAGGTGACACAAATGGGGTGAGCTCTCTGTTGTATAGACGTCCTTTACCCCATCTTGTCTGCTTTTCCTAGGTGGACTTGTTAGCACTCCAGCTACAAAGGGGCCTGAAATCTGAAGGCCACTTTCCTTCAGAGCTGGAGCAGCGAGGAACCCTTTGTCTTACCACAGTAGTGGGAGTGACATGAGACACCCCCAAACCCCAGTGACTTCTTCACTTGGTTCCTGATCCCCTCTAGTTCAATAGTCATTATCTGGCAGCTGGAGTTCAAGGCTCAGACAGAGCAGTTGATTTGTGCCAAATGCAGAGGCGAGCTTGTTTTACCAGAATCAAGGGCTCTCTAAGCAGCCAATGAATGCACTCAAGCCCATCTTTCAGAGAGGTTCCAAGGGCACTGCAGGAGGGGGTGTTAGCAGAGGCAAATCCCAGGCTCCATTCTGTGCCCGGCACTTTGGTGTGTAAATGTTTTGCTCTTCTATAGGATTCACTGCTTTAGAATCCAAAACAACTGAGTCTGAGGGGTTATGCCAACAGAGATAAACCAAAATTTTTTTCCTTTCATTTTATTGAAATCTGAACTAGATGAGAGAGAACTTAATACACCTTTAAATGACCTTTCTGAGACTGTTTCCATGTACAATTTAAATAGGCAATAATTCAGCTCTCAACACCACACTAGGCCTCATGTAATCCAGTGCCTTGTATTCTTCCCAGAGACAAGATACCTTTACATTAAGATGAATGTAGTTACAGGAAGGCCATTTTATGCCTAGTTTTTGGTTTACTGTCTCATCCAAGGGCATGAAAGTAACATTTTTTAAAAGTTTGATCACCTCCCAAGTGGGAAAAAATTTTTTAGCTTTGAGCTAGACTTTGATGAAAAGATAGCAATGAAGATGAGCAGGTGAAAACACATTCATTCTTCTCTTGATTCAACCAATCTTGTGCCAAGCACTGGACAAGGTTTTGGGGACAGAGTAGTGGGGAAAAAGGCAAAATCCTCCCAGGGGCCTGAATGTTAAGGGAGGAAGAGGTGGCATCATCAGTGGGGTGGACATAATGACATGTAAGAAATAATTAACAAAGAGCATATTTTCAGACAGTGATGAAAATAAAACAAAATGGTATATAATAGATTGCAGGAAAGCAGCTCCTTTCGATTTGGATGCCTTTCTCAGGAAGGAACCAGCCACGCAAAGGAGGGTAGAGCACGTTAGGCAGAGGGAATGACCGGGGCAAGAACTCGGGCCTGGACCGAGCTTGCGTGTTTGAGCAGTAAGTCACTCGGTGTGGCCTGGAGCACAGGAAAGGGGTGGGCGCGAGAGACAGAGCAATGGGAGGCCTTCTGAAAGTGACATGACAGGCTACACACTTTTTACAAGGTCACTCTAGTTACTTTGTGAGAAAGGACTATGAGGAGACAAGAACAAAAGTAGAGAAATCTGTTTGAACACAACCATCGTCATTCAGAAATCGTTTGGAGTCCTTGCTCCGGGTCGAGCTACAGCTTAAGCACTTGGCTTGCATTATCTCGTGAACCCTCATAGGAGGTGGACATTAGCATTGTCCTCAATCAACAGAGAAGGCAAAACAATTACACAGGTTAACTAGCTTGCCCAGGGTCACAAAGCTCATAAGTGACAGGAGGGGAAGACAAGTAGGGCTGCCACCACCCCATTCTCTTCCAACTATACCAGCCAAGTGCAGAGAGAACTGCCTTGCTTCTACTCTTTCCCTGAATTTCAGTCAAGTCAACTGCTAAGAGAAGCAGATGGAGGGAAGGATCTGTTTAGTTTCCTGCTGTAGCCTCTGCTGATGCCCCACCTGCTTTACACACACACACACACACGCATGCACTGCACACCCACGCACACACGCATACACGTGCATTCACACTCACACACACATATGCACAATTCCACAGGCAAAAAGAGGAGGTGGCCTTAGATTATAAGACCCGACTACATGCCACTTGTGCGATGTCGCCCACCCTCCCCTGGCCCAGGTAGAAACAGGAGATGGTCCATGGTGCCCCAGGCCTGCCCCACGTGGCTCGTCCAACCCTGCAATGATGAAGAAAAGAAGAGCCCCTCAGCAGCTGGCTTTCTCCAAGACTCCAAAATCACATCTGCGCTTCCCGGACCCAGAAGAAATTACTCAGTAAGATAAATCTTCAGTGTCAGATAAAATTGTTTTCAGGAGGACTTACACACAGAGGGCAATGCTCAAAGGACTCGCAAATAAATCTCATGCTCTTAAGAATAATCACTTTGCTCTAAATGTCTTAAACATTTGTTTAGAACACCTACACCTGCAAAAAAGAGCATCACTGGGCATCCCATTCCCTGTCACAAATGTTTGATCTCAAACTTGATTCCAGCCCTTTCTGCATTTCTCTTCTGTGGCTGGGAAGGGCTCTCACAGTCCTGCTCACAAATGGAGAGGCTGCCCAGGTCTCCTGGAAGCATGATCCAGCTGACCCCTTAATTGCTCTTCTTCACTCGAATTCCCTTCAGGCATAACAATGGGATGGTAACCTATCCTGCTACCCTGGGCCCTAGCAGACAAGAAAAGAGCACATGGCTATGAAAATCAATCCAATAGTGTCCCACAAATACAAGTTACATCCCCAGGACTTAACAATAGACATACTGTGCCTTTGGGAGAAAAGTGCTTCTCCAAAAGTTTGAGAAAGATGGACACAGCAAAGACCTTCCTTTTATTACTTCCTGCCTCTCCATTCCACAGCCACCCACCACCCACCAGTCCCATGTAAAGACCTTTCTTATCAATTTACTCAACCTTGCTTCTTTATCTACTCTTCTACACTTTGTCCCACAACAATGATGACCAGAGTATTCAGACAATTGGCAAAATGACAACATTTGTCTGTCACATCATTCTAGATTTTTTTTTTTAAATTCTGAAAAACAATGGTGGGGATTTCTCCAAATGGTGGTTGGATTTAAACAGATAGTTTCCCTGGGAAATGCTAGCATTCATGAGAAAATAGAGAAGAGATGTTAATGGATATTCCAAATACGAAGCAGGAAGGCAGAAGAAGAGAAGGGGAGAAGACAAATATTCTTGTTTCATTTGCTAAGGAGACTCTCATCTTGAAAATTTACTGGAAATAAAATGGAATTTTCAATCTAATGTTGGTGCTCAGTCACAAATTCAGTTAGATGAATAAAGATGACATTTTCTCAGAGATATTTCCAGTCATTAATGCACTAGGTTTTTTTTCACCTTTTATTTAGCATCTGCTTGGCATTCGCTAGCAGGACAGAGTGTTAAGTGTTAAGATGGATGTAGACTTGACACACTGGGAAACTTTCATTTAGGCGGATGGGGATGGAAGGAACAAGGACATGAGAGGAAAAGTTAAGGATGAATAGGTGATACCAAAAAAAATATTGAAACAGGATAATGTGCAAATGAGTTCAAATCAGCAGCAGCAAAATCCCCATGGAAATGTGCCAGTTGTCTGATCAGGGCCAGGGGCGGTGGAGAGGGAGGCCGACTGAGAGCAATGCCCTCCATGAGCCCCACAGCAAGCTACACGTATTTTCACTTCAATCTCTGTCACAATTATATGTTGTATGTCTGACTCTCTCTATTCAGCTATCAGTCCTTTTAGGGTAAAAACTTCCTTCTGCACAGATCCTAAAAACCTAGATCAAGGCCTCAAACATGGTAGGCATTCAATAAATATTGAATCGACTGATAGGTGGTAAATGAGCATGGGTGGTAGAGACAGGGAGTAATAAAATTTGAATGAATAAGTATGATTGTGAATGGTGGAAGATGTATCTAGAGAAATTGATGGACATGAGATCATGAAGATTCATAGATATCAAGATAAGGAGTTTATCTTAGATGTTATAGAGACATTTAAAAATTTTTATCAGAGGGGTAAGCTGAACAGGTTTGTTTTGAGGATTGAGATAATAAGTATAAAGTACTTAGCCTAGTTCCCAGCTCAATAAATACTACACCTTGTTATTACCACCAGTTTTTGTGCTGAAGAAGTTCTTAGCCAGTGAGAAATACTGACATATAAACATACCATAACAGTACAATGTGACAACAGAGGGGCATGCAGGGCATAGAGGGACACCTAAGTGACTCAGTGGGAGCAAAAGGTAGCAGGAAAAGCTTCTAGGAACAGGAGTACAAAAGATTGGAACTGTCAGTAGGGGTCTTAAGTGCATGAAACTCTGATCTGCTTCCCTGAAAGTAGGTTCAGGATGGTGGAAGAATGTGCAGAAGTCTGCTTAAGGCGGCTTGGACAAGCATGAGCACATCTCTTCACAACTCCATTAATTAGCGGTTTCATATTGCTAGTCTAAAATCAACCATCGTGGGAGAATTTACACCATAGAAAATGGCAAATACTACACATTAGGGATCATTTTCCCAAAAAGATGGTTGTTAAACATTTGCTAGCACACCCGCGTGATGTGAATAATATCTAAGAGAACCCCACTGGAATTTGTGACTGATTGGAAGAAATCTAGATCATTCTCCAGCTGTTTTAATGGCTGAGTGGGAGGTCTTGCTGATGCCTTGAGATAGGAAACAGGAAAGAGTCAGATAAGGACCCCAGGACACAGCTGGATGAGCTTGTTTCCTCAGGGCCAGGTCATGACAATCATGTTTTTGCACTCTTGAGAGAGAAGGTAGCAGCAGAGCACTGCAACCAAGAAAGACTCACCTAATGACCTAAAATATGATAGGCTCCCTAGTCTTCCTGGGCCAGGATGGCTGGTGAAGATCCAGGAAGACTAACCAGTTCTTTCAAGAAGGGTTAATAGGCCCTTTTATTGGCAATAGCGACCAAACTAGAAGACCATTGTTTCTGGACATTAGTGTGATATCAATCACCTGAAATGTAGGCGTCTGATAATCAAAAATAAAATGAAAATTAACCTTTATTCGAGGTGAGTAAATAAGTATTTCAAGCATATTGTGTAATAGAATGACACCCACATGAGATTTCTATAGCTGTCACAGATACAAAATGCTAGAAAGGATTGCTGAAAACTTGGCTCCTGGACTCTGAAAATAGCAGAAGATATCAAGGAGTCTGGAGGGACCCACCAAGCTGTGAGAATGGACTTTGTTTCCTTTTCCATTTCAGTTGCCTGACTGGCAGATCAGCAAATTTTCCCTGCAAGTGTTTATCTTGACTTCAATTAGACACTTAAGAATATTACTAATTCATTCATTCAGCATGCAATAATCATTTAATGAAGTATGTGTGTGGTGCCGGGGAGGAGGGGTGCTTACTAGGGATAAACATGGAGCAGCCAGCAATCTTACCATTAAAGCGGAGGAGAATACAGATAGTGAAGTGAAAGCATCAACGTAGTGTGCTAGGTCAGGCCCAAGAAGACTCAGAGAAGGGGTTTCCAATTCAGTCGAGGTGGAAGCAGTCAAGGATGGATATATTTATAGTTAAGAAGTAGAAAGGTAGAGGAAATTACATTAGAATTAGGTGAACTTATGCTTGGGAGAGTAACTATCCTCTAAAATGCTGACCTGAAGAAAATAAAAAATTCAGTATAATTAACTCTGCTCTCATCTTGCTCAATAATGGTATTTATGATCTGGATACGTTTCGAGAAGGCAAACTGGAAAAGAATGTAGATGGCCTGAACAGGTAGGCAAGGCTTAGCATAGTATGAAAGAGACAGGTTTAATTTCAGCTCACTGATTGAAAACTGACAGACAAAATGAACTTTAGTAGGTGAGCATTCAGCTTTACCATGACTTTTCAAACTATGTCAATATGAAATGGGGAAACTTGGCTTGCAAGTGAGTAGATGATAAAGACATAGGTTTTTCTGTTGTCATAAGGAGGCATTAGGAAGACAAAGAAACTGACGGAGTTGTATTGATAAAATCACTGAGTACAGACTGGGATGGTGAGGTCCCAGTTCCTCTATGCAAAATCCAATGTTGAAGACATGTTCCCCATGCTTTAAGAGAAATGCTGACAAATATTAGGGTGTCTGGAAGAGAACCAACAGAGTACAAAAACTCACAAGCCAAGCCACATGAGAGATGATCAATGAAGAATGGTAACACTTGTTATTCAATTTGAGCACACTTTATGTACTGATACTACACTAAGTATTTGACATTCAGTTTCTCATTTAATGCTTACAATAATTTACTCTACCAGATGGTACTATTATGATCCCCATTTTTTTTAAAGAGCAGACTATCTTAGAGAACTTGAAGAACTTGCTGAAGCTATAATAACACTGTAGTTATCGCAGGGGCTCAGGGTTTTCCACTATCACATCATGTGTTCTTAAATAACCTTGCTTTCTGCAAAATAATGAAGGAAAGTAAGGTTGGGGCAAACAAAGGATGTTGGAGAGGGTTACAAAAAAAGAGTCATAGCTCCTAACATATGAATGAAAGAGAGGAGAAAATTGAGATTATGATAACTGCTTTAAATCAATTATATTAGGCCCTACTCCTGGTCTCAAGGACATCCCTCCTCTATCTAAACACATTAAGCTTCTGTTAGCAGGAAAGGTGATATAACAACTGGACAAGCAACTGAGTTTCTGCCATACATGTAAAATGTTGTACATCTAAGACCTTTCAGTATTAACATTATTACCATATCTTGTGAATGTGCCCTGCATTGTTTTTTCATACACGAAAATGAACTATTCATTGTGAATAATAAATGATTGCCGATTGGCTTAACACCTTTGAAGAGCTGCCTAGGTAAAATTTGCACAGCTTCTTGGTGAACAATCTAAAAATCTTCATAGGTTTAAAGTAGGAGAAAGAAATGGTCAGTCTTTTGCATCATGTAACATCAATATTCATGAAAGTATTTCAGTGTCTTTACTAGTTGATGATAAAGTCCACATTTCTTTTAAATTAATGATTTGAAATATAAACTGAGCAAGATCCTCTGGTCTTTCTGGAGTCTAAGAATTCATTTTTCTAGGGGTTTTGGAACTTTACAGCCTTGAGCCTCCTCCCAGCTTTTCAATGTGGGGATTAAACTTGTATGTTTTGTCCAGTTTCTCTTCACTAACACTACTGATGCTTAATATATACAAGAAAAATTAAAACAACAGAGAAAAAATAAAATACTATTGACTACATTAACCAATCTTCATTTTTAACCATAGAAGATAAATCTGGAAAACAGAAACTGATTACTTTTTTTTAGTGATATAGGAACACATCAAGGAATCTCATTGCTTTTATGCCCAAGGTTTTAAAGAATTGTTGCTTTGGTTTAGTCTATTAGAAAGTCTCATTTTGCTGAAGTCCAAAAAAGGAGAAATAAGAAAAGGAAGGAAAAGGAAAAGAGGAAAACATCGCAAAGAAAGGACAGTTAGAAAGAACATACTCACCTACAGAATTTATAGGTGGTTTAACTCATCAGTGTTGAATATTAAGTTACTGTTCCCCTGAGTTTCCAAATAAAGGAAAATGTCATGAGGGAGCTGCGCACCCTGTGTCCTTCGGGGATGCTGGTCCTACCTCAGCAAGTCCTTCCTGCCAAGTCAGGCAAGAGGTTGGGGGGCTAGTGGGATGGCCCAGCAGGGCACTGGCTGAGGGCTGAATCTGCAGCCTGAGGCAGCACACTTAATCCTCTTAGCTGTAAGAAATAGAAGCAGGAAATCCAAAAGACTTAGACTTCCACAAAGAGGGCAGGCTTAGAGTTATTGGTTGTTCTACAATATGTGTGAGAGCCTGCTGTGTGTCAGCTCCTAGCTATTGCTGAGGTAACAGGAATGAACAAGACCTAGTTCCTTCCTTCCAGTTGCCCACTAGAGACAGACACAGAAAAAGGCAACACCTGCTTTGAAATGTGAAGGGTTAAGTACTATGGAATGCACTGGAATGCTTAAAGGGATGTTGCCAAGACTGAGAACCACCTGAGGGTGAAGAGCAGCTAACCAGGTGAAAAGGAGCAGGAAGGGCTTTCCAGAAGAGGCGGGCTCATGTCACCTGGAGATAAGAAAAGTATGAGATTTGGGAAACTACAAATCAGGCACACACACCTGGGATAAACTCCAGGTCTACTGAATTTTTCTGGCCTTGTTTGCTTATCTGGAAAATGGAGATGGATTTTACCACCTTAGAGCATTGTGTACAGACTAAATGTGATAACCTATATAATCCCACTAAAGACAGCTCCTCTCCTTGACCAAATTCTACTCAGCCTTCCCCAAACTTTCAGTTAGGCCTACTTCCTATTCTTCTTTACATTGTCCAATTTTAGTAAGAATCCTCATAAATAAGTTTAACCAGAATTCCCCATCCTTGATATCAGATCACCCTAAATGTTTAACTGGTTTCCTCAAGCGATATCTGATCACACAGGACTGCATTTAGTATCAATAGGTCAGTTGAGTCAAAATCCCCCTTCCCCTGCTCCTTGACTATAAATTCCCACTTGCCCTTATCTTATTAGCAGTTGAGCCCAATCTCTTGCCTGCACTGCAAAATTTCATTGCAATGGCCACCATGTCTATGGTGAGACCTCCCCACCCTCACTCCTGTCCCTGAACCAAATTCCCCTTACTATACTTTAACAGGTGTCATTTTGTGTTGTTGTTTTTCTTAACCCTACAAGTAGTCGGCACATAATAAATGTTCATTCCCTTCTTATTTCTTCTCTGGTCCCCATCGCCACCATAAACACAGAACTCAAAACAATAAACCGATTGCTAAACTCAGGTCAGATCAGTTTCATCGAAGCAGTGGGTTAGGTGAAGGCCTGAAAGATAGAAATTCGGTGACTCTGTTCTTGAGAGGGAGTGGGATTGAGCAAAGCAGCCAGCAGTCAGTTTGTAAAAACTACATGATAACAAAGGGTGAGAGAGAGGAGGCAGGAGTGTCTTTTTTTTCACCCCCAAACCAATCATATTTACTTTAGTAATTTTCCATTATCTAGCCCTTGAATGCAGAAGCCAGTTAGTCAATACATATTGTTATCTATTTTATTCCATTGTGAAAGCAGAGCATACCAAAGGAAAGAATGTTGGATTTAGAATAAGAAGACAAAGATTTTACCAGCAACTGGCACTTATCAATGTAATCTGAGATACATGTGTCAGCTTCTTGAAGGCTCCATTTCTGTACTCTGTGAAGTATCTCCACTCAGAGTTGTGTGAGGGGCCAATGAGTTCATGGGGGAAAGTTTGTAAAATGTCAAACTCGGTAACAAGCACAACACAAGCGAAGAGAATGCCACTGTGAACATGGGATGGAACGAAATGGCAAAAAAGAGAAATGTACAAGATGATTGTATTTAGATGTGGGGATTTTGCAATATTTCCATAAACAAGCAATGAAGGAAGAACAAAGACCTGGGAATGGTTTCCTGATCTGATATCCTCACCACCAGGAAAATCATTTCAGATTTTCACACAGAAGCCTGCTTCTCCCAGGGTAGGAGAGCAAAGCTTTGTCTTTGTCTTATCCTGATGCAGATAAAAAGATGAAATAATAGTTCTCCAATACTTCTTAAGGTACAGTTAATTAATTAGAATTAGTCTATGTTAACACATAAGATGTGCTGGGATGCTTTATAGGATGTTTAATAGAAATATATTATTTTGATTCTTTTTGGATTTCCAATCTTTACTGATTAGTCACAGACAACAAGAGAAGTATTAGAAGTTTTGACATTTTTCAGAACAGTAGAGAATTTAGTATTAGTTATGTGTCTCAAAGTCAGCTTCTCTAAGTCCTGCCAATTCATGGTTGAATGACCCGCTGAAGGCAATGATGATCAAGGTCAGCAGGTAACATGTTTCAAATGTATTTTACACCACCCCCACCCCAGCCTTTCTCTAGAGACACTGACAAAACCAAAGAACTGGTTCTCCTGCAGTGATATCACATAAAATATATAAAACGAAACAAGTTCTTTCTTTAAACTGGATTTGCAGTCTCCCACCTTCAGAACTTTATACAGATTTACAGTAAAATTAGCACAAAGTGCTTTATTCAAGAAGAGGACAATAATCACAATGTATTCCTTATAGCTTTGATTCTGTCTCCAAACAAGGAATGCTCACTAAACCTGGGAAAATGTGGTATTAAGTTTTGCTGTTCTGTCTTTTCTGAAAAATGTTGATTTCAAGACCAACTTGGAAAAGCTGAACTTTTTGCAATGAAAGGAAATACTTAGTACTTTGTCCTTTGTTGCTTGGCAACTCAGAGCTATAAATGGATTTTATGATGATAAAGGTTCTGGAATTAATATGAACATATAAAAGTTGTAATGACTCCTTTGAGAGGAGGATCTTTGAAAAATAAATGTATGAAAACATACATATACTTTATATTCATTCTTATTCCAAAATAAAGCAACTAATTTGTTTCCTTCATACTTAGAAATGTTATAATACAATCAGTATCACTTATTTCATTATTTCAATATTTCATCATTAATCCTGACAACTGTTAAGAGGCAAGTGTTATTATTCTCATTTTACAGATAGAGAAAACTGAAATTTAAGAATATAATTGGCCTAATGTCACAACTAAAAAAAGCAGAGGAATCAGGATTCAAATCCAGTGTGCCTGAATCAAGGCCTATGCCATCAACTAAACACCAGAGATATTCCCTGGAAATACATTTCTCAGTTCCTAATATTTGATACTATCGATAACTTTAACCCTATATGAATGACATTATTTCCAACATCAAGTCATATGATGTTCTCCTTAAAACACATGGCTTCCTATTTTTATAGAGAACAGTTTTTCCTTATGTTACTAACATCAAATAATCTAATATCAGGGTGCCATCTTGCTGGATTTTTTGTCCTGAGTCTGACTACTAAAAAGGACAAGTTTGAGAGTTCATATTTTCTACTACACTTCTGAGCACACCCAGATGCCTCAATTCCCTCTATAATTTTTTTTGCTTTGTTTTGCAATGAGCAGAACTATGGGCCTGTGTTGGTGATCTTATATTTTTGCATTCTTATTAGCAGCATGATCTTTTGAGTTTCTGTAGCTGTTGGCTCCAAGAACATAAACCATTGCTTTTGTTTTAAACCACTGATGCCTCATCTGATGGCACTTGGGACAACTTTGCCAAAAATGACAGATAGCACTAACATACCAGCTGCTCCCGCTCCAGAATACTTTCCATCACAGAATGGAACTACACGAAAATTGTCACACACACACCCACAAAAGTCCTGATTATATGAACAGGAGCCATAAAGTTCCACAGCTAACAATCAGATGTTTCCTTGTAATCTGTTTAGAAGACACCGTGCCCAGCGATTAGGAGCGTAGGCCTTCAGAGACAGACTTTTGTCCAGCTTCATTGCTGAGATGCAATAATTGTGCTACCTTGGGAACATACAAACCTTTCTGAATCTGTTTCCTCATCTCTTAAGTGGTGATCACATCTTCTGGTTCATTTTGTTGTTTAAATTAAGAATTAACACATCTAATGGTCATAGTACAATGTCTAACTTAAAGTTAATTGTTCATAAAATGATAGTGGTTTTCTTACTCAGCACAGTTTGCTTTGGGGAGGTCCCTTAAAAGAATAAACATTTTTATTAATTAAAAAAAGTTTCCATGAGAAAATTGTTTAATTTGACAAATGCCAGAAAGGACTCTGGGAGGAGAGCTGATGATCTCCAATACAATCTAGCCATCAGGAGAGGTTTCGGGAGAGGAAGTCAAGGCTGAAGCCAGATTAAATTGGGTTGAAAAGCTGATTGGATGTGAAAAGGGAAGAGAACAATAGATGAATGTTTGGGAGGAGAATTGGGAATAGATGTGAATCTACTTGATGACCCACTCATATCTTAATGTCAATATTATTCCCCCAAGGAGGTTCAGTTATCCCCTTATATTGTCATTTTTACATAAAATTTTAAAGTATCCTTCAAGACAAACTATTCCCTAAATGGGTTTAGAAGCACCGTAGGCATAAGAAACAATGTTGATCTGCTTTCTCCAAGCAGACTGGTTACAGCCTGACCCCCGGAAGCATCTCTTCAAGCACCTCTGGCACAGCCCCCCAGGCACAGAAGGAAGCTGGTGTAAAGAAACTAATTCCAGTCTCAGATCAAGGCAACTACTCAAGAGACATCACCTGGTTTTCTACACCCATCAGCGAAACTGAAAGCAGTCTTTTAATTTTCTCACTTAGGGGTTAGAGTATTGCTTTGGAACAAACGTTTACTAATGCTGATACAAGTCAGAAAATAAGGCTGCAACTCATTTTTTATCACCTCTTTTAATCATCCCATCGAATCTCCATTTTCCATCCCTTAACAAAAGTTTTGAGTAAAGGCTATAAACCTCTAGGCTCTTGAGATGTGCCTCCCTCCAGGCACAGCCTCTCCCACCGTGGGCGTTCCAGGCTCTGGCTACTCCAGGAAGGCAAGTGGGAGAAAGAGCCAGCAGCCTGGGGCTGCAGCAGAGGCTCTTTAACCATTTCTGGGTCACAGTTAATTTGACAATATTTATCAAAGACCTACATTAAAAAAAATAAAAAACAACTATACACCAACTATTTTATTTGGGGGGAGAGTCAATAACTTATGATTTCATAAGTAAAACATTTGAAGGAAAAAAATACCACAGAGCATATGTAACAGTTATAAACTAGAATAAGCCTAAATAGCCAATGGTAGGAAATGGCTAAACCATGGAACAGCTCAAAAAGCGGTCCTTCCAGGTATTCCTGGGACCTAAAAACAGGCGGCGTTCTTGCTCTGCAGTGCTGTTTGTAGATCAGCTTTCCTCCTTCCTTTTTCATAAACTTTAGTTCATTTGAAACATACGGCAAATGACTAAGCCACCTCCTTGTAGTGGCATCTACCAAACTGCTGGTCACCATTCCTTTCTCACTGAAAATTCTGCATCTGGCTTCCCTCTCTTCTTCCCTCCAACACCATTCTTGCCATCACTGCTGGTCGCTTATTTCAACATTCACCCAATAATATTTCAGCCTCTTTATTCTTAAACACCTCACCTCAACCTTGCCTCCTCAGCCACCTTCTCTAGTGACCTTCTTCTAAACCTTGGCATCACCAGTAACTGCACCATCCTCTGAAATCTATTGCAATATCATGTTCTCTGACCATCTTATCCTTCCCACTCACTGACACGCCTGCTCTAACTTCACCCACTGGGGTCACCTCTTCATATTACCACAGCTACTCAGCCCCCTTCCACTCCTACTTCCTTTCCTGCCCAACTAAGATACTGAAGTTCATCATTCTAATCACTCCCTTGCAAAGACTCACAACTCTCTTCTCTCCATCTATGAAACTCACTGGGAAAATCCACACTTTCATTAAACTGAGTTCTTTACATTTTTCAAGCCTGACACCTAGTAACTGAATGTTGCTGAGAAAAATCATGTAAGTGTAATGTCTGACCTCACATAATGTTATTGACTGACTCATATGAACACAGCACTGACTAGCAAACATACTATTTCCTAGATATTATAATCATGATATCAAATCTCCTTTCCCATCCTTTAATGTTTTGAATAAAATCTCTCTTTCTAGACTCTTTGATTGCAAGGGGCTTTTTCACTCTCTGGAGTGTGTTGAAAAATGACTGCCCCCAAAAAGCATGCTCATATAAAATTTGTGAGTGTGAACTTACTTGGAAAAAGGGTTTGGGAAGATATAATAAAGTTAAGGACCATTCAATGAGATCATTCTGGATTAGAGTCGATCCTAAATTCAGTGAGGAGTGTCCTTAGAAGAGGAGAGAAGAAGGTGATAGGAAAATGGAAACAGATCGGATTGAGCTACAAGTCAAGGAAACGCAAGCATTGTCAATGTCTGGTAACAGGAGAGCAATATCGAATAGGTTTTTTCCTAAATTTCCAGAGTTAGCAGGTCTTGATAACTCTTAATTTTGGAATTATGATCTCCAGAACTGCAAGAAAACACATTTCTGTGGTTTTTAAGCCATTTATGTTGTTTCAAGTTTGTGGTCATTTATTAGGTCAGCCCTAGAAAATTAATACACTCATTAAGAAGATAATTTCATAATTTATTCTCCCTCTTTAAGTCCGTCAGCAGTCTTCTATCATACTCTTACCCCCTCAAACTTTGCACACCCCCTGGTGCTCAGATCTCCTCATTCACAAGTGTACCCTCCCTTCCTTTTCTGCATCATAAATTTATTCCACTGTGCTGTAGTGTCTCCTATCTTAAAAACAAAACCATAAAACAAAAACTCTCCAGTTACTGCTCCATTTCTCTGCTCTTGGCACAACAAAACTTCTCAAAAGCATTATCAATACAAGCCACTAACCTTCCACTTTTTCTTCAAGCCCATTGATGGGACCTTCTTCCCAACTGCATATAAACCACTTCTTTCCATATTCTATGGTCAATTATCTGGCATTTCAGAAACATTTAAACATTTAATCATACCCACTATTTTTCTCTAGTGTAATCCCACATTCTCCTGGCTTTTCCCCTACCTCAGTTGATAATATTTCTTTGGTAGTTGCTCTCACTTGGATTGCTAAATAAAATCCTGATTTTAAACTTCAAAGGCACATTTGCACGTACACATACACTTATACTTCCTCCCATTCTTCGCCATCTGAGTACATTATGCCAATGTCCACCAACTACTAACATCAACACCCAGTCATCATTCTTTATTCCTCTGACTTCCTCACCCACATCCCATTCATCTGCAAATCCTGCCTGCTCTCCTGCTTAAAACTCTCCACTGGTTCCCCATCACACTGAGAATAAAAATCCAAATTCTGCCATCATCTCCCACCACCTTCCCATCATCTCCCACCACATTCCCATCATCTCCCACCACATTCCCATCATCACCTACCACATTCCCACTACCTTGACTTTGTTGTCCCCCATCCCTAGCCCACCCCCTCTTCCCTACTTTACCCTCCACACAAGACCACTCCAAGTTCAGGGACTTCTTACAGATGCTCCATTGTCTGCAGTGCTCTTCTGATGACTGATGGATGACTTGCTTCTGGTCGTTAGAACGTTTAAAATCAAATGTCACTTCCTCAGAAGTCTGTCCTGACTGCCTTAGTTTAAGTAACGTACTCGCCCTCACTCAGTCAGACTCCTCTCCACCACTATCTGGTATTACTTTCTTCATAATGACTTTCTGAAATCATCTTATTTATTTGCTTCTCTCTAAACTGTCTTTGTACTTCAGCTAGAGGAGGAGCCCCTGTGGGGAAAGGACTCTTCCTGCCCACCACTGAAACTTTAACAATTAGGACAGCATCTTGCTCGCCTCAATTGATGGATGAAAGAAAGAAATGGTGACCTTTTAGTCACCTACTACCTGGATGAATCTTAAGCAAGTTATTTAACCTCTTTTGACCACACGCTTCTTATGGAAGATGCAAGTCCCTTACAGGGCTGCTTTCATGTTAAATGGAGAACATGGTAAGTATAATGAGAATAATGTCTAACATTTATTGAGTGCTCTGTCAGGCACAGCACTTCAGAACCACAGTATGAAAGAATATAATCAACCCATTTTACAAGTAAGGAAACTAAGGCCTGCAGAGGTTAACCTACCCATTAACTCAGAGGTAGTGAATGGCAGAGCCAAGATTGATACCCAGCATGACTGACTCAGAACCCATGTTCCTAACCATAATCTTTTTATGCCTAAAGAATAGTAAATGCTCAATAAGTTATTATTAATCAGGTTATAGATGAGGGGTCAACTTCTTTTGTAAATAATAAATATTTTAGATTGGAGGAGTATATAGTCTCTGTTACCATCACTCAGTTCTGCCCCCATAACATCAAAGCAGCCATAGATAATCTGCAAGTGAATGAGTATATTCAAATAAAACTTTATTTACAAAAACAGGCTGTGGGGCAGACTTAGCCTGTGAGGGTCATAGTTTGCAGACTATGTAATGAGCACATAATGGTGAGAAAAAATATCCATTCTATATTCCATAAAGTTTGTTATTAAAAAGTATAAATAATATAAATCCATTTTTGTTTTTAAATAACACCTAAGGTCAGCGTGTCTTTGTGGAGCAGCAGTTAGGTCAATTACCTTTGAAGGACACAAGTCACATACCCCTGGGTTCAAGTCCTGAGTCTAGGGTAAGCAACCAGTGCGAACACCTAAATAAAAATGCCTCTTCCTCCTCTCTCTTCCTGCCTGCCTACTCGCTTTCATTCCTGCCTGCACTTTTCCTTAAAAAAAAAAAAAATATTAATAATAATCACCTAAGCTTGACACCAAATTGTGAACAGCAGTTACTACTAAATAGTCAGATTACTAGGAGAATTCTTATTTATGTCTTTTCCAAAATTGCCCACATATTCAATGTTCCAGCACAGGGCAGAATCTTCCAGAAACCCTGTCCTAAACCCACGTTGAAAAGATGGTATCAGTAAGCAGGTGGAGTCACACAATTGGGAAGAGTAACAGCTACTCCATTATTATTTTTACTATGATGATGATGATGCTGTGAAAACACTTTCCCTTTTTTAACACACACACTGAACACACAACTGGATAAAGGCAAAAGCCACTCCACTATTTTTGTTGTTGCTCAGTAAACAGCATTTATCAAATGTTACAAGAAAAACCCTGCAAGCATCCAGTCCAGCCAATGAAGGGGCTTCTCAGCCCCTGCCGCCCCCACCAAGAAAAAGATTCAAGTGTCTCTAATGTACAGGTGTTCTGTACAAAAGGGATTGGACTCTCTTTTTCTTTTTGTTACAAAATGAAGGAAAAAATTGACAAGATTAGCGCAAATGCTTTTTCACATAAAAAGAACTGCAGACTTCCTAGTGGCTCTAAATGTGATTATAAACAAAACACATTTAAAAAGAAAGATTAATGCTGACTTGTGAAGATGAAAAACAAGGAGTGAGATGGAGATGCAATATTACAAAGATTGCTCATCAATGACAAAAAAGCACTTAAGGCTTCAATTACTTTTTTCCTTCTTAAGGGAATAACTGAAGGGATTTTTGATAAAGTAGCCAACAGCACTAAAAAGTAACAGAACGGATTTCTTAATGAAATCAGTACAGGTTTCCCTAATATGACCCCTTTGGGGCACAGGGCAAGCAATCTTTTTCTTCTCTCCCTCTGCTTTTCCTCAGATAGATGCATAGTGAAGATGTGTCCGGGTAATTTTGTTCCACGATTCCCTAGAGGAGGTAATAACCCTGGCAGGACTCAAAGGCAGACTGTGAGCAAGTGTGAGGTTAGCACCAACCTACTTATGGAACATTTTAAATTCTAATAAAATCACCTTCACTTTGGGGATCCCAGGATGAAAAAGAAGGAATTTCTTCTCAGTGTCACTAAGCCAACACCTCTTTGTTCTGTATGCTTTATGCCAAGGCGACAGAACTTCTAACCATCTGCCACCTAGGAAGTGTTCAGGTAATCATAAGTTGCTTGCATGATTTGGCTCATTCTTCTTGCCCTTGGCATGTTCTTGCTCCCAGTCTCTTGGAAAGTCCACACTGTCTCCACACAGAAGCAGAGGTGCCCTCATTAATAAACAAGGAGCTTCTGACTCTGTGGGATAATTTCAGAGATGCTAGATTCAATAGGATGTCTGAAGTTCCACTATTCTAGATCAACTGAACCTAGTCTTAGATACTGTGACCTTTGTGACTCATTTGATCAAAACAGTTTCAGGTTCTATAAAAGCATGTTGAACAAAGACTCTATAGAGATGTTAAGGTGACATCAGATCAGCTGCCATTGGTACCTTCCATGCAGGTTCAGGTTTTATCGGGACAGAATAAAGAGGGCATAAAGTTACTGCTTTTCTGAATGAGAAAGTAGTGATGGCAAAGTGAAAGATTAAGAATGGTGAGACTGACCTGAGGCTAAAGACACTCTTTATCTGCAAGACAGTCCTGCCCTGCACTGATCCTGGCACTGGGCCTCTTCTGCTCACCCTGCAAGCAGCTGTTCAGAGCTTCTCTAAGACAGTGAGAGATGCAAACCCCAGGAAATCTTGTAGTACTAGGCACAGTTTTCTATGCAAACAACTAGAAATTTTTTCACCTGTGTCAATATCTATATATGTGGATCCTAAATAGAAAAGTTTTGCTAAATTAGACCTAGCCTTTCTCTAAGATTACCTGATTATAACATATTACCTTCTAATTATGAAGCATTTAGATAGCAAAATTAAAAGAAAATGAAAATTTGCATATTCCTCTCACTAAGATCTAATTATTAATACTTGAACAATATTTATCCAGCTGTTTCTACGTATATGTGTGTGCATGTATTTCTATATTAACAGTCTTTGAATCAGTTTTAATAAAATTTGTTCTAGAAATATATATATAACCAATTTTATTTATTATCTACTTTCCCCCTTTAAATCACAAATACAAATTTCCTGATGAACCTACTTTATCCCTTTATATTACAACTATTCTCCTTATCATCATTTTGTATAGCTACAAATATTCAATTATATGGAAGAACCATCACTTATTTAACTAATCCAGCACTGTCTGAAATTTAGATTAGAGCAAATTTTTAGAGATTATAAATAAAATAATGTGTTTCTTTTCAGACAGCCTGACTCTTACAGTGGCATTAGCCTTGCTGAAAAAGCCACAGTGGATACGGTGTCTGAGTTTCCAGAAACTGGGCTCCCAAGAGTGCCTGATCTGAATCTTCTACATTCACTAATGAGCCTAACTATTGTGTCAGTGCCAGTCAGGGGATTGGATTAGACTTCCCAATGACCTGGAACCATTCTTTGTTCTTGCCATTTTCCTGAGTTATATACTATGAAGAGTCAAGTATGTTTCAAAGTTTAATAGGAAAACTAAGAAGATAAGTGAACCCTCTCTGTGACTCGGGTGGCTAAGACACAGGCTATGTAAGCTTTTTAAAAAGAAGTGTCCAAGAAAGGAGAGAAAAACAGCTTTCAGTTGATAACACAATACATCATTTTTTTAGTTTAAAACCTTGATTTTAGATATGATATCATATTTAATTAAAAACCAACAGACCAACAAGTGCACAACATGCAACTAAGTGGCACTCTTCATTAAAAAGTCATTGTTAGCTTTGCTAAGGAATATGTGAAAAAAGGGATCATTATAATCTAAGGAAAAGACTTTAAAGGATGGCTACTGGACTTGGGACACAGTAGGTGATCAGTATTTGCCAAATAGCACAGGAAGCAAAACACTGACAATTAGCTGTGCGGTTTTTCAGAGAGAGAGGCATCTTTTTTTCCTAACGTATGCCACCATTTTTATCAGTTCAATCACAGACAATACAAGAATAATACTGGTGGTTTGATACTTTCCATAGAGAAATGACTTCCCCCTTTATGAAAAAGTGTTCATGGAACAATAGAATTTGGTTTAGGATGAGAAAGATTCTATTCAAATAATCTGATAATGGAGGGGGCTTTGGGAAACAATCTGCCCAGAGACTTCAGAAAACAGTGTTAATTTGGTGCTAACTGCCATCCGGACTCTGTGAATAAGTATGTCTTCCCTTAATTCTTCTCCTACTCACTCCTACAAAATACCTTAGAATGTGTAAAAGCCACATTTCCCTTCACATGGAAGTCTGAGCAGGGCTAACAGATAAGGAACTAAAGCCACGCTGATGTGCGTCGCCCGACAGCCACCAAAAAGGTACCACAAGAGGGCAAGTACTTGCTGATATTTTCAATATATCTACCATTAGATTATCAACTCAGCCAAATAGGAGACCCTGTACTGCCGTTTCAGGTTTTCAGAAGGAAGAAAATATACGGCTCTATATGCATCTCCCTTGCGGGGAAAATATTTAACTTAAAAATATATCATTATTCAGTTACAAATTTTAGAGTTATGAAAAACAGAGTGGGAAGAAGAGAGGTGATGTTCATTCCTTTGCTGTTTCATATTTAATTAATTAAATACAATTAATTAAGAGAAAAACTTAAGCAAAATCCTACATTTTTCTTGTGCTCTATTCAATGATGTTAGAGGTAAGACAAATCTAAACTTTTTGAAACATAGGGTATTAGAAGAGGTGAAATCTAACACAGGACAGAGACGAATAATAGTAACATAGATGCACTGACCCATTGATTCTTCCAACAATCATGTTATAAGATGGAAATCTTACATTTAATTAAAAAACACAGCTTTATATTATTGATTACTTGCTACAAACATAGCAAATAAACCTTCACTTCTGATTTCAGGAGAGTTAGTATGAGAACATTAATTCTAAGTTCAAGCTTAAGTAAATTCCAAAATGGTGAAACAGAGAGAGCAAGATGGCCAGTTCTCAGAAGCAGTAGCTTCATGACAGAAACTGGTCTCTTACCTTCGAAGAACTGCTGCAGGGCCTCATTTTCATCCACCATATCCATGGTTCTGTGGTCCTAATAACAATTCCTTAAAGAACAAGTGTTATTAGCCCCCAGGAAGGAAGTGCTGTTTTCTAGACTCAAAGCCTATGAATGCTCTTGAAAATCTTCATTTCCTTTTTACTGGAGTGAAGCATATATTCAGCTATCAATTGATGTCCAGAAAGAGGGTTAAGTTCATTAATATGATTATAAAATTCAAAGGATAAGCAAGCATGCAGCAAAAAGATAAATAAAAGAAAATTCATGGAGAAGAAAATGACAGCAAACCCATCTATCTTACCATAGGGAACTGTTTCTATTCTACCTTTCGTTTTTGTGTCAAGGAACTTTGCCCTTAGTAACATATGTAATTACATAAAAGGGCAATAAATACATAATCTTATCTCTTACTTGTTCTTTTACACCAATATATTTATATCTCTGACTCTATCAACCAGATAGATTTAGTCACATCCAAGCAAAGATACAAGTTTGGGATGGAATCAGGTGGGGGAGATTCAACTAGAGAAAGGGGTAGATCAACATAATCACTTTTATAGATGCCTAGAATAGCAAGTAATTTAAACAGAATTGTGATCAGAAAGTTAGAATTTTAAAATATTTCCAAATTTACAGTGAAACTTATACCCCTCAATATAGTCTATTTCCTCCAGACTTTTTCTTTTAAAATACAAACCATAAAGTATGAGAAGTTCCCTTAATGAGCAACAAAATTACTAAAATTTCTGATTTAATGATTCTCACAACTGAGTATATGGCTCACTCCTCGCTGACTTCACTACTAAATATCAAGTTATACCTGAACGTTTTAGTATCAGTGTGTAGTTATTAATATTTGTCAATAAGTATTTATTAATAATTGCTCAATTATTATTTACTTCATAGCATCTAAAGAATAGCTATACTAGTGCATTTAGTGCCTCCCTTTTTTCTTTTCCCACCAATTTATTATGAAACTGTTTTCATCCTACAGAAAAACTGAAAGAATAGTCCCATGAAGCACCCATATACTTTTCATCTAGATGTATTAATTACTAATATTTTCCCACTTTTGCTCTTTATCTCTTAATATGCAAGTTTACTTTTTGGACTGAGTCATTTGAAAATAAGTTGCTGACACCTTAGCATTTCCCTCAGAATAATTCTGTATATGTCTCCTAACCAGCAAGGACAGACTTGCAGCATTCCAATATCAATATTATTATGCTGAAAAAATATAAGAAGATAATTTAATACTAAGATATCAAATAAAATTTCTACCACTGTTCTCAAAACATCTTTTATGACTTTTTGTTTCTGATCAAGGATCCAATCTTTTTTTAAAATAGAGAATCCTCTGTTATTGTTGGCTTGTTTTTATCACGAACACTGTAACAGTCCAGGTGCATGGTCTTACAGAGTGTCCCACATTCTGGACTTATCTGAATGTTTCATTTTGTTAGTATAGTCATGTGGTGTGTGTCTTTAATAAATATCTTAAAACTTCATACATGCAGGCTCCCCTTGCTATTCAAAAGTACAGTCTCCCCATGGGCGCTTTCATAAGCTGAAATGGTGTAAAGTAAAGAAGCAATGACCGTTAACTTACGTGGAAATTTTTCTGAATGTGCACTGTCTCTAGAATGGCTGCTGTAAAACAAATGCCGAACACTATTTTCACCTTTAATTATAACACTGAATATCTTCTCTGAATTTCTTGCAGTTAGGTACTAATGTAGGTCTTTCATAAAAGCAAAGTGGCATACATAAACATTCAAAAAGTGGGCTATACCTGCAGAAGCTGTTACTTGAAGATAAGCAAACTAATTTTATCTTATTAAAAAAAAAAAAGGCTTACAATCTTACTTGGAAGTTTATATTGAACCCCAGATTTTTAAGGACAAGTCATCAAGTTGCTTAAAAAAATGAATTTTCTATTTGTTTCAATTCAACTTGTGGTTAACTATCAGGTATAGTAAATAAAAATATGAGTAAAAATGTGGTGCCTGCCCTACATAGGCTGAAATATAGGGCATGAGAAAAACACAACTAACTCTAACTCAAGACAGACGGGTAAGAACTGGGGAATATATCCTAAGGGAATGGAGAAAGGAAAGAAATTCCATCTGGAAGGATCAAGAAAGGTGTCACAAGAGCTGGAATTTGAAGACACTTAAACTCTGAATATGTCCTTTAAAACATGAGCAATGGATTGAAGGGAAGTGAGCACAGGTGCAGAGACAGGTTTTGTGATGCATGCTTGATACCGTAAGAGGGAAATATGAACAATAGGCTGAAGCAGCTTTGGGTAGATTGTGAATGTTAGGCTCAGCCTGAATTTGACTTCATGAATATTCATTCTATTTATTAATGATTTCTATTTGAGTAGAATATTATTAAATTGAACTCATATATTGTTATATCAGAAAGCATTTGGGGTATTTAGGGTAGTAACTAAAATTAAACTCATTTAGAAGCTACTCCAAGTATCAAGGCAGGCAGTAACGAGGCCCAAAGATGATACAGAACCAAGAAGAATTAGTTACTGATTGGACATGGGAAGCAAGAAATAAGTCAAATATAATTTTTAAGGGATTTATTTGCCTTTAGCTACATTATAAACTAAGATGCCTAAAACATGTAGCCTATGGCTAATCTAGACTCTCAGGAAGCTCCCAGTTAAGTTTCCTACAGGCTGTTGGAAATAAGTCATCACACTCTATACTCATTGCCAAGTGATGATTCTGGAACCTATACAAATCAGCTGCAGACTTCACATTCTTCACAGCAGAGTAATAAGTGACAGAAAGTATCAGAGAAAAAAAAATAGACTCCCTGTACAGACTGAGAAGCAAAGTTAGAATTGGAATCACAAGCACATACACTCACAGGGCCAGGCAGGTAAGTGAGTAAAGTCAAAATAAACAAACCACCACCATGCAAGCTACTGATCACTGACAACTGACTCTCAGCCTTGTGTCAGGGAGACACTCACAGGTGATGGGGCATAAAGTGAATCAGAGTACGCATGCTCTGCTCAAGAGGGCTTGGAGGGAGTCATCAGCGTCCTTGTGTCCCATTTAAGAGTGAAGGTCCTGGTGGTGGGGAACTTACTGTATTACATACAGATGCTGATTCATGACGATGAACACCTTAAACATACATGAAGGCATGATGCAAAGTTCTTTTGATCAAATCTCCAAGGTCACTCAGACCAAAAAATAAAGTACAAATAAAACATTTTTTTAAAGTGGATTCTGTGTTGTCGTAATTGATAAACAATCTTAAAAGAGAAACTAGAAATGTAGATTTTTAATTCTAAATTTCCTCATTTTAAAATGTCATAATTCATTTAAAAACAAAACACACAGAAAAAGAAACCAAAGCATAGTCAAGGCTGAATAACACACAGGTGGAAACGTAGCTCAGCCTGCAGGTCTTCAGGTTGCAATCTCTGGGTTGCAGACTAAATGATTATAAAACTAACAGGGTTTGAGGAAAGCAAAGAGAAGTTAGAAGTAAGTTACTGGAAGGGCTGGAAATAGATCTGTATTAAATGTATGATCCCAAGGATAACTGCTCCCAAATTTATCTTCTAGCATGAACTTCCTGAATTTAGACTACTAAGTCATCATCGGTTCCCTCATTAGTCCAATAGCCCATTTAAAGTATTTTCAGAACATTTGTGCCACCTTTTGGTCCATTTCTCACTACACAGGATGCTCCATGAGAAACCTGAAACATCCCTGTCTTGCTCACTGCTCCAACTCAAACATCTATAGTAGCACCGAACAGATACAAGACTCTCAAATATGTGTGAATGAATGAAAGAATGAATTCAGTGAAGAGAAATTCTCTCTAGAAATTCTACACAAAAATCGCAGGTAATACTGGGTCTTTACATATCAAAGTCAAAAAATTTAACCACCAGTGAGATAGCAGTTGAACTGCATTTCATGAGGAAAATAAAGAACTGTTTTTTAGCAGTTAAACACAAGTATGAATTCATACTTTCGGCTTGTCTTAAACATTGTCTTACAGGGAAAAATTTTACTTTGGGGGAAACAGAAGCTTCTGTATGCACGCATTATTACTTGGGGGCACTTTGCACAAGTATTTCTCTAATAGGCCCAAAAGGGGAATTTGGATATAAATGCTCAGCTTTTCAAATGAATGGCTTTTCACAGTAGATGTAATATTAACATTCCCATCAGCAATAGAGTAATCCTATTAAATCTAAGAGATTAAAATTCTCTTCTAAACTAGACTTGTTGGGTTTCTTAAATTTTGCCATTCAATTTAAACATGTCTCTGTAGTTTTGTTTTCCCTTTTAACAGATACGAAAACATGATTATTAGTCTCACTTCCAATTCTGTGAAGGATCTCTTTCACTTCTGTCCATTTGTTAGGTTGTCTTTTCACTTTTATTCCTCCTGTTGATCTGTAGAATTCCTGTATATATTCTTGACACATATCTTTCACTGGTTTTAAGTTTTGCAAACATCTCATAATTTGTAGTTTGGCCTTCTCTAATATGTCTTGCTGGACAGAAGTTCTAAATTAACATTTATAACGTAGCATCACTTATTTTCTTTTATGGTCACTTTTTTTTAAAGGAAGGTGCAGGCAAGAATGAAGGTGAGTAGGCAGACAGCCAGAGAGAGAGAGGAAGAGGCAGCATTTTATTACCATTTAAGTGGTTCACACTGGTTGTTCCTGGGACTCAAGCCCATGAGTATATATGGCCTGTGTCCTTTGGAGGCAATTGATCTAACTACTGCTCCACCAGGGACTATGGTAATTTTTTTTTTTTTTTTTATTGAAGGGATATCACATTTTGACATTAACTTGAAGTATACATAATAGAGAATTTATATCTGCATATAACACAAAAGATTTACTGGTTTCTCTTTTTATCCCTTTCATTTACAATTAATCTCCTTTACCCCATCTCCCCCACTCCCGCCACACCCCCCACTTCCCGTCACTTTGGTACCCTTTGCCTTTTTGTTCCCCACCTCTAGGAGTCCACTGTTGTTTGGATTAGTTTTTTTGTAAGTCTAGCATTATTAGATTTATGGAATTTGTCTTTATGAAAGGAATATTGCATTTTGACATTAATTTATTTTGAGGTATATATAACAGTATTTTTACATTTACATACAGCATAGTAGGTTTACCAATATCTCCCCAACTTTTTCCCTCAACTTACAGTTAATTCCCATTTCCCCTACCCATTTCCCATCACTGTGGTACCCACCTCTAAAAGTCCATAGTTGTTTGTAGTAGTGTTCTCTCTCCATGTTTAGTATTGACATTCATGTGTTTTCTGTCTCTATACACATCATGAGTGCTACGATGTCTTTCTCCTAGCTTATCTCACTAAGCATAATTCTCTCCAAGTTCATCCACTTTGCCACAAATGGCAGGATTTCTCCCTTTTGGTGGCCACATAGTATTCCATTGTGCATATCTCCTTTATCCAGTGCATCTGTTGATGAAAGTTTAGGTTGTTTCCAGCTCTTGGCTACTAATGCTGCAATGAACATGGGGGTGCATATATCACCACAGGTAAGTGTTCTTGTGTTTTTAGGGTAAATACCCAGTAGGGGAATAACTAGATCATATGGAATCTCCATTCTCATTTGAGGAATCTCCATACTACTTTCCAGAATGGTTGCCGCATTTTACACTCCTACCAATAGTGAATTAGAGTTCCAGTTATTTCCACATCCTCTCCAGCACGTTTCCTTTTTATGGATGATAGCCATTCTTACCAGTGTGAGGTGGTATCTCATTATTGGTTTGATTTGCATACTAAGAGAAGTAGAACATCTTTTCATGAATCTGTTGGCCATTTGCATGTCACCCTTGGAGAGGTGTCTATTAAAGTCATCAGCCCATTTTTTTTATTGGATTGCTTTTCTGCTATCCAATTTTGAGTTCTTTGTATATTGTGGATATTTACCCCTTGTCAAAAGTGTGATAGGCAAATATCTTTTCCCATTCAGTTGGATGCCTTTTTGTTTTTCTTTTGCTGTGTAAAGCTTGTTTCATGTAATCCATTTTGGATTTTATTTGCTTTGCAATGGGAGTTGAGTTCCCAAAGATCTTGTCTATATCTAATAATGTTTTAACTACGCTTTCTTCTACATATTGTAAGGTTTCTAATCTTATATCTAAGTCTTCAATCCATTTTAATTTTTGTTTATGGTGTTAGAGTGGTCTAGTTTCAACCTTTTGCATGTGGCAGTCCAGTTCTCCCAGCACTATTCATTGAACAGATTATCCTTGCCCCACTCTTAAGTTTTTTGGCTCCTTTGTCAAAAATTAGGTATACATACATGTGCATTTCTGGGCTTTCCATTCTGTTGAATTGATCTGTATTTCTTTTTTTATTCCGATACCATGTTTTAATCACTATTGCTCTATA
This sequence comes from Solenodon paradoxus, assembly GCA_004363575.1. NCBI lineage: Eukaryota > Metazoa > Chordata > Mammalia > Eulipotyphla > Solenodontidae > Solenodon > Solenodon paradoxus. The sequence goes on from RJWH01000543.1 coordinate 312,169, forward strand.
GTAGAGTTTGAAGTCAGGAAGCAGGACTCCTCCATTGCTGGGTTTTTTCCCCTAAGGAATTTTATTTTGCTATCCTGGTTTGTTCTTCCAAATAAATTTTGTGACTTTTTGTTCTATGTCTGTGAAGGATGTCTTTGGAATTTCGATGGTGTATCATTGAATCTGTACACTGCCTTGGGCAGTATGGCCATTTTGTTAATTCTTCCAATCCAAGAGCATGGAATCTCTTTCCATTTCTTTGTTGTCTCTTCTGTTTCTTTTAACTATGTCCTATTGTCCTCATGGTATAAGGTCTTTGACTACTTTGGTTAAATTTATTCCAAGGTATTTTTTTTTGTCGGGGGGGGGGCACAATTGTAAATGGTATTGTATTGCTTTCTTCAGTTTTCTTTATTTTCACTGTTGCATGTAGAAAAGTAACAAATTTTAAAAATAATTTTGTAGCCTGCCACTTTACCATATTATTTCTAGTATTTTGAGTCTATTGAGTTCTCTATGTATATTACCATGTCATCCACGAATAGTGATAGTTTCACTTCTTCCTTTACTATTTGGATAAAATTATAAATTTCTCTTATCTAATTGCATTGGCTAGGACCTCCACCACCATATTAAATAGTAATAGTGAGTGGACATCCTTGCCTTGTTCCTGATGTTGGAAGAAAAGCTTTCAGTTTTTCTCCACTGAGTACAATGTTGGTTGAGGGCTTGTCATATATAGCCTTTATGGTGTTGAAGTACATTCCTTCTATACCTATTTTTGAAGTATTTTTCACATAAAAGGGTAGTGAATCTTGTCAAATGCTTTTTCTGCATTTTTTAGATGACCATGTGGTTTTGTCCTTTTAAACTGATGTAGTGCATCACATTTATTAAGTTGAGTCATCCTTGCCTCCTTAGAGTAAATCCCATTTGATCATGGTGCGTGATTTGTTTACTATGTTATTGGCCTGCTAGCATTTTGTTGAGAATTTTTGCATCAACATTAAAAATATCGGTCTGTAATTTTCTTCTTTGGTGTTGTCTTTGTTTTTTTAAACATGGTAAATGAGATTTATAAATTTTCTAATATATCATCTTTCCATTCCTGGGATGAGCACCATTGGGTAACTATATATTTCCATAACTAAAATGGGCCCATAATTTTCCTTTCTTATACTGTCCCTGTCTGGTTTACAATCAAGGTCATATTTGTTTTGATGTCAAAGACATAGCCTATTTTCTGGTGAAATTTATCTAAGATTAGAATAAGTCATTCTTTAAAGACTGGTAAAACCATCATACTTAGAATTTTCTTTGAAGGAAGTTGTCTACTTCCACTCCTTTAAAAGTAATAATACTGATCAGACTTCTGATTCCCTCCCCTCGCCCTACTTAATTGTTTCATTGATTTATATTACTAAGTTTCAAGAGAAAAGATTCACACTTTCATTAATGTCTATGTCACACCACACCCACCACAGAATTCTAATGCCATTCACTAATATCTTTTTTTAACCCCTGGATCCCAATTTCTCACCTCCTCCCTTTGGTAACCAGTCTTAATTTCAGAATATAAGAAAATTGCTTTGCTAGTTCATTCATTTTGTATCTTTATAATCCACAAATGAGTGAAACCATCCAGTATATTTCTTTCTGATTTTGCTTAGCATATGCACTTCAAATTATATAAAACTTCAATTGGCAAGATTTCATCTTTTATATTTACATCGCTATCCAGTTATCCATTGATAAGCATTTGTTGATTTTGTGTATTTCTTACTTAAAATATAACACTTTTCTAGGATTTTCTCCATTTTGTCTAAAATTCCAAACCTATAGGCATGTTATTCAGTATTAATCTGTAAACATTCCTCTGTAAGCATTCATCTTTAACATCTGTTAAAACATCTGCAGTATCTATAGTGACAGTTTTTCATTCCCAATATGAGTTATTTGTACATTGCTTTTTCTCCATAATAAACTTGCCAGAAATTTATTTTTGTGAAATTTTTCAAGGATTCAATTAAGAGTTTTGTTGATCCTCTATTTCATTCTTAATTTCTACTACCTCTATTTCTACTCTTATCTCCATCTTATTTTTTTGTTCTTTTGTTCTTCTGTAACTTTTTAAATAGGATACTTGGCTCATGTTTAAAATATAAATAAGGACTTAAGTCTATAAATTTCTCATGAAGCACTGCTTTCTCTTCATATCAAATTTGACATTCATATTACTAGTCAGCCCTTAGTATTTTTGAATTATTTGTATCATCTCCATCATTTATTTCTATTCTATTAAGTCTTTTTTGTGAACTCAATTTTCAGCACTATGCAGTCAATGTACCTATCCCTAATGTTTTTCATTTAATGCCTATTTTGTATGACAGTATCACACTTTTCTTCAACAATTTCCTGATCTTTTCCCCTTCTCTTATTTTCAACTTAAACATGTCCTTTAGCTTTCTGTATAAATATATTTTAATCCACTTTAACTATCTTTTCACTAGTAAGTATATCTAACCATCTTACACCATCTTACCATTTTATTCCCATATCACACTTCCATTGTTTGACTTTCACTTTTCATTGATACCTCTATCTTCCCTCTAACCAGGTAAGAACTTTAACATATACTCATGCTTTCTGGTCTCGTTCCATTGCCATTGTATTAATATTATAAATAATTTTATTTCTAGGTCGCTGTGTATAAACTTTCTGGTCTTCTTTTAATCTTATTATTTATTCTATTTCAGTCATCGACAAGCTTTCCCTATGTATGATTCACATTAATTCCCCCAATCTCTCATAGCATCTCCTGAATTTGCTTCCCTTTTTATATAAGTACTAAAAAGGTTTTTTTTATGTCTTTGTGTGCAAAATGTTCTAAAGCATTGAAAGTGTGATAATATCTTTATTATATCCTCCCATTAGAAAAAAAAGATATTTATGAGTACATAAAATTCTAGGTTCAAAGTTCTTTTCCTACTCAATTTCAGATTCTTGAGTTGAAGTGGTAATAATAGTTTCTACCACACCTTACCACTTTCAATGTCCTTCTATCTGTGAGCATCTATCCATCCTGGTGACTGAGTTATGTACAGATAAGGCTGATTTTATCTTTCAGGACGGAAAGCAATGTTATTTCCAGAAAACCAGCTCTCACTCTACTCCATGAATATAAAATGGTTCAAATTTTCTAAAGGACAATTTAGATTGGTTCAAATTTTCTAGAGGACAAAGCAGATAAAAATAAATAAATAAATACATATATCAACATGAAGAAAAAGTCCCTAAGAAATACACATATGGATACTCATTACAGAATGATATGAAAAGGCTAAGCTAATGTAATCCCCCAACACAAATTATGTTAACATCCTATAATCAGACCCTAATAGTTGATCAAGATTGTAGAAAAAATATACACGTTAAAAAGAGTAAGCTTCTATTTTGTTACAAAAACATATGACTACATATAGAAAATATCTGAAATCTTACAGGTTATTCTAAAATATTAACAGTAACTTTATCTGGAGAGATTAGTTTCTCATTTCTTTTTTTTTTTTTTTTTTTTTTTTTGCTTTTCTATACTTAACTATATTTCTACCATGAACCCCTTTACTTTTATAAGTAATTTTTATAGTTTCACCACATATCAGATACATAATTTAGAACTTACAGATAAGTAATTCTAGGATCAGTGTATGCTTTACATGTGTCATTTTTAAATCCACATCTCCTCAAACTCCCTATATCAAACTATTTTTATATCCTACCAATGCCAATTATAGTGCACAACATGTATAAAGTAAGAAAATAATCACATCAAAATGTTCAGGAATACATGTCTGGGATAAAAAGTGACAGCCTTTTTATTATAGTTAATGAATCCCCACAATAAAGGGATTTTTAAATTAAAAAGAACAGAAAGTTTTAAACAGTAACTTTAAAATGTTTAGTCTTTCTTTAAATAAAAAATAATTCTGAAGACCAATATATAAAACCAGACATAAACAGAGCTATTCTTATGGTGAGATGGAGGCTGATCCTGTTGATTCAGCCTTCTTCCTTGATTCACAGGCTGCTGTGCAGTTTGAAAATTACAATTCAGTACTTTCAGCAGACCCTATATGCATATCAGAGCTAGAAGACAAAGCAAAACACATTCAATCTAACATTTATTTAATCTTTTTTTTCCGCAACTATAAATTATAATCACTAGTACATCTGTAATTGCTTATAGTGTGTTCAATTAAGAATAAGCAAACACAGCATCGGTCAGTTTAAAAGAAATCACAGTACTTCTTAGTGTAATTTGCAAAAGGGGAAAGTCTTGGGACCACTCCTAGGAAATAAATATTCAGTAACCATAAAAATAGCCATTATCCAGTTATTCAGGGAGGTTCATGCATGGTCCCCGGCAGAGCATCAGAGTTCCTCTTTGAAATATCCCAGCTTTGCCAATGACATCTCTTTTCTTAACTGCATAACTTCCCAAAACATCTGGTCAACTATATAAAAAGAAAAGAATGACGTGAATCATAAAATACTATCTTAATTTTTTAAGTGTATTTTACCGAGCATTTAAGATTAGCTGAAATACTTTGCCATTTCCTAATGATGTATGTCATGTATAAACAACCTATCACTTTCTCACACAAATTTTTCATATGATTGTGAGCATCCCAGTGTTATCAATAAGTAAGCTTTGGAACAACTATTTGTTAGCTACATCAATGATTATTACTCTAACCCAACAAAACGTAGACATTTCAGTGTCCTGAGTAAATGGAGATTTTTTTCCTGTGTAATTCATTAACCAATGTTCAATTATTTAAGAGTTATTACTTAATTTACAGATCTTTTAGTTCCAGTTTACTAAATCTTGGCCATTTTACTCTCCATTAACACCATAGAACGTGAAAAAGAAAACAAGACCATGCAGAAAACTCATTAAAATTCTTTATGCATATTGGTAGGGAAAGGTTTTGTGTATAGCTCAAATTAGAATTTAAAAAATGTATTGAACAATCTATACATTTAAATTATCTCTGCTTCTGTATGCCTCTCTATAAGTGGAAAAGAGTTGGTCCTATATTTCAGATGATAAGAGACATTCATCTGACATATGATCAGATTCGACTACTTTAAAACCAGTGGTTCTCAGTCAGGAGAGATTTTGTTCCTCGGAGTCAATTTGGCAAAGTCGAAATACATTTTTCATTACTGGTACCCAGCAGATGAAGCACAGGGGTGCTGCTCAACATCCTACAATGCTTAAGATAGCCCCTCAAAATAAAGAATTAGCCTGGGGTTCAAGAGCTACAAACTTCTAGTCATAAAATAAATTTTAAAAGAATTACCTTGATCAAAATGTTAATAGTACCACATTGAGAAAACCTCTTTAGATTTAGCTATCCTAATCCTTTGGGGCACAAGGTATGGATAATTAATAAAATTTTAAATTCATATTTATTTACTACACACCCACACAATACATGAAATTTAAAAAATACTATCAGGTGTAAAAGTGACAGAAATCAGAGAACATATCACTTTTATCACCATCATCCTCACCATCACTCATATTTTCTTACTATTTTTATACAGTCTTGCCTATAAAAATTTCTTAACAAGAAGAAAAAATATGCTTGATAATTTAACTTAACATAAATAATCTATTTTGCAGCTTAAACCGTAATACCCAGCCAGGAGGTAATAAAAACTATTTCAATTTTGTTAAAGTCATAAAAAGTACTGTGCAATTTAAAGACTACTTTTATGCTATACAGATTTTTAAAAATTCAACATTAGAGACAAATTTTGCCCTAATTCTTTTAGGCATTAAAATCTAGCTACAGGAAATTCTAAATATAAGGATATGCAACATATCAGAACTTAAGAAATGCTAAAAGCTAAGTTTTTATCAACATGATTAATTTTTCCAGCAATTTAAGATTTACTGCTTTCCATGGTTAAAAAAACAGTAAGCTTCTAGTTTTGTTTTGTTTTGTTTTTTTAAACAATGGCTTGAAAGAACACGGATTTTTCTTTTTTTTTAAATCACAGACGCAATTCCATCTTGGTTGTTCCCCCCGGACATGAACCCCAGTCCTTGGGATGTATGTGGACCACGCTCTCAGCTGGAAGCAGAGGCCCTAATGCTACTCCATCGGGGTGTGCATACTAATTTTTAAGAATATTTTCAGTGCTTGAAAAATATGAACAGGAAAATTTCCCATAACTTCAAATACAAAGTTGACATGGACTTGTTCTTAACCCCGTATCTGCTACTTCCATTATAAAACAATCAGATTCAAGAAACACTGCTTTGAAGCTCTCAGGCCGTATGTGTTTTATGCCTAGTATTGAAGATACAGGACTATAAAATAATCAGCAACCATGAAAGACTTCATTAAAAGTATCAAAATGGTTGTATGAGGTTGGCTCTCCTGGATATATCATCTGTATGTTTCTACTGATTTAGAATATGGGGACTTTTATTCCATTCAGAATTATCCGTATAATTGCTTTATTAATTCACATGTGCAAGTAGAAAGTACTAAAGAAAAAAAAAGTGTTAGCTCCTCATGGTTTCCACCAATTAAAATAAATCTTTTGACATGCCCTGATGGAGTATAGTTAGGTTAGCCACCTCCAGAGGAACATAGTCCATGTACATTCCCAAGAACCAGGATTTGCATCTGGGGTCAGGGGTGGGGAACAACCAATGTGAACAACTAAAGAAAAATAAAATATGTGTCCCTTTCTCTCTTCCTGCCTGTCTTGCCTTCATTCCTGCCTGCGCTTTTCCTATAAAAAACAAAACAAAACAAAACTATGTCTACAGTATGCTTATTTTGATTCCTCACAGCGTAAATTCAATGAGTTTTATACTCCCCTCACATGTATCATCTGGCTTGGCATTGTATATTTTTCCCTTAAGAGTTAAAAAACTTATCCTGCTTGAAATCCAAAAGTAGAGTAAAATAAAGCAAATGTAAGAATTAAAAACAAAGTTTTGAAAGACATTGGCTCCCAAATTCTCCACACATTTTATTAGAACTATAAAATAGACTATTTAAATGTACCAATAATGAAGTTTATTAGGAACACTCACCATCCTGCTGTTTCACAAGTCCCTGCTGAATGTATCGGATGTATGTAAAAAAGTTACACACAGAAGTGATCTAGCCAAAAGGAAACAAAATGTCATTTATTAGTTAAATGTCTCATATCAAATCAAGCTTTAATAAAATTAATAGCTAAGTTACTTACCCTGTATCTGCAAAAAGGAGAAATATAATAATAGTTGCTTGAGTCCCCTAATTTAATTCTGTGTTTACAGGACTTACTCTGGCCGGTAAGAGCACATTTTCTGCAATATAACAATAAATTTTAGGTTTTTTAAAATTAAGAGTATTGTGTCCCTTCCTTTTATACAGGTACATACTGATTCAGTGAACCAACAAATACCTGAGAACCTACTATGTACCAGGCACTATTCTAGATGCCAGGGTATAATGAAAAAGACAAATCCCTGCCCTTTAGGATATTAACATTCTAGTATAAGCTTAATATCATTGTTAATAACATTAACAGCAGTATTATAAATAGAAACAAAATGTTTTAAATATATTGCCCATTCTAGAGTAAATTTATAAATGAATAACCAACTGCAGAGCAGCTCTCAGCTTTCCACCAGGGGTTAGGTTTTTGGGTTTTTTTTTTTTTAAGTATTTAAGTATATCATTTGTGAAGCCAATTTTAAACTGCCTTCTTACCTCCAACTGAAATGTATTTTTTAAAAATAGGCTTCACTTCTTCAATATCACTCAACAGTTCTCTAGCCCCAATTTCAACTCCTTGCTTGCCATTTTCAGATCACATGTCAACATGTCTAAATCCAAATCTAACATCTTCCACAAAACAGAACCCTTTCTATTAATTTCCAAAATTTGACATCATTCTGCTTGTCATCTCTAATTCTCATTTTCTTTTACCATTTTGCTACCCAGATTTTAATCCATTAATTTGTCTTAAGATTGTCATATCCTTTCCATACACTCATCATCTTCTGAACAGTTCTGTTGCTAGGTCTTCAGTCATATGCACTATTCTCTAACCTATTTACCCTGCTTCAAAATAACACACCAAATGTCCTTCCCTCCAAGAACAGACCCTGATCCACCACCACTGGAATGATTTTGTCTTCCTTAAAACTCCTATAGCACTAAACCATCCAATTAGTGATTATCTTCGTAATCTAGTTCAGCAGTCTTGGGTAGGGTCACACTTCATAAAAGACTGCATTTCTTAAGTTATTCCACACAACGTGGGACATCTGGCTTCTGGCCCTATTCCCATAAGCATGATACCCTTAAACCATATAAACTGTGCCCTAATCAAAGCCATGTAATTATTTTACTATAATACTACACAAATTCACTTTAATATCCTTAATCGTCACTCTTTAATTACATGTGCACAAGGTATGAATGATATATATATAATATATAAGCATAAATTTTCAATTCTACAATGAGTTACTGTATGCTATATTTAAAATGAACACAGAAATTTAGTTTAACTTGAAAGTATAAAAACTGCTATAGCTAATGATCAGGGGGAAAATGCTCCAAGTTTGTTGAAAGAGTAGAATTTAGGAATATAAATCCCTTCCTTAAAATTCAGAGGTCTCTGTGCTACAGGTGTGGCACAGGGGGAGTATAAATCAGACACGACTCTAGGCACATGTGTGCTCATGGAGTAAACACCCTCCACAAATAGTTACCTAGATACCGCACCATGCGATCTTGCTGTGAATGTTCCGTGCCCGACAAGAAATCCATGCAACTCCTGCAACAGGCTTTAACGAAGACCTGTTATCTCAAGTCTTCCCCTCTTCTACTTCACAATGACTCTGACAGGTTTCAAGCAATACTTTCTATGAGTTCTCTTGGGCTCCCCAGTACTTAAAGTATACTTATCTAGTTCTTGACCACCTATTATGGAGCTTCCTCAAAAGTTTTTCAAGTCACTTTTTAAACAGCTGTGCCAAAGATTTTATACTATTGGTTTCAGTCTTTACTTTTCCTAGGAATGGATGGGGGGAAAAAAGCTTTTCTATGAAATGTGGGAGTCTTACCTTGGAAGGTCTATAATTGACAAATCTCTCTCACATATGGAAGACAGAACTGATTATTTACCAAAGTGTAAATCTTTTATAATAGCAGTAGGAGAAGACTTAATTCTTCTTGGTACCCTGTTTCTTTGCTTGATAAAATTTGGTCTAATTAAGTCTTCCCAACCTTCAGGAAGAAATATTTTTACACAAAAACTCAGTACACAAAGATATATAAATATGTATAACAAATTCTGGTATAACTCACTAAACTGATTTTACGATCTGCTGCTAATGGATTACAACATGTGGTTTAAAAAAAAAATCTTTCTTAAAACCTGGTCTATTTGAATCTTTAATATATATGTGTACTTTTATAATTAAAAGGGCTCTCCTTTGATGCTAATTTTGATATACTACATCTCAGGCTGTCTGAAGATTGGTCTTTGAGCTGCAGACTCGAAACTAAAAACTGACAAGAAATCTAATCACATGTACAACTAGAAAAACTAAATAATTGCAACATATATTTTTAAAACTCAGTGTCTTCCAACATACTTTGGTCCTCCACATTCAACAGCAGAAGCTTTCACAAATCGAATAGGCTGCAATCCCACTGGTTCAATGCTCAGAGTATTGTTTTCCACAGCCTCCAGAACCGCTGAAGCCAACTTTAAAAAATAAAAAGTATTAGATGCTATGCTGGTAGAAAATTATATTCTATGGTAAACTGATTTAAAATTATTCTTTCCCCAACTTCTGTTAGGTTGATCGTAGCCAACAAAGAAGTATAAAATTATGCAATTTTGGATTGAATTTTTATAAAATGAAAACTCAATAATAGCTAAATAACCTTTCTTATTATCTAGAAGAATAAAGGCATTAATTCCAGTCTCTGTACATCACTTAACGACAATTAATATCCACTGTTAATGCCACCACAAAATTAAAATCCCAATGCTTTATTTTGCTAAATTTAAGTAACGTTTTTAATATTAGCCATATTCACCCTTAGGTTCACTGCAGTATTATTCACAGTAGTCAACATACGGAAATTACCTAAGTGCCCAGGATGAGTAGATAAAGATATCACGTGTGTGTGTGTGTGTGTGTGTGTGTGTGTGTGTATACACAATGGAAAATTACACTCAGCAATAAAGAACAAAGAAATCTTTCCATTTGTGAAATGAATGAACTAGAGGAGATTATGTTTAGCAAAATAAGTCAGAAGGACAAAAAAAAAAAACCTACATAATTTCACTCATGTGAAAGATAAATTAAAAAAAGCAAATAAACAAAACAAAAACAAGACCTAGAATGTGACAACAAATCAGTGGTTACCAAGGCAAAAGGGGGAAAGACGACAGGCAAAAGAGGTAAAGTATGTCATTTGATGGGGAATGGAGATTAGATTTTTGGTGGTGATTCTAGCAAACACAGGGATTGAAATTTAAAGTTGTGCACCTGAAATTTTAAAAAAAGAAAGAGGAAAAATAAGGAACAAACAAAAGAAACTCTCAGGTTATGAAAACACAGTGGCAGTTACTGGAGAAGGGGGAAACGCGGGGAGCAGTTGCGCACAGGGTGTCGCCGCATGGTGGTGGACAGAAACCAGACATCTGGTGGCATGAACAGACGCTGAACCGTAACACTACACACCTGAAGCATGTAACACTATAAACCAAGACCTCTTACAAGACTTCTCAACAAAGAACAAAAGAACTAGGTTCCATAACATAGCAATAGATACTAATTATAGCTATACATTCTGTACCGGTATTTATGTGCACAAGAGTGAGTCTACAAGATAATCAAATGAACTTTCAAATGTTAAATGCTCAGATGGTGACTGTAGCAACTGATAAACAATAGATGTAACAAACTATTTCAATCTGACAAGGTTACTAACAGTGAATAGCCAACCTAAAACCAGCACAGAGGCACAACGAATAACTTTATCTATATATCAAAAATGTTTTTATTAACTTCTTTCAAGTACCACTACAATTAAATCTTCTAAAGGTTAACAGAAAACTCACAGGATTAAATTTCTTAAATACTGACTGACAGGTTATTTGTTCACGTGTCAAAACAAATTACAATCATGATCTTATATTTGTATAGTGCTTTATATTTTTTAAGTGTTTCTAACTACTTAATTTATTTCATTTTATCCTCCTAACCCTGTGACAAAGCAAGGAAGGTATTTCTTCCAGGTTAAAGATGAAGAAACTAAATACAACTTTTTAAAAACACAGATTTTAAAACCAACAGACACCTCATAATGTATAGAACTTTCCTTACATTGAATTTTGGCCTTAGACTCACAAAATAAGCCCTATCAATACATATTTAATACTTCACTTCAATGCAATACACAATGCATTGTGCTGAGTCTTTGCTCAAATAAGGAAAGAAGTTTATTTCAGTAACTGAATGGTAAGAAATTATTACCTTAATATGGAATGGAGAAAATGATAAAACAGGATGTTTACTAATAACTTTTTATTAAACATAATACAATATGTAATGTAACAAGCTTTGGTGAAAGGTACAGGAACAACTTTAATGCATTTCTATTTTAAAAGATTTAATTACCTCACTTTTGGAGAATGTTAAACATGGAAAGATATCTTCCTGATAGATTTTGTCTAAAAAGGGACATGTTCTGTCCATTGTGGGCTCATCCTTCCAAGATCTGAATTCATTATACAGCGATAAGTCAGCCTAAGAAACAAATCAAAAGGAAACACAAAATAACCTTTTTAAAAGTATAAAATCACTTTATAAAACAAAAACTAATTTTAAACATCATTGAAAAAGAAATACTCTTCACTTAAAATATCAGTTGAATCATTCTTGCAATTTTCTTTTAAAAAGATCCAAACTCCTAAATGACTAACTGCCTCTTGTCAATGACTCTTGTCATTATTGCTATTATCCCCACTACACACACACACACAAACACACACACACAAATAATATTGGAGTTCCTTTTAAGATACATTGGCACACTGTTCTGAGTATAAAAATTGATGACGTCTTTTCTGAAAATAATCAAAAATAATTTGAAGCCAAATTAATGAAAAAAAGGGTCTGAATAAACAGATCAATTAAATTGTGATATCAAGTTTGGGGTTAAAAATGACATTAGTTGTTCTGATATTATCTGAAGGCACATCCACAAATGTTTATTGTATGAGTAGCAAAACTAAAAGAAGCACGTTAGTCTTCTAAACTATCTTAAAACACAACATTTATTCAGATATGTTTTGGTATTTCAACATCCAGTATCAACAATCTGAATTATCAACAATAATCCACTATGGCACCTGCCTTCCTATTCAGTCTTCCAGTTGCCCCTCTCCTTTCAATAAATTGTCACCACAAAGTCTTCCGTGCAGATCTTCAGATTCCTTGAGCACAGCTCAACATCCTCTGTCAAAAAAGCTGCATCAAGTCACCCAGAGTAATGTCCCCGCACTTTCTCCTGCAGCACTAAGCCACTCTTGTCCAGAAGCACAGTACACACTCTTCGTGACACCCTGATGACAGCTCTGGTCTATAGGACCACTTAATCACACATGCAGACAGTTCATTTGAAAGGGACAAAAGGCTGAGTGTATCCAAATTTTTCCACAGACTTTATTTAAGGTGTATAATGGTAATCTCAATACAATTGTTTTTCACCTAATCCATATATTCCTTAAATCAAAGTTAGAGGAAAAAGGATAAAAATATTAGCAGATAAGTAACACTTAAATTTTCAAATTCATTTTGCTTGTAAATTTGTCCTGTGATGGGCATAAATCTTAAAACAGATTAAGCGGTATATTAAGGATATATTCTAGTTTAAAGGCAATAGTTTAAACCATGTAAGAAGTTTAAACCTGGTTCTGTGCCAGGAAGTCTGGGAAGTACTTCACTCATAGCTGTACAAGAAACATATGAATAGCTCCACTTTATAGATAAGAAAACTGGGACTAGAGAAATAAATCAACTTGCCCAAGCTTACAGAGCAAAATCCCAGGATCAAATTCACATCTGAGTGGCTTGATCTCAAAACATTACATAATTGGCAGGTGCGTGCATGAGCACATGCTTTTAAATGCTTTCAGATGACGGTAAGCTGCAAATGTCATGACTGATGATCCCAACACATTTTGTACAGAAACATCGACATGCTTCACTTTCTTTCAGGTTGTTGTATCTTTTCCTAAGACTTACATGGTCAAATTTATGTGCTTTCTTTATCTAATAAAACTTTTAGACAAGTTCACAAACATTAGGATATGGGACATATCTAAAAAGCAAAAAGTTATTAAGTATGTATGCTGCCCATTTATATTTTAAGACATGACATAAACTGAAAACAAAATTATTTCAAAGAAAATATTTAAATTCTGTTAGTATAAACAGTAGGGGGAAAAGATACATATTAAACACCTAAGAACTCATAGCAAATATACAAGTTGTACCAAGCAATTAAAATATTATTTAATTTAAAGAAATTAAGGCTATAACTGTTTCTTATTTAACAAAAGCCAATATAAATTGAGATTGTCACATTCAGATATGACCACATATTAAGTTTCTTTTTCATTAGCATCTTTTTATAGAAACTAAATAAAATGTAATTTAATTAAAATAGGAAGTAACCTTGGTTATTTAGTTTACTAAACTCCCCACTTCTATGCAACAATTTAACTGAGCAAGCACACACAGTTCTTAAAGTTAAATGGAATTAAATTCTACAATGCAAAATACAGCTTTTAAGAAAAAACAGAAGAGGCCTGCTCCATAAGTTCTTGATCATGCCCCTGGAATTACTTTCTCAAAGGATGCAATAATTAAGTAAAAAAAAAAAAATTATACAATTATACAATTTGTTTCTCAGAAAAGTTAAAAATATGTACACGTTATCTTTATAGTTTTTAAAATAAGGATACTACTAGTTCTAATTTTTGTTACTAAATTGACTCTAGAACTCCCTGATCAATATAAAATTCTACATCTCCCAAAACTGAAATAAAAGCAAGATACTGTTAAGAAAAACATCTGTTTTCACACATTTCTTATATTAACATTATTAGTGTGGCCTAGAAATAAGTTTTGACTAGCCAGATCATTGAAGCCACCCACTCTCCTTTATACAGTACATGACTGTTTGCTCCCTAAATGAAATATCAACATTTAAAAACTTACAAATTTTCTGCAGCTACTCCAAGGTCAGTCAGGTGGAAATGGAACCGAAGAATCCCTGAAAGCAGTCAGTTCTACTAGATAAAGCCTCCCCTATCTTAATACTGAATATTTTGTACTAAAGGTTTGGCTGGCAAAATTCATAACCGACACCTCAATGATGAGAATTAATAAGTATCAACAGTCAGAGGGGATAGTCCTGGAAGAGTTACCTCTTTGCAGTCTTTTGCAATGGGCTGTATGACACTGAAGTCCTGGTGACTGCCACTCATAGCACTGCTTGTACTTTTATTTCTTGTGTGCCCCCTTTTAAAAGCCGTCTTCCCACTGGCCAGAGGCTCTTGGGTGGGTGATGTTGGAGAACTGGACAACACGAGTGTCTTCAATGCAGCTACTTCAGCTTGCAACACATCAATCTTGAAAAGAAATCAGCATAAATTCATACACTAAATATATTTTATGACAGATGCAGCTAAATACTAACCTTTTGGTTGAAACACCTTCCTTTCAAAAATCAAATATAAGTTTGATTTGTACTTCTTGTAGAGTAATAAGAGGAAAAGAAAGCAAATATTTCTATGTCTTTATGTGGCTTAGATTCAGCTGCTATTCAATATCGCTAAATAAAATTTTAAAAATTATCAAAATGTCTGAATGTCTGTGTGAATATTTGAAATCTTCAAAATACAGTAGTATATGATTAGCTGTAGTTCATTCCTAACATTTCAAGTATATTTTTCAGCGAATCAATGAAATAGTAACTTCAAATATGATTATGTCAACCTTTTGATTATAAATGTGATTCACAAGACTTCGAATCATTTATTTCTAAAATGAATGGACATCAAATAGTCACTATTAATTATATCTACATAGCAGCAGACTTTTTGTTGGAGTTTCCTACAGTTTTAAAACCTTCTAGAATTGGCACTATTTTTCCAGGCAGAACAAAATCAAATAAATGTTAAGGTAGCCTTAAAACAGTAACCACTGATTTCTTTATATTTTATACTATTAAAGTTACCAATACTCACCTTTCCTTGTGCTTCTTTCAGCTGCTTTTCTGCTGTTGCCTGCTTGACATTTGCTTCTCTCACCATCTTATGAGCTTCCTGAAAAAGTTAACAACTCAAATATTAGAAACAAAGTATTTAGCACTTGTTTTCAAAAATCAGTGTCTATGACTGAAGCAGATACATACTCAAGTGTTGCTTAGTAGGGATACATTCTGAGAAATGAGTTCTTAGGCAATTCTGGCTTTTTGCAAATATTATAGTGTGATTACACACACAAAATGGTAAAGTCTCCTGCACACCTAGATTGTATCTCAGAGCCTATTGGGACCACTGCTGTATGTGTGATCTGTCATTGACCAAAATGTTGTTAGCAACACATGACTGTACTATCAAAATTTAGTCTGAAACTAAGTATTAAATGTCAACTACTAAAAACAGAAGCTATCATCCAATATACAGGAATTAGAAATAGGTACCTTCTTTTAGTATCTAATGAGGCAGCCAAGTTAAACTCAATCATTCTGACCAATGCTCAAGTAAGGACAGTGAATGTTTTAAGGAAAATACATGACTGACATATAAAACTCAACTCCTTTGCCATTAAGTTTTTGTTATTTGGCTAATATATATATATATATGTATATATGTGTGTGTGTGCTTAGATATACACATACATAGATACACATACACATATATACACACACATATGTATGTATGCATACACATATACACATATATAGCCATATAAGTAATAACAAAGATATACAGAAGGGACAACTAAAAATATTAAAACATCAACAATGTAGCGGCTAACTGGGATGGCAGTTGAGAAGTCATAGTCTCTAATAAAACATTCATAAAATGCTAGTGATGAATTTGTGCAGAGCAATCTAAAATGGCAAATCAAAGTTTAACCTTTTATAAGGTCTTAACTATTTAGTACCACAATATAAACTCTAATTCCCTTTTACTCATATAATACTCATCGAACATTTATTCATGACATCTCTATGTGAGGTACTGTTCCAGGTGCTGTTACCATACTAGAAAGAGACAAAATCACTGTTCTTAAGGGCTTAGGCTTTGATTAATTTCTAATAAAGTACCAGAGTAAGAATTCTGGATTTTATTCTAAATGTAATACCAAGTCTTGTTTTTTTGAAGTGAGTGGCAAATCTTGTATTTTTAAAACATTACTCTGCTGTATGAAATAATACAAGGGATTAAGGAAGGGATAGACTAGAATAGTATACAGGGTACTCAAAATGCTCTCCTGGAATGTAAGAACATACACGTATATAGTCTTTTAGAACTTCCATCTACAATCTATGAAAAGGAAGCAAGGGAGGAAGGGAGGGAGAAAGGAAATTTGACTGCAAGGATATTTAATGAGTGTTTTGACAATGGTACCAGGCCTGCCTGATCCAGGCAGATGGAAGTTCTCCACATCAGTCTGACAGTGGCGCTCCCATTTATTCATTTGCTTTTCAGGAATGTAATTAATTACTGTGCATGCAGCATAAACATGAATTTGCAGGTAAGTAAGTTTTAAATGAGAGAAATTTTACTATCAATGCTTTATAATGAGATGAGATTAACTGTGAAAATCTTCCATGGTGCTGGTTATCTTTTGTCTAAGTCCTTTAAAAGCTGTCAAATTAATGAGGTAAGCATTTTTCTTCTAAAAATAACAGATTCAGATTTGCTGAATTTTCTTTGATAAGTAGCTGTCTCCAAAACAATATCTGACAGATATTTTCAAAATAATAAACATATCCAATCTGACCCTTCAAGAAAAGTGACATTTTTACTATAAAAGCAGAAGTAAATAATATGAAAAGAATGCCTATTCTAATGCTTAGAAATGCACTCTACGCTCATTAATAGTATATGCAACTGGGACCAAGCTTCCCATAAAGAACAATTTAAAAAGTTGAACAAAAAATTGTAATACGTTTGAGGCAATAGAGAACTAACAGAAAGTGAAGAATCACGAGATCAAGATCCAAGCGAAGTACTAAGCAGGATTTGGGGTGACCTTTCCCCTAGAAATATAAGTGATACAGTGAAAAGGCTCAATACCCATGTAATAAGAATCCCAAAAGAAAAGCAAGTTAAAGCAGAAGCAGTATCTTAAAAGATAATACACAGGATTTTGCAAATTGACAAAAGACAACAATATGTAGATTCAAAAAAGTATGGAAATTTTCCTATTACTCTGAAGCTGAAAATGATGTATGTATGATCTCTACAAGGAATCAACAAACCTTTCGTTTAAGGACCAGATGGTAAGTAGCTCTGGCTCTATGAGCCACACAGTCTCTATCGCAACTACTCACACCATGGTTGCAGCAGGAAAGCAGCCACAGATAGATAATCAACACATAGACATCCGACTGTGGCCATTTCAATAAAATGCATAAGCACTGATATTTCTATTTCATACAGTTTTAAGATGTCACAATATAGTCTTCTTCTCTCCCCCACCCTCCACCATTTACATGCAAAAAACAATCTTAGTTTACAAGGCTGTGCAGAAGTTAGTAAACAGCAGCTCTGCCAGCAGGCTGTAGTGTGCAGACTCATGTTCTCCACAACCGTTCAAGTCTTACAAACTGGGTGAAACCTTCCTTTTTCCCTAACTGGTCAGTAAGGATTCAAGTAAAGGAGTTACTCTGTTTAAAATAATGTTTAAATTCAACATCTTCTGACTAATTTGCAAAAACAAGTTGTTGGTATTAGAAGACACAAAATCACTAGAGAATTTTCTGGGAAAATCTTCACATAACTGGCCGTGAAAACTCAGTGTAATGGCTTGATGCAGGGGGAACACTTTTTCCATTTGATTCATATATCTGTGAATTATAAGTAGCACTACATTTAATTTTAAAAACAGAACTGAAAACAGCCTACATCTGGATCACAAATTGTTAAAACAAGATTTTCAAAAATAAAATGGCATTCATTTTTACTTCTCTCATGAAAGAAATACACATACACAGATGATGGTTTAATGAGAGGAAAATATTTTTATACTATTATAAAAAATTTTAAGCATTTTTCTTGTGGCATTTTTTAAAAACTTATGCTCTATAATTTATGTAACACATGTTGGTGTGTCAGTGTACGTACAGAATTTACAAGTACATAGCTCTTAGAACACTGTTAGCACATACGGAACTCAGTAAATATTAGGCATATTCATCATAAGAGGACAGATGCTCAAATTTTATTTTTACTAATCAGGCATGTGATCAAAAAGTTTGGCATCTACTGGTCTAGGTAAGAAATGATAGCAGCTTGGAAGATGGTTTAGCAGTACCAAAACAGAAAGGCAGAGGAATTTTTATGTCTGTAGGTAGTATCGCAAGACCTATAGAGAGCTTGAATAAGCGATGAAGGAAAGAGACAGCTCAACAGTGACACCTGTTCGGTGGCTTCAGACAAATAAAGAGCCATTTACGATTTTCACTATATTTAAAGCAAGAGTAGAAGTTATAAAGCTGAGACCCAGCATTGATCCTTAGCTTATTTTTGCTTCCTTTTCTTCACAGAAAAAATAAGTAACTTGCACTATATGCCTCCTTAGCATTGTGGAAAGAAAACTAGGCATACCATAGAAATTTACTAAAAATGTCTGACAAAAAAATTAAAAGTATCTTCAGACTACCTATTTATTCCATGTTAAAACTAGACTACTTGTTATTCTTTCAGTTGACTTTAAATTATCTAAAAGGCTGAGATACTAAAAAAATTATATTATCTATATATACTCACAATACATAACTTTAGAGTTCATGTATTTTATATTTTTAATATTCAACTTGGCTACAAAATTATATTCAAGATTATTCACCATGTATAATTAACTTCTAATATTAATTTACATATTAAGTATGCCAAAACTGTGCCAGAATTCAGAATAATCTTCAGTTCTCAAAACTATAGGCACATGCATATGTATACATAAAATGAAAGCCAAAAAATTTCTTTCATAAGGTGATGATAAATTGATATGATGAAGGTGCAATTAAGACCACAGGAAAACTTTTAACACTTTTTTTCCAACATTTATAAGTAGTTTAAATACAGCTTTCTTCATTACTGAACTCATCTTTAATCGATAGAAAATATATCTGGCAAAGAAATTATTTCCCAGAAAGTATACACAGTGTCAAGGCTATCAGCCTTTGTTAGGTTATGAATAGACTAGAAAAATCAAACTTACGGTTTTTAAATACATTTTCTCACTAATCATACAAACCGCATTTCTGGTACTTCCCAGCCTGTTACAGAGAGGGGACAAGTTCTTTCTGTTCTCTTTCTATTTCACCTAACAAATATACGTGTAAGGGCAGAAAGAAGGTAAGACTAAGCAGGGTTAAAATTAGGAGTAGGCAGGTAGGAAATAAAAATTAACACAAGCTGCTTAACATTTGCTGTCTTCTCCAGTACCCAGTTATCATTATACATTTTTCTTCTAACCAGAATATTGGAAGAAAGCATCTTCCTATATACCCCACCTCCAGGTATAAAAATGCAACAGGTAACATAGTCACATAGCTCCTGTTTCATTTCTCATGTTCCCATCCTTCCAATTATCTTCCTCTCATTCTGATAGGCTTGCTAATCAATTTTTTTTTCATTTTTAAATGGTCATTAAAAAAATGACTCCAAAACAGAAAGGGCAAATGGATGTAAAGCAGAAGCTACACAAAAGTCCTAAATGTCTGAAGATACCCACTTCAGTGTTACTTGTAAGAACAAAAACATAGAGTATGTACTCAATAGATTATGACTCTCATGATTACAATGTAATATGACAAGACGTTATGTGTGGAAAAAAATACAAAATTTATTAAGATTACAAATGTGGTAAGAAAATATGAAAAAGATGGTTGCATAAACTAAAAATTTTCAATTAAGGTGAAGGAATTTTCCCCTAAAGAATTTTCATTACATTAAATATTTCAAGAACAAAATTTTAGGGAAACAAAGAAATTACTGTAAATGATATCAAAAAATGAAGTCATAAATTATCATCATTTCTGATAAAGAACTTTGGAAGGTTGGTCTTAATTCAAAGGAGTCAGTCTTGGAGTGGTTCTTCGTGAAGGAAGTATTATCTTCTCCCCATTCCCCAGGGATATTTATGAGTTGTCAAAATGATCAGGGAGTATTACCAGGCTTTGAGAGACAAAAAACAAGTGTGATGGTTGATTTTACACGAAATCCTGGCTTGGGTGATGGGACATCAAGACAGATGGTCAAACACTGCTCTGGTTGTTTCTGGATGAGATTAACACGGGAACTGGTAAAATGAGTAAAGCCTCCCTAATGTGGGTGAGCCTCATTCAAACAGTCAAAGGCATGAATTAAAAAAAGGGCTGACTTCCACAGAATCCAAAAGTATTCCTCCTTCAGACTCGAACTGAAAAATCAGTTCTTCCTAGGTCTCAAGTCTGGCAGCCTTAGCACTAGCACTACATACGCTACGCCATCAACTCTCTTGGGTCTCCAGCCTGCAACCACCCTGAAGATCTTGGGACATGCCAAGCACCATAACTGTATCAGCCAATTACTTATATAGAGAGAGAGAGGCGAGAGAGAGAGGGGTGGGGGGGGAGGGAGAGAGGGAGACAGACATGTGTATGTATGTACATACATTCTCATTCTTGGATAATTCTGATTAAAATGCTAAATGTCCTACAATGTCAATGGCACCCCTATTGAAAAACACTAAGATAGAAAGCTTGGTCCTAGTGGCAAGGTGGAGATAAAGTACACCTAATAGATGAGACGTCTAACATTCCTCAAAGATGATATATGTTTGCCATCTTTGGTGTAGAGTCCTAAAAAGCGACTCTAAAGCAGATCCTGAATATTTGGTAAAATTAAAATTTACCTCCTTTCTTTCCATACATTGCATTTTTAAACAACCTGATACTGGTAGCCCATAGTGAGTTTTTATTCCTTTTTACATCATTTTAAGTTTTTAATTCTACATTTCTTAACTTGTTTTTCTGAGAACCCTCCCCTTGCCCCCAGCCTGTCAGCCTAGAAGGGGCTGGTGCGGCACTGCCCCTGCTGTCAGAGAGGCACAGCCCCTCCATAAACCAGTGTCTTCATCAAGGGTCGGGGGATACTTTTTCTTAGAGGACTCATAATTATGCGACAAGCTAAGAAGCATTTCTTTTTCAAGAGTACCTCAAAAAACAACTCTGTCAATAAGTAAAATCAAGATGTTGCTCTTGGCCAAGATGTAAACAGACCAACCTCAAACAGACTAGCTGTGAGCTCCTCCAACTCCTGTCCCAGTTGATCTCGTACTTTAGAAAGCCTTTCACACTCTTCATCTTTTAACTTCAGTTCCTATGAAAAATTGATCATTTTATTTTGTATTTCCATTGTTTGAAGTTAAATTCATCAGACTATATAATCCTTATTAGTAAAATGACAAAATATTAATATTGTTCCCTCCTACAATGTTCACATTTAAAATGTTTATTTAATTACTTGCTATAAGGAAGACAATCAGGCAAATTTAAAATTATAAATAACTAACTCATATTAAATGTTCATTTTTTTCATAAAATACCCAAAGATCAAATGATTATATATTACATGTGAAAAATAAAGACTTTAATGACTATTCTTTACCTAACATTTTTATCAAACAAGGAATGTCTTTCAATTATGCTTATTCATTTTAGTTAAGTTGACTGGGTTTTCTTTATATTTACTTTAAAAGTTGTTTACTGTTGCTATTTCATAACCATATTATAATTAGCCTAAAATTTTCATTGAGAAACTATACCCCCATTTAACACTGTAACCAGATATAAATGATACATTTTTTGCACTTAAAATCAGGAAGAATATTAATGACAAAAACTATATTCTACATTTATATATGACTTCTCAACAGGTCACAAACAGGTCTTTAAAAATTCCTTTATTAAGATGCAAAAAATAATCAATTTAATGTTGTTCTAAATCTTTCAGAGAGAAAAATCCAAATTTCCCATATGTTGGCCATAATTACACACATAAGAATTAGTCATTCTATAATTGCAGTGGCAGCATCTCTCAAGGACAATTTCTGAAAACCAAATACACTAATTGGGATATCAGAATAACCTAATAACTACCTCTTCTGCAAACTGGATAAAAGAGATTTCCCATAAATCTTAGACTATGAGACAACACAGCTAAAATGCCAATAGCTCAGGCTCAGCAACTGCGCAAAGGGAGCAGCAGGACTAAAAGGGACTAGAGATACCCTACCTCAGAACCCCCAAATCATCACAAATACATCAAAGGAAGAGAATTCTACCTTTAGGGAAACTTATTAGAACAAATTTGAGAACAAAATGGAGAAGAAGTGAAAGGTTTCACAGGCTTCTGGTTGCAAGTGAGCGCAAAAACCTGTATATGCAATTGTAAGGCAGCAAACAGTAAGTGACATGAAGTGCTAAACTCCCAAGAAACTCAGAGCAACCAACAGAGAGTCCCGCCTATTAGGACAGAATCCCACCCTAAGAGAAGAACTCTTGGAGTCTGAAACTACAATGCAGGACAGAAATAACGGTGAAAGAGAGAGAGAAGGTTCAGATACTAAAGGAGGGAATGGAAAGGTTCCAAAGGAAGCAGATGGCAGAAAAGACTAAGAACAAATAAATATCTTGCAATAAGCTTATGAAGCTTGCAGACACTGGTCTGAGGAGAAAACCTGCTTGAACGAGGTTCACCTCTGAGACGTATGTGGTTACACAGACACACCAGCAACCGCATAAAGTCCGTGATGTCAAACTGAGTCAACCTGGCTAACCCTAGTCCTTCACAGCAACCTCTTCCTCACGCCCTGGAAATTCAGTTCATTTCAACAGAAACAAAAAATGTGACGCTATTATAACAAAGTTAAACACAAAGTCAAGTCACCTATAAGGAAGAGAAAAACAGACTGGTATTAAACTGCAACAGCATTTTATGCTACAAAACAATTAAGTAACATTTTTAAGATACTCCAGGGGGAAAAAAAAAATGTGAGAGGAGGATCTTATATCCAGCCCAAGTATTCTTTAAGTATAAAGTCAAAGACAGAGTAATAAAGCTATAAAACTTCAGAGAGTCTCTCTCCCATCAGCCTGCCTGAGTAACCAAGCAGAGAAAGAGTTTCAGATCATCAAGAAAAAAACTGAAGAAACTTTAACATTAAGGACTAAGGGAAAGAAGCAAATATATTTAACTGTAGAACAACAACTAAAGAATGAGGATATCAAAAGAATAAAGAGACAAATCACAGACTGGAAGAAAACACATGCAAAAACCCTATCTGTTAAAGAACTGTTATCCAAAATTAATAAATAATTCATAAAATTTAACAGTGAGAAAACAATCAGATTTAAAAATGGGCAAAAGAAATGTCATCAACGTGGCAAAATGAAGTTACCATTGTTCCACCTTTTAAATCACAACTAGAGAATATTTAAAATGCAAAGCATAATTCTACTGCTCTTCACATCAGGACATCTAAGTAACACACACACATGCATATCTGAAGGTAGATGTAAAGGGCTGTGGAGATCATGGAGCTAGGACAAGGGAAAAAGTGAGACAGCAAGACCTATCCACAGATCAGGTAGGGGAAGATCATAAAATGTGGATGTCCATGCCCCAGTTCCCAGGGAACCCACAGTAAAGAACAGCCATGCTTTAGTGCTCCAAGTGAAATCTGCACAGCCACACAGGCCTACAGCTCTAGAGTGGGGAGCAAGAACAAAGCTGAGCATACAGAATAAGACCCAGTGCAGGCTTACAGGGAGAAGGGGCAGCACAGTGACTATACCTGTGTTCAACACCCCATGCTATACTAGGAGCCTGGCTGTCTTAATTGCTCCCTCCTTCTCCACCCTTGGTCCCTATACAGAAAAGAGAAACTAAAAATAAAGTCATAGCACCACCTACTGGGGAAAAAGCTCCCTTTAGTCAACCTGATTCCAGGCAGAGAGCTTATCTCTAAACAGGATTAAAAATTATAGTAGCATAGAATTGAAGAAAATAACACCTCCAGAAGTAAAATTTAAAGATATAATTTTGTGATCTAACAATTCAAACACGTTTTCACACACATACACACAAAAAATCAATGAGCCACAAGGAAATAGAGAATGGCAATTCAACTAAGAAAGGAAATTAGGGAGCAGGAGTTCTCTAGCAAAGAGGTTGAGTCTATTAAAAAAAAAAAATAGTGACTATGAATATGAAAAATCCTATAAAAGAAATGAAGAATACTACGTAAATCACAGGAAGCAGGATAGAAAAGAATTAGTAGAACTGAAGACAAAACCTTAGAAATGACATAAAAAAGAAATGAGAGTTAGGAAAAATGGACACACTCTAAAAGAAAGATCAATCTCCATTAAGATAGGAAAGATAAGGAAAATAGGAATTTCCAGAAGGTGAAGGAGAGAGCAAAGAGCATAAAGAAATAACATGTGAGAATTCTCCAGACCTAAGGAAAAAAAAAAACCTCATAAGTCCCGGAAGCCAACAGAACACTTAACTAGCTAAATGCAAAAGGGCTTACACAAATATACATCATTGTAAAGTTAACAAACATTGATTTAAAAAATAATAAAGAGTGCTAAGGAAAAAAAGCATGTAACGTACAAAGGCATTCCCATTAGCCTATTATCACCAAATTTCTCAAGGAGAAATACTAAAAGCCAAGAGAGAGTGAAATGAAATTCAAAATACTAAATGATAAAAAAAATTATCAGTCAAGAATATTCTACCCAGCAAAATTACTCAAATATAGCGAGAGAATTTCTCAGACAAGTAAATGCTAATAGTTTACTACCACCAGACCTCCTTTCAAGAAAGGTTGAAAGTTCCTCTACATAAAAAGAAATATCAAAGTACACAAACCTTACATATAGTAACAGAAAAACAGAATTCAAAAATTGAACTATACCTCAGAATAAGGCATATTTAAATATAGCATAAAAATAAAAAAAAGAATATTTAAAAATACAGCTACTTCCACTTGACAATACTTCACAATATGAAAAGATATAACAAAAAAGTTTTAAAGGGGAAGATAAAAAGAATGAATCTGTACAAATGACAACATGATACCAACACGAAAAGATAATCTTACATATGAAAAGTTATGTACAATTCTCCTAGTAACCACCAAAATATGAAGCAAATACACATAGCAGAAAAAAAAAGAAACACAAAATAACCAAACCACCAAAATAAAAAGGTAGCTAGAAAACAAAACGAAATAGAAACAATGGAAATATAGAACAACCAGAAGACAAAAGATAAAATGGCAGTGGTAAGACATCGTATTTTAATAATTATCCTAAATGTAAATGGAATCAACTCACTAAACAATTCACAGAGTGGCTGGATGGAACAAAGAAAGTACCCAACTAAATACTGTCTACAAAAAACACACATTGGTTTTAAAGACAAATATAGACTCATAATTTAAAAATGGAGTAAGATATACCACGCATACGGTGCAGATAGAAACACATGACCAACCATCCTCATATCAGGGGTTAAAAAAAAAAAGACTTTCAGTAAGAAAAGATATTAAGAGACAAAAACAGATACTATATAATGATCCAGGAGTCGATCCATCAAGTAGATACAACAGTCATAAATATATATGCACCTAATATGGGAACACTTAAATATATAAAACAAATGTTAAGAGAACTACAAGGAGAAATTGACAGCAACACAACAATAGCAGGAAACTTTAAATCCTCATGCATCAATATAGAGACCATCCAGACAGAAAATTAAGAAGGAAACACAGCTTTAAATGACACAGTAGACCAAATGGATATAATATATGCAAGACATTCCATCCAAAAAAACAATACACATTCTTCTCAAATTCATATGGAACATTCTCAAAGACAAATCATGCTGGGACACAAAACAAGTCTCAATAAATTTATGATCATTGAAATCAATAAATTTATGAAGACTGAAATCGTATCAAGCATCTTTTCTCAAGACAGTGGTAAGAAATTAGAAACTGACCACAAAAACAAAGTTGAAAAAAACTACAATATGTGGAGACTAAACAATATTGTGCTGAGTTACTATTTTATCAACAAAGAAATCAAAGCAAAAACTTTTTAAATATCTGAAGACAAATAAATATACAAGCCATCAGAACTATAAGATTACACAGACGTTCACATGAATACAGGCCTACATCAAGAAATAAGAAAAACCTCAAAACAGTCAAACATTACACACAAAAGGACTTAGAAAAACAAAATCAAAAGTCAATAGAAGAAAATAATACAAATCAGAGTGGAAATAAATGAAACAGAAACCAAAAAGAAATCGAAAGATGAAACCAGGAGCTGGTTCTTTAAAGAGATAAAATCAACAAACTTTAAGGTAGACTCAGCAAGAAAAAAGAGAGAGAACAATAAACAGAATTTGAAATGACAGTTACAGATAACACAGAAATACAAACACTACCAGGAATACCTATATGCCAATAAATTACACAATCTAAAATAAATGTAGAAATTCTTAGACTCATACAATCTTCCAAAACTGAATCAGGAAGAAATAGAAAACCTAAACAGATTAATCACAAATAAGGAAATTGAAACAGTAATTAAAAGTCTCAAAAACAAAACAAAAAACAGAAGCCCAAGATCAGACGGCTTTACTAGGGAATTCTACCAAACATTCCTTCTCAAATTATTCCAAAAACTGAAAAAGAGGGAATACAAATACATTTTATAAGGCCAACATTACACTGGTACCAAAGCAGGTGAGTACATCACAGACACAATAAAAATTATAGACCAATATTTCTAGTGAACAGATGCAAAAATTCTCAACAAAGTAGGAAACTTAATTCAACAAATACGAAAACGACCACACATCATGATCAAGTAGGATTTATTCTAAGGATGCAAAGATAGTTCAACATTCACAAATCAAAAAATGTAATACTCCATTCAATAAAAGTGTAAAAATCTATGAAAAGATGCAAAAAAAAATCTGATATGGTTCAACAATTCCCAATAAAATGGAAATGGAAGTACTTCAACAAAATAAAGCCCCTAGAAAACAAAAAAAACCCCAGCTAATATTATATTTAATGGTGAAAAACTAAAAGCCTATTCTCTAAGAACAAGAAGGAGACAAGGATGTCTACTCTCACCACTATTATTCAATAAACTCTTGGAAGTCATAGCCCATGCAATTAGGCAAGAATAAGAAAATACTAATCCAAATTGGAAAAGAAGTGAAACTATCACTTTTCGCAGATGACATAGTATATACAGAAAACCCTTAAATATTCCCCAAAGTGCTATTAGAAACAAATGAATACAGTAAAGTGATAAACTACAAGGTCAATCTACAAAAAACTCTGTTGTGTTTCTATAGGCAAACAATGAACTGAGAGGAATTAAGAAATCCCATTTACAATGGCATCAAAAGAATCAAATACCTAGGAATAAACTTAAAAAAAGAGGTAAAAGACAAGCACCCTGAAACTGTAAGCCATTATTAACAGAAGTATAAGACACAGAGAAATGAAAAGATATTCAGTGTTCACGAACTGGAGTAAATTAGCAATGTTAAAATGACCATCTTACTTAAAGTAATACAAATCAATACATTCTCTACCCAAATTTTAAGGGCATTTTTATAGAAATAGAACAATACTAAAACTTGTATGGAATCACAAAAGACTCCAAAGAGCCAAATCAATCTTAAGGGGAAAAAAATGGAGGTTATCAAGCTCCCCAACTTAAACTATACTACAGACTATAGTAATAAAAAGTGTACAGTATTAAAATAAAAACAGATACATATCAAGAAATGAGAACCAAGAAATAAACCCACACTAATACGAATAGCTAAATTTATAACAAAGGACTAAGCATATACAATTTAGATGCTCTCTTCAACAATGCTAGAAAAACTAGTGACAAAAAGTAACAGTAATAAAAATAGTAAGAGCAAAAGAATAAAACTAGACCACTTAGAACACACGCAAAAATTAATTCAAAGTGGGTTAAAGAATTAAATATAAGATGTGAAACCATAAATACATAGAAGAAAATGTAGGCACTAAGTTCAATGACATCAACCTTAGATATGTCTTTGGAGATTCAAGTCCAATACCAAGGGAAACAAAAATAAAAATAAACAAAAATAGTACTATATCAAACTACAAAGTATCTGTATACTGAAAGAAGCCACCGCAAAAACCAAAAGGTAACTTACTAAAATACAGAAGATACTCACAATGCATACATCTGACACAGGATTCATATCCAAAATAAAGAAAGAACTCATACAACAAACAAAGCAATAATCTGATCAAAAAATAGACAGAGGATGTGACAACACATGTCTCCAAAGAAGATGGTCAGTATATACATAAATAATATTCATCATTAATTATTTTTATTAGGAAAATGCACATCAAAATCACAACAACATATTAGTCCATTGCTGTGAGAATGGCCTATATCAAAAAACAAACAACTATTGGAGAGGGTGTACTATAAAGGAACTCTTGCACACTGCTGGTGAGAATGTAAATAGGTGTAGCTAGAAAACAATACGGAGGCTCCTAAAAAAAATAAAAAATATAAGACTGTCTGTGAATTTCTCAGAAGAAACTTATGGACCAAAAAGGAAAGGCATGATATATTCAAAGCGCTAAAAGAAAAGAACTTCTAACAAGGAATCCTCTACCCTGCTAGGGTTACCACTCATTTAGAAGTAAAGGAACGATAAAGATACAGACTTTAAAGGAATTCAAGATTATGCCAATCTTATAAGAAATAATAAATGAATTTCTATAAAATGAAAAGAAACTCCATTTAGAAGCAACAAGACATCAAAAATATAGAGGATGGGTGGGAAGAGAGTGAAACTGAACAGTTAGAATGAACTTGAGATTAACTAATTTTAAATTTAAAATAGATAAGAAAAATAAGGAAATTATCATCTCACACCTGTGAGCTATTATTCAAAATACTAAAAACAATGTTTATGATGATGCAAAGAAAAGGGACCCCTATGCACTCTTGATGGGAATATACACTGGTGGAACCATTATCGAAAGCAGCATGAAGATTCCTCAAAATACTGAAAATAAAAATTCCGTAAGGTTCCATTATCTCATTTCTGAAATTTCACTTTAAAAATACAAAACACTAATTTTAAGCAATATATAAACATCCATGTTTATTGAAACATTCTTTACCATAACCACAACTGGAAGCAACCCAAGTGGCCACAGACGAATGAATTAATAAAGATGATGTGGTATATAAATATAATGGACAAGTACTCAGTTACCAAAAAAAAGATGAAATCCTGTCATATGCAACAACATAGATGAACCTAGAGTGAATTATGCTTAGTAAATTAAGTCATAAGAAAAAGGCAAACATAATATGACTTCATTCATATGTACTATATAGAGAAACCAACAAAAAAAGACTTCTAGTCTACAGTATCAAATTAGTGGTTACCAGAAGGGAAAGGGGAGTGGGCAAATTAGGTAAAAGGGAATATAGGGTTAAGGAAAGACTCAGTCAGACCCTTAGTGGTAATCTTAACGTACCATATAGCGATGTTCATTTTGAGAGACGCATACCAGATATCTATTTTGTGTTATAATCAATGTTTCTTCCAAAAAAAAGTTTAAACGATTAAAAATATATGATATACACTTGAAGCCTGTTATAAACAATGTTATTTATAAAATTTTTAATTAAAAATAAACTACCATATCCAGCAAATTCATTTGCAGTTATTCATCCAAAGAATATAAAAATGCTAATTAAAAAAGGTATATGCACTCCTATGTTCATTGCAGCACCATTCAAAATAACCAAGAGATAGAAACAGCCTAAATACCCAACCATGAATGACTGTATAAAGATGATACTTACTTAGTTATATTTTTTAAAAAAAGTTAATTCTGTCATTTGCAACAGCATGAATGAACTCTAAGGAGCTAGCTAATGGTAAGTGAAATAAATCAGAAAGAGAAAGACAATACCATATCATTTCATTCATACATGAAATATAAAGATTTAAATAAAACAAACCCTCAGATTCTGACATCAGAAAGGTGTTTACAAGAGGAGGAGGAGGTGGAGGCACAGGTGGGTAGAACAAGAAGAGGGAGTCAGTTGACAGTGGTGATGGTTCTGGTGTAGCCTACAGATATATTGAGGGGTAAAACTATATTCATCAAATTTATATAGGGTTGTAAACTAATGTTATGGCAAGAAAAGTAAAAACAATTTTTAATGGGCAAAAAGACCTGAACAGACACCTCACTAAAAAAGAAAAATACATGGCAAATAAGCATATTAAAAGATGTTCCATATTATATGGCACCAGGGAAACAAACACCAGTTAGAACAGCAAGATACTACCATAGACCTATTAGAATGGCCAGAATCCAGAACACTGATAACACCAAATGCTGGAGAGAACGTAGAGCACTGGAACTCTCATTAATGCTGGTGGGAATGAGAGAGTAGAGAAAGAGGAATATGTGAAGTCCACAGAATTTTTAGGGCAATAAAACTATGTTGTCGGATACTGTCAAAACCCATAGAACGTACACACCAAGAGTAAATTCTAAAGCAAACTATGGACTTTGGAAGATAGTCATGTGTTGGCATAGGTTCATCAATGTAGCAATGTACCACATACAGGTATATTAACAGTGAGAGAAGCTATGCTAGTTGGGAACAAGGAGTATATGGAAATGTTGCAACTTCCACTCAATTTTACTATGAATCTAGAACACTCTAAAAAATAAGCCATTTTTTTTAAAGGGATAAAGCTGACAAATAAATGTTACACGCTTATGGAATGTAAAAATAACACATACTCCCAAAACTTAGAATAAAGATGAAACTAATCCACTGACTTCTTAAATATTAACAGAGAGCAAAGGGATACAACTTGATGCTCACAAATCAATTAAAACAAACCTAAACATATTTAACACTAAAGATACCAACATAAAATATCAGTACCTAAAATTAAATTACAAAAAAAAAGTAAAGAGATAGTCACTAGATAATTTCAATATCGCTTGTGGAAGGAACAAAGGAAAGATATAAAGAAGGGATAAGATATATATATATATATATATATATCTTTGATTAAATGTAACAATCCAGAAAGAAATCAAACCTTTTAAAATTAATAAACAAAAGACAGCTACGAAAAAAAAAAAGAGAACATAGTGAAAAGGTTTATATACAAACAGTAAGTATTTGAAAGCCTTGTGACAAGACTGTGTCATAATTACCCATAAGCATGAATGGGCATAAGCCACCTACTAAAAGAAAATAATTTTCAGATGGCTAAAATAAAAGCAAATTCCATGCCTGTGCTCTACAAAAGGGACATACCTAAAATAAAGTGATTCAGACAGCGCACAGTGGTGGAGTTGTGGTCGGGCGTACTATGCATATATCTCAAAGTTCCAGGTTTGCATCCTGGGGCCAGTGGGAACCGCCAAGATAAACGACCAATTAAACTTTAAAATGCTTCTTCTCTTTTCTCTTCCTGCCTACCTGCCTCTGCTTACCTTCATTCCTGCCCGTATCTTTCTTTTAAAGTAATTAATTAATTAAATGGATGGGCAGAAGTATATTTTAAAATAAAATATTAAAAAAAAATCTTTGGAGTTTCTTACAAGTTCTCAGACATTTATTGTTGCTGTTATATAGAAATCTCTATCTTGATAACAGACTAGGTAGACAACAGGACAAAAATCATTAAAGACAACAAAGGAAATCCTATAATGCTAAAAAATTATCACACAAAAGAAAAACTTTATATTCTCCTGAATCTAAAAATACAAAAGTAGACTTAGAGGAAGAAGGTGATACTATGGCTTTGGATAGAAAAGACATCTTAAAAATGCCAATTCTACTTATATCAATTTATAAATCTATAAATGTATAAATTTAATGTCAGGTTTTTTCAAACTCTAGAATTTCATAATTTAATAATTATATATAAAAAGAAGGCAATTCAGTCAACATTTCACAGTAGTAGATAAGACACAATGGTAACCCCTCAGAAAACAAAACCAAATAAAATAATATCCTCTTGGGAAGCTTCCTATGCATAATATATCATTCATGAAGGCAAAATTCTTGAATAACCTCCTCCCATCTACAAAAGTGACATAAACCTCACCTAATATTAAAGACCCTCTACAACATGTGTTCTACTTCTCTTCTCATCCTGACTCAAAAGCTAAAATTAGGGTGGTCTGATTCATGCTTCTTTCATTCCACGATCTGATCCCATCCATCTGGCTTAAATCATTCTCCAGAAGTGTCTACTTTCTCTTTATGCTTCAAAGTCCAACTCACCCCATATGAAGTGAATATTTATTTGAAATTAATTTGTATTTTTATCATTATGCTACATTATAATTATTCACAATTTACTCCGTTGATAGACATTAACACTGTGCTATAATAATCAGCCACCCACTGAAGTGCTGGAGACAGAAAAAAAAGGAGACTCAGCCCATGACTCACACAAAGTCACAGTCTAATGAGGGTAGCAAATCTTTTAAAAGAATCACATGACAATTTAATAAGGGTTGCAGCAGCAATATGTACAAACAAAAGCAATCAGGAGTTTGACAAAAACAAAAGAAAGAATTAAACAGTACAGATTATAGTAGCTAAAATGAAGAGGGATGGTTGCTACAAGAAGATAATACCAGAAAGTTATGTCAGTTCTAAAAAGTCTTGGCTAAGAAATCAGTACTTATTTTAAAGGCAAGGGGAAATTATCTCAAAGGCAATGGGAAGTCACTGAAGGAGTTTAAAAAGAATAACAATAATCAGATTTGCAACTCAAATCCATTACTTGGACAATGGCTAGGATAAAAACAAAAGACTGGAGATGGAAAACAGTTGATTACATTTGTATCTTAAATAAGAGAATTAATTTAGAGGGGCAGTACCAAAGAGTAATACTGAAGAAGAGACATTTAATGTAGAATACAAGACTGATACAGTGTATTTCATCAAATTTAAGACTCCATTATCTTTAAAATAAACATCTTATACATCAAAAAGAAAAAATGCTGTCAATGAAATGGATACATTCCTTTTTTTCACTTAAAATTTATTTTTATATTTATAGGAAAAAATTTTTTAAACAGATTTTTATCATGTCATTCTGCTTCCTGCATCATATTGAGGTCCTTTTGAAGATATTTAATCAATTAAGGCCAACAAATATAGTAACCAACCCATGTAATCCAACTGAATTAATCACATTTTGAACAGAAGCTAAGACTAAATTCACACAAGTAGGCAATGACAACCATGGTGATTGTTACCTAGCTGGAATTTTAAAACTCACATTAATTTCAGGGATGTTAAAACAGGAATAAACATACAACTCAGAATTAATGAAATATTACCATATATACATCTCTTTTTACTACAATTAGTAAACTCTTTAAAGGTAGAGTTAAATCTATTTCTCTCCTTAAAAGGTCTAGTAAAAAGCTGTATGTACTTTGGTTGTTCCAGAAATATATTTATACAAGAACTTAGTAAATGATTGTAAACATCCCTGATTAAAATTAGGGGTTCCCTGTTGAACAAGGATTTGATACATGCATGTGTTTTGAGCAACTTTCTCTGGCTGCAAGCTATTTCACTGGATTTTATTTTCCACATCATTTCATTCTCTTTTTATGAAGAATATTTAGAAGTTGAAAGCAATACCTTATACCAGTTGGTTTCACATTTTAGAGAATATTTAACAACCAACAGGGGCATTTATTTAAAATACATACACTCAAGCTTCAACACAATTTTGTTTCAGCAGAATCTGGTGTAGAATCTAGGAAGCTTCATTTTAATAAAGGTGTATGAAACCTAACTTCTGCTCAACCAAAAGTTACTCTTCTGCAATGACCTTGGAAGGTCAAACAAAACAGGTGAAGAATGACATGATCATCTTTGGCATCCCTACACCTGAAAATTAATGATCACATGGGTAATCCCCTACACATAGTATGGATTTGTTGTGGAAGCAGTCATCCAGCCAGAGACTACATTTCCCAGCCCACCACACATCTAAGAGTCAGCATGGAACTGGCTCACACCAGTGGAATATAAACAAATATTATGTGTATCACTTTTAAGTCAAGGTTTTTTAGAAGCATGTGTGCCTTCTTTAAGATTTCTTTTCCCTTCATCTCATTGGTTAGCTACAGACACCCTAAAACTTTAAAACAAGACAAAGATCCAGCTTAATACTTGAGGAAATGAAAATATTATTAGATAAAGATGCATTTAAAAAACTATTAAGCTATAATTCATAAGCTGAGAAAGCTACAGGAAAGAATGAAAACGTTAAAATTAGGAAAACAAAAAGATCCAAATCAAACTTCAGAGATGAAAACTATACCATCTGAGATTTAAAAATTCATTGTATTAGATTGAAAGATCAGTTACTGAGAAAGAAAAGAGTACTGACACATTGAAAATATACTAATAATAACTCTCTACAATAAATACAGATAGAAAAGAGATTTTAAAATAAATTAGCAGGGGGACAACTTTAAGCAGTTTGATGCATATATAAAAAGAATCCCAAAGGAAAGGAGAGATAAGGTAAGTATGTAAAGTTTTTGAAGAAACAATGGCCAAAATTTCCCAGATTCTATGAAAACTAACAACCTACAGATTCAACAAATCCCACACATAAGATACAAGAAGAGAATTACATTATTATAGATACAATCAAATTGCTTACAGCCAGAGAGAGAGAGGAATCACACATCAAATACAGAGGAACTAAGGTAGGAATAACAGCAAATTCCTTGTGAGAAATAATGTAAGCAAGAAAGTGGAGTAACATCTTTAAAGCACTAAAAGGAAAAAAACTATCATCCTAAAATTCTTTACCCAGTGAATATATGTTTCAAAAAGTAAAAACTCACATGCAGTTAAAAAAATTTACCATCAGCAAGCAAACACAACCAAAATGTTAAAGATGTCCTTCAAGTAAAAGGAAAATAAAAGATTGAACTCTAGATACACATGAAGGAATGAAGAGTACTGAAAGTAGTGGCTACACAGGTAAATATAAAGATCTTATTACTTAAATCCCTTTAATCAACTATTTAATGCAAAAATAATGACATGAATTCAAAACATGAAGTAAAATATGACAATTCTAGCACAAAAAATAGAAGCATGCTTTCATAAGGTTCATATATATAAGGTAATATAGTATCTTTAGAAGTTAAACAGCAATGAGTTAAAGATATATACTCTAACCCTAAAGCAGTCATTACATTAACACAAGAATATATAGTTAGTAAACCAAAGGAGATAATAAGCTAAAATCATAAAAATATGGAATTATCCAAAAGAACCCATAAAAAGGAAACTGAGAAAATGGAACAAAAGGGACAAGTTAGAAAGTAGTAAGGTGGTAGATTTAAACTAAACCATACCAATATCACATTAAATGTAAATGGCTAAGTACACCAAATAAAAGGCAGAAATCAGAGAGGATCAAAAAAGCAAGACCTAACAATATACTGCCTATAAGAAACCCACTTTAACTAGGAAGATAAAAATAAGTTAACAGATAAAAAATAAGTAAACAGATAAAAAAAATACCTTGTCTCTCTTAAAAGGATAGTCAGAATAAAGAGAATGACTGCTAACATAACTTTGAATCACAAGTTTTCATAATTCGGGATATATTTTCAGACTCAAGAGTCATTTTCAGTTTTACTAGTGAGTTTTACCAGATGGTCAAGTAAAATCGAATACCTATCCTGCTCAAACTCTTTCCAAAATTGAACAAGAACGAACATTTCCAAACACATTCTAGGAAGCCAGTGCTACTCTGACACCATTATCAGACAGGGACATCACACAAAAAATAAAACTATAGACCAATATCTCTGATAATCATAGATGCAAAAATGCTCAACAAAATACTATCAAACTGAATTCAATGATACATTAAAAGGATCATACATCAAAACCAAGTGGAGCTGATTTCAAGGATAGAAGCATGGTTTAACATACATAAATCAACCAATATAGCTATACCACATCAACACAGAACAAAAATTACAAGACCATTTCAATAGATAAAAACATTTGATAAGATCCAACACCCACCCATTTATGATAAAAACTCTCAATAAAATGGGGATAGAAGGAAATTACCTCAATATAATTAATGCCATATATGACAAACCCACAGTTAACATCACACTCAATTTAAAAAACTTAAAAGCTTTTCCTTTAAAATTAGAAATGAAACAAGGCTGCCCACTCACCACTATTACTTAATATAGTTCTGGAAGGCAGATTCAGAAATCATACAGAGAAAAATAAAAGAATTCAAGTTGGAAAGGAAGTAAAACTACCACTATTTGCAGATCATATAATATACATACAAAACCCAAAGAGTTCACTAAAAAAATTATTAGAAACTATAAACAAGTACAGTAAAGTGATTGGTTACAAAATTGATTTTGAAAATTTCAAATTTTTATACATGAGTTGGAAAAAAAATTGAAATAACATCAAAAAGAATCAAATACCTTGGAATAAATTTAACAAAGAACTTGCACACCGAAAATTTTAAAAACATTATTAAAAGAAACAGAAGACATAAAGAGATGAAAAAAATATTCTGTGCTCATGAATAGAAAGAATATACATTGTTAAAATGACAATTTTATCTAAATAAATATACAGACAACGGAATTCGGACCAAAATTCCAACGACACTTTTCAGGGTAAAAGAACAATACTAAAATTTACCTGGAATTACTAAGGCACTTCTGAGGGAAAAGCAGAAATATGGAGCTATCACATTCCTGACTTCAAAAATATATAACAAAACAACAGTAAATAAAATATTATGGCACTGGGGCTCATCAGAACTAGAGTAAGAGCTACTCTGCTCCTACCTAAACAGCTTAAAGTGAAACCTGGAAAAAGTCAAACTGATCCACAAGTAGTTTATCTGCCTAAAAGAACAGTTGAGGGGAATACTGGATTCTTTATATTATTTTTGCTAAATCCTCTGAGTCTACTACTATTTTAAATAAATTCTCCTCAAAATATGTGGCACAGAATGTAAGAAATTCTGAGAGGGAAATTTACAGGTCTAAATACTATGTCAGGCACATACAAAATTTTTTTTTAAATAGTATGGCACTGAATAAAAACAGATACCTAGGTAATGAAATAGAATTGAGAGCTCAGAAATAAACTACACTTACATGGTCAGTTAATTTATGACAAAGATTCCATTAATATGCAATGAGAAAGGAACATCTTTTTAATAAATGATGTTAGGAAAACTGAACAGTCACATGCAATAGAAGGAAACCAGAGCACTTTCTAACAACATACACAAAAATAATTCAAAATGGATTAGAGACTAGGATGTAAGACCAGAAAACACAATATACATAAAAGAAAATATAAGCAATATGTTTTATGACAACAGTCTTAGTAATGTCTTTGGAGATTCAACTCTATTGTCAAGGGAAATATAAGGGGAAAAATATAAAACAAATGGAACTATATCAAACTAAAAAGGGTTTGTAGTGTAAAAAACTATACCAGGACAAAAAAAAACGATCCTATTGAATGAGAGATGGTTTTTGCACATCATACACCTGACATGGGTTAATATCTAAGATATACAAAGAAGTTATAAACTCAACAAGCAAAGTGGGCAAAATATCTGAATAGATACTTCTCTAAAGAGGATATACAAATGGTCAAGAGGCCCATGAAAAAATGCTGCATCACATTACAGGAAAGCAAATAAAAACCACAACAGGGTTGTCAAAAATCAGCAGAAGAAAGGAAATATTCAAAACAAGAGCAGAAATAAATGAAACAGAAAATAAAAAGACAATCCAGAAGATGAATGAAACCAAAAGTTGATTCTTTAAAAAAATAAACAAAACTGACAAAGGCACTGAATAGACTCACAAAGAAAAAAAGGGAGAAAACTGTCATAATTAGAATCATAAATGAAAGGAAAGAAGTTACAACATATACCACAGAAATTCAAAACATCATAAGGGACTAGAGCTCGACGCCACCAAAAGGACATGAACAGATTTCTAGAAAATACAGTCTACCAAGACTGAACCCTGAAGAACTGGAAAACCTGAAGAGAACAATCACAAGCAATGAAAGTGAACTGGAAAACCTGAAGAGAACAATCACAAGCAATGAAACTGAAGAAGTAATCAAGGGTCTCCCCAAAAATAAAAGCCCAGGACCAGATGGCTTCTCTAGTGAGTTCTATCAAAACTTCAGAGAAGAATTAAGTTCTTCAAAAATATTGAACAGGGAACGCTCCCAAATACTTTTTATGAGGTAACATTATACTGACACCAAAAGCTAACAGAGATGTCACCAAGAAAGAAAATTACAGATCAGTATCTCTAATGAACATAGATGCAAAAATTCTCAACAAAATATTAGCAAACCGAATTCAACAATGCATCAAAAACATTATCAATCATGACCAAGTGGGATTCATCCAAGGGATGAAAGGATGGTTCAACATACATAAATCTATCAATGTCATACACCATATCAATAAAAGCGAAGAGAAAAATCACATGATCATATCAATAGTAGCAGAGAAAGCTTTTGACAAGCTCCAACAACCATTTACGACTTAAAAAAAAAAATTCCATAAAATGGGAATAGACGGTTCATACCTTAACATAATAAAGGTTATATATGAAAAACCTACAGCCAACATCACAGTCAATGGTGAAAAATTGAAAGCATTTCCTCTTAGGTCAGGACAAGGTAAGTTTGTCCACTCTCACTATTGCTATTTAACATTATACTGGAAGTCTTAGCCAGAGCAACCAGGCAAGAAAAGGAAATAAAAGGAATCCAAGTTGGAAAGGAGGAAGTAACACTGTTGTTATTTGTAGATGACATGATTATGTATACTGAAAATCAAAAAAACTATCAAAAAAACTTCCAGAACTCATCAATGAATACAGCAAAGCGCAGGCTACAAAATCAATGGACAAAACTCTGTTGCATTTTATACGCAAACAACATGCTAGAAGAAAATGAAATCATGAAAATCACATCATTTAAAATAGAAGCTAAATGAATGAAATACATGGGCATGTATCTAACAAAAGATCTATACAACTACAAGTCCTTCTTAAAAGAAATAGAGGAGGATACAAAGAAATGGAAAGACATCCCCTCCTTGTGGCTGGGTCAGTATCAGTAAAATGACCATCTTATCCAAAGCAATGTGTAGGTTTAATGTAATCTCCATTCAAATCCCACGGGCTTAGTTCCAGGAAATAGAACAAAAAAAAAAATCTTAGAATTTGTATGGAACAACAGAAAACCCCAAATAGTCAAAGCAATCATTAGAAAAA
This sequence comes from Solenodon paradoxus, assembly GCA_004363575.1. Taxonomy (NCBI): domain Eukaryota; kingdom Metazoa; phylum Chordata; class Mammalia; order Eulipotyphla; family Solenodontidae; genus Solenodon; species Solenodon paradoxus. The sequence continues at coordinate 352,007 of RJWH01000543.1, forward strand.
AGAACAAATCTGGAGGAATTACACTATTCAACGTTTAACTATATTATAAAGCAATAGTGATAAAAACAGTAAGGTACTGGTATAATACAGAGGCACAGATCAGTGGAATAGAACTGAATCACCAGAAATGGACCCACTCATATACAGACAGTTAATCTACAACAAAGGAGCCAAAAGCATATGATGGAAAGAGGAAAGTCTCTTCAACAAATGGTGTTGAGAAAACTGGAAAGCCACATGCAAGAAAATGGAGCTAGACCACTCTCTAACACCATTCAGAAAAATTAACTCAAAATGGATTATAGAATTGGACATAAGACCAGAAGCCATAAAGCTCTTAGAAGACAACATAGGAAAGAAGACTTTCCATGACATCAGTCATAGAGAACCCTTTGAGGACTCAACTCCACCATCAAGGGAAACAAAAAGAAAAATAAACAACTGGGACTGCATCAAACTAAGGATCTTCTTCACAACAAAAGAAAACATCACCAAAACCAAAAGGAAACCTACTAAGTGGGAGAAGATATTTGCATTTGATATTTCCGACACAGGCTTAATATCTAAAATATACAGAGAACTCATAAAACTCAATAATGAAACAGGCAATCCAATCAAAAAATAGGAGGAGGAACTGGAGACACTTTTCTGAGGAGGATATACAGATGGCCAACGGGCACATGAAATTATGTTCCTACTCACTGGCTATCAGGAATATGCAAATTAAAACAATAATGAGATATCACTTTACACCTGAAAGACTGGCTATTATTCAAAAGTCTGGAAACAACAAATGTTGGTGAGAATGTAGAGAAAAGGGAACACATTTGCACTGTGATAGGAGTGCAAATTGGTGCAACCTCTATGGAAAACAGTTTGGAGATTCCTCAAAAAACTGAAGCTGGAAATTCCATATGATCCCATCATTCCACTTCTGGACATCCAACCAAAAATACAAAAGCACCCAACCTCAGAGATTTATGCACCCCCATGTTTATTGCAGCCCTATTCACAATAGCTAAGAACTGGAAATTACCTAAGTGTCCAACATGAGATGAATGGCTAAAGAAGATGTGGTCATATGTACAATGGAATACCACACAGTCCTTAAAAAAAGATGAAACCCTATCATTTGAATAAACATGGATGGAACTACAGGGGATTGTGCTAAGTGAAACAAATCAAAAGAAGAAAGACAGATACCAGATGATCTCACTCACAGACAAAACAAAGCAACAGATGAAAAACTAACCCTAAAACACTTGCAACAGAACTGAGTTTACCAAAAGGGAATGGGGCTGGCCGGGGCAAATGGTGGCGGACACTGGACAATGGGGAAGAACACTTGGTGATTTGGTGGAGGGCTTGGTATGCTGAAAAATATCTAAGAAATGGGGAACCTATACATGGAAATTATTTTAATGTGTAGAATAATTAAAATTAAAAATAAATTTAAAAAAAAACAATGAGCTATCACCTTAAATCAGTAAGTATGGCCTACGTCAAGACAAGAAACATCAAGTGCTGGCAAGGGTACAGAGTGAAAGGAACCTCATACATTGTCAGCTAGAAAGCAGACTTGTTCATCCACTTTGGAAAACAGTAATGGTGAGTCTTCAAAAACTTAAATTATTGCAGCATTAATTACAACAGCCAAGATACAGAATTAATGACCAATGGATGAATGTATAAAAAAATTCTAGTGTATATGTATAATGTATTACTACTCAGCCATAAAAAAAAGTGAAATCTTGCCATATACAACTACAGGAAGGTAACTTAAGGATATTTTGCTGAGTGAAACCAGAAGGAAAAAGACAAATATTGGATTATTTCATCTATATTTGGAATGTGGAGAAACAAAGTAAATGACTGATAGGATAAAATTAGAATAAATCTTTGGCTCTAGACAACTGAAGTTCCCAGAGGGGAGGAGACAGGAGGTGGTATCAAGGGACAGAAGGGGGTTTATTAATTTTTAATTTTTTCCCTTTCTTTTCTTTTGAGTTGTTACTGTTTAATAAAAAAAAAAGACCTTTTGAAGTCTTGAGCTTTAAGTAAATAGCAATACTATTGTGAACTCTTCATCATCAAATTCACCATAAAAAATGTATTCACCCATCATTATTTCAATTACTCTGTATTACCTCTAAATACAGCATATTAAAGATTTCAAAGGAATTCCAACTTGAGCTAAGAAATTAGCAATCTGTTTGTATCAATATGTAACAAAGTATTCTCAAATACAGATATGTATGCTCTATAGTTTACCTCTATATAAATTTATTTCACTTGATATCTGTAGACATCAGAGTCTAAAGGTAGATAGCAAAAGTCAAATACAACCACATTGCAACACCCTTCCCCTTTGGGAAAAGATTTAAGAAACTTTTCTTTCTGATAAAATACATTTAACCAAAAATGCTATAACACATCTCTATGGCTGTTTAATCTCTGAAACATGAATAAAGAAACAAGTACGTTGAACTGTATTATGCGGCCACTGGGGATACAAAAATTAACGTTACATTCCTGAGACAAGTCTGGTAGAAAGAGGGTGATTATATTTTTGTGAAATGCCACAGTATGTTGGAAATTATACCTATAAAATACCCTGTCATCTCAATTTTTTAAATATGAGTAGGTCCATTTCACCCCAGTTGTTAAATACAAACATATTTGTATGCATATGTATAGATATAGAGCTGTCCCTATTGTTCTTTATTGTACTTTTGATGTCTTCAGAGTCAGTAGTAATACCTCCCACTGGTATTGATAATCTTGTCTTTTTTATTTTTGGTCAGTCTTGCTAAAGGTTTGTAAATTTTATTGATGTTTTTAAAGACCAGCACTCTCACTCATTTTCTCTAGTTTTTCTGTTGTCCATTTCACTGATTTCTGTTTTTATCTACTTCTTTCATTCTATTTCTTCTGATTCTAGTTTGTTATTCTTTTTCTAGGTTCTTAAAGACGGAGTTTAGTATTTAAATACAACAAATCACCAAGAGTAGTAAGTCTTCCAAGGGAAGATGCAGAGAATATTCAAACCCAGCTAAATGACAAAGTTAGTATTATTAAAACATTTCCTTAAAACAAAATGACCTGGACTGAGTGACTTTAAGTAAATGACCATAAAGTCAACCACATATAAGGACAGAAAAACCTGCAAATGGAACAGAATCCACTAAATTTGCATATAGATAATGTAAGATGGGGAACAGGCAATACAGAGAGCAAAAAAAGTTTCAGAATTTCAATTTTCCATTTCTTATTTAGATGAGCTTCTTTACTACTCAATTTCAAAAATTCCTAAATGCTACCTGACAGGACCTGAGGCTATGCCTATGTGAAGGCTTAAGTGTAGAACTTTAATGATTTCATTTGAGTTGAAATGAAATAATTTCACCCCATGGATAAGTACTAATTTTAATATACTATATGGAAGAATAAAATATCTTTTTGCTTACCCTCTGAGCTTTTGCAAGTTCTTCTTTTAATCTTTCATAACCCTTTTCTCTGACTTCCAATACAGATGGACTCCGTAAACGGGACAGACTATCAGTACTCAACCCAAAAATATCATCACTGCCATCACAAGCCTCTGTTATAGTAGCACCCTGCAAAAACTCTCTCTCTGGATTACAACTGTCCTTTTTCGTAGTTAATTTAGTTAACCCAGCTGTGACTCCAGAGGTAGAACAAGCTGCTGGATCTGTGACATGAATGCTGTAAAGGAAAGTTCAGAAAATATCAGCATTACTCAAATATAACTGGGATAAACACAAAGGTCTAGAACTGCACTATCCAATTTGTTGGGTACTATGTTTAACAGCATGTTCTCTGTCAAAGCAACTACATTTCAAGTCCTTTAATTACCTTAATATGTGGTTAACATGTTAATGGCTAACATATTAGACAGCAAAGAAACAGAACATTTTTATCATCACAGAAAATACTACTGGATTGTGCTACTCTAGAATAGGGGTCAGCAAACTAAATCCAGAATAAATTCAGCCCATGAATGATTTTTAAATTTTCAAATGGTTGAAAAAAATTCAAGTATTTTATGAAAAAAAAAATTATATGAAATTGAAAATTCACAGTATATACATAAAGTTTCATTGGCACTTATTCATTTATAGTGTGTCCATGGCTGCTTTTACACTTTAACAGCAGAGCTCTCTAGTTGTGACAGACTATATGGTTTACAAAGTCTAAAATATTTACTATCCGATTTTACACAAAAAAGTCTGCCAGTCTTTGCTCTTGAACATTTATACTGCTCTTCATGTACAAGTTTACATTATTCAAATTTTCTAATGCTGTAAAACCTAAAAGATGCTGACCAAATTCTCCACTTGTAATATGATACTCTAAAATAAGCATTTTGATGATCTCCTACCTGATACTAGATATTTCTGCACAATTTAAATGTCTAGGAGATGAATACACAGGCTGTGTAGGAAGGTCAGAAACATCTAAGGCATTAGCCTGGATAGGAGCAGAACATAAAGCTGAAGGATGTGGCCGGTAGATGACACTCGGTGAGGTCGTCTGCTCTTGAGTTCCTGGTTCATATACACCAAGAAGGTCCGGAGAAGTAGGTGAAGCAAGGTTTACTTCATGGAAGCCTTCCAAGGGGTCATTAGCCATAGTAAAAGCCTCATCATAAGATAACCTACATGAAAACAAGAAGGTGGCGGTTATTTTGAGAGAGTGACATTGAAAATTAAATTAATATGCATAAATTATAAAATGTATTTAGCAGCCCATTATATGCACAATAAAAGAGACAGCAAAGAAAAAAAACTACAATTATTAAACATTTATTGAGGGTCCCCGGAGTAGAAATACTATACAAAGTAATAGTTTGGGAATAAACTTGAAAATGATAGCCACCATTGTTTAAGGAAGTACAATTAGTAAATAACAACAAAATTAAATAAAAATTTGCTTGACAGTTTTAACTTTGTTACCCTTATGTCATACAGGTTAAATAACTAGAAGAGACAATAAATGTAACACACATACAAACACATACGTACATATCATATACTCAGAATGATAAACATCCGTGTTCAATTAACTGTTCTGTTCCTCCTCATACTGGCTATGTGACTTTAGATGAGCATTTATTTTTAAATTCTGAAATAATTTCAAATTTACATAAGAGTTACAGAGATCTTAATGGCTTTCACCGAGATTATGAAATTGTTAACATTTCCAAAGCACTAAGAACAAATTTCAAACGTTTAACAGTCATTACCCTGTATATCTCAGCGTATATATCCTAGGTACAAAGACATTCCCCTACCTAACTGCAAAACCATCTTAAGTCAGGAGGTGAAGTCTGATCAATATCACCATCTAATAATGTGCCCCAATTAAATTTCACTGATTATCCCAATAATGTCTTTTACAGGTCCTGGATCCAACCCAGGATAATATGTTGCATTTTCTAAGACTAAATCCTCTAACAGGACAAGAATGGGGATAAAAAGATTCCATTCCTTCTCCAGGATGCTGTGAGAATTAAAGGAAACAATCTTTACAAAGTACTTTGTAGTGTATTTTGTCTCAAAAAATGTTATTACAGTCTGTCATAACAATAACATATATGGTTCATTTCTCTATACGCATACAAATATTTCATTTAACTACACAATTATATCACAAAATTGACACAAAAACTAAGTCTCTCACTTAAAGAATCTAAAAGAAAGTCTATAAATCCTTTACTGAATTCCACTGTCTACAAGTCCAAATTTACTGACCTGAAAATCAAGGTCTTCTATGATCTCAACCTCTCTGCCCAATTTGTTCCTTCCTCTAATAGTACTTTGATAATCAGTGATACCTTACCAGAATATACCCAAATTCCAAAATAAAAGCAGCAATATAGCAAACATGTGGTTTCTTTACCAATTCTTTAAAATCATTGAATAAACTGAAATTTTTCTTCTTTCACATCCTTAATAAAAAGTATTTAAAATACAACAAAGGAAAATAAAGGCTGCAATAAAGCTGAGGGGAAAAGAAAGTTGATTAAATATTTATATATTCTCTTAAAATTATAAGATTAGAGAAAAAAAGAACCCTCCTACACTTCTGGTGGGAATGTAAATTGGCACAACCTCTTTGGAAAACAGATGGATATTCCTCAAACAAATAAAGATGCATCTACCACATGATCCAACAATCCAACTCCTAGGAAGGCAAAGAAGATCCAAAAGGAAGACCCAGAAGACACAAAATCTCTAATGAGAAAAAATATGTGGACCCCAATGTTTATAACAGCACACTTCACAAAAGCCAAGACACAGAAACCGTCTAAGTGTCAAGAACAGATGACTGGATAAATATGCTGTGGTATACATACTCAATGGAATTCTACGCAGCTACTAAAAAAAAAAAAACAGAAAGAAAGAAAGAAATTGTGCCATTTGCAACAATCTGGATGGAAGTGAAAGGGTTCATGTTAAGTAAATTAAGTCAGAAAGAAAAACAGAAATAAAGGATGGCTCCACTCATATGTGCAATATACTGAAATGAAACAAACAGATAAACCCCAGCAAAAATTCTCAGGAGACAACAGACGATGACTGCTGGAGGGAGTAGGATGAAAAGAGAGGAAAAGGTGGTGTGAAGGACACTGGTACTCTGGTGGAGGTGTGGTGTGAAATATAGATTGAGATATAATCTCAATATTAAAAAATGAATGAACAAGATTTAATAAATAATAATTTTTAAAAGAAAAAGAAAAATAACACTAAAATAGCATCAAAATGAGAAAACTTCTATGAATAAACTTTAAGAAAAATATACAAGACCACTTAGTTGAAAGCTACAAAATTTTCATGTATATTAATAATGTCCTAGGTGGATCTTTAGACCATGATTATAAGGTGAAAATGCCAATAATTCAATAGTAATTTTTTTCTCGGTTACCTATCAATTGAATATGGTTATAATGCAAAACAGGTGCTTGTTCAACTTCTCATTTTTTTTTAAATAAGTAGGGTTGGGTCAATTATATAATCTATTGGAACAGCATATTGAAATCTATCAATATATAGTTATCCATACATACATGATATATGTATAAAGATTGCACATATAGATAATACAACAATAAAATGTTAGCTTTTTAAAGAGAAATTGAATAGCATTTTCACCAAGTTGACTTAAGTAAATATTTCTTAGAAAGTTCACACAAACCTAAATTCAAAGGAAAATAAGATAAATAGTACTACAAAGAGAAGCACTAGCCTTACTAATAGCTTCTTTACTAAATCATACATACTGTTTCTTAAAAAAGGAAAAGATTAGATTATCACATATTACAGACCTTCAAGGATACATAGATAATCAAAACTAACTACTAAATCTAAAAATGGCAAATTTCAAATATAATATTTTTTATTATAGCAAATAATTTCAGTCCTCAAGATGAAACTAATCCCTTTTTTTCACCCAAAATATTCACTGTGCCAAACAAAAGGTCATATTAGCAAGGAATTTAAAGTATATAATACTCAATTTTAATTTATTAAATCTTCTCATCCCAAAGAATATTTTCACTTTATTCAAAATACACGCACATACACCAACGAAACATCTTAAATCTGAATATTTAATTTTCACTCGATAGTTCACTAATGAATACACTTTTAAGGTAGAAAATAATTTTCATTGAACTCTCACAGATTATCAGTAACTCTATGATACTCCCTTTCTTCTATCCCATATATTTCTAATTCACTAAATCAAGTAAGTATGAAGGATCTGCACTTTTACAAATGCAAAATGATAAAAATCTTACAGAAGAAAATGTGACAATAGTTTGCTAAATGACATATTAAATCTATGACCTAGACTGCCCACTCTTAAGAGCTTTATCCCAAAGATAAACTGGCCAAAGAAAAACTACACACATTAAGGCAATAGCATTAACAAAAGACTGAATGAACTAACACCGTAACAAAGCACTATGCAGCTATAAAAAGAAATAAATAATATGTCTGCTATAAGTGATCTTGAGGCTATAATGACAAGTTAAAAACAAGATAAAAATTTATAGGAAGATATCTTTTTTCCAAGAAAGGAGAAAATACAAATTTATTTATATGTAACATAGATACGTATTTATATGTAATATGCTTGTATTTTAGAAATGGAAGGATAAATGAACAACTAGCACAAATAGCTGCTTACAAGTAGAGAAGAACAGGAGGAGGGTTCAGACTATACCACATTTTGCCATGTACAACGTGCTCCCATGTATAAATAATGTGCACCCACGTTTTTGAACCAAACTTTGAAGAAAAAATCTTTCATTTTAATTTTTTAATTCTATTTTTTATTTAATATTTAGGTACTTTTTTGTACTATAAAGGAATTTTAGCCTCTATTTTTTAACATTATGGGACAAGGAATTTTATGTAACAAATAATGACAAAACACAAGCACAGATACACGGTCCAAGCAGCTTTTCCTCCTGTGGCCCCACAGCCTGATGGCACCTCTGTGGGAGAAGGTCCAGAGCGTCTCTGCAGGTCTGTGGCCACGCTCTTAAGTGCATTTAATAACTGTTAGCTTAAAGCCTGCAGTGTCTGTATTTTTGTAAAATTATCAGCTAGATTGCTAGCTCCACCGAAAGTGCATGAAGAGAAATGTCACGCTGCCCTGTCTTATCAAGGCAGAGTCACTTACTCTGTGGACAACAGTCCATCACTCTTCGTTTCATTTCAATGAATCGTCGGCCAAAATTGCTTTCATTGCAAGTTTGCTACAAGTTCAACAAAACTGATTACTGTATTCCAGGGTATAATTTTTGCACACAGATAGTTATTGATTTCTAAAGTTACACTTTTAACTCATCAGCATAAATAGAAGAATCAAAACATTTGCAGAGATAAGGAATTAGTACTATGCAAGTAGAATATGCAACCTTATTTCTTCTGTCACAAATTTAGGCAAAAATGGTACGATAGCCTGCTTTTTTAGATTCAAATTTGATTTGAGAACCATAGAAATAAAACAAAAATTAAATTTGAAAAAAGAATCCCTAAAAAGAAAACAAAAGAGTCTACTTGTTTTGAGACGGTATCTTGACCACAGAGATCTAACAGAAATATTGCAAATGATCGTAAAACACAGTCAGCACTTTCCTGCAGCCCAGGTAGAGAAGGCAAAGACTAGGAAAGCCGTGGACTGGGCTTGAAGACCCAGGGCAGGGGCGAAAAGGAAGTCCTGCACATCCCTACATACTCCAAAGTCAAAAGGTGAAAAAACTCAAACTATTCAAGTTAACAGTTTTAACAGTAATGCTGATATTGCTATTCTAACATGCTTCTATAAAATAAGATTAAGCAAGTAAGTTATGCTAGCATCATTCAGAACTAAGGCTTTCAGCATATGAGAAGATACAAATATAAAATCAAAGAAGTTAAACTGAAATCCTAAATTTGATTCAGTAATAGCAGGAAATAATTTATACTAAAATAATTCCTAATTTTATCCACTGAAAAGGAGTAGTATAATAACCAACTCTGGAGCAAGGAGCACCCCTTGCGACCAGAGTAATAAAACTATTTCCTACAAAAAAGAACAAGGACTCCTTGGTGAAAGGGTTGATTGGAAGCCCTGGGGCAGTTGCCTACAAAGGGACTCTGGAACTCTTGCTAAACCTGGAAGCAAGAAAGCTATCAAAGCCTACTGGCGTGGTATCAAAAGGGCTCCTCCCTACCAAAGATAGGACAATCTGAACATCGGAAAGGTAGTATCTGTAAATAACTGACACAAAAACATTTGTAAATACATGAGTTCATAATGATACTAACAATAAAAAAATAAAAAAATTCTTACTGGCTCCCTTTAATTAGCGCTATGGAACCAAACATTATTTTGAAAACTGGCAAAATAAAAGAGTCAAGTATTTATCCTGAGACTCCTCAACAGGTTATGAGAAGAGGTTCCTTCTTTTAAAATAATTCCATTTAGTAGATATAACCTGACAATCCTAATGAAGGCCAACAGTGGCCAGTAACTATAAAATCTTAAGGTAAAAAGTTATCTTCAGAACTTTATGGTTAATGGATCAGAATGGCAGTTCCTAAGTCACTGATGACACCTTATCACAAAAAGGGAGGAACTGGGACAGTATAAGGATTATGCGGTAAAACAGGAATGAGCACCAACACTATCCATAAAACATTCTAGACCCTCTAATGATTAAAGAAGGACCCCAAACCAATGAAGTTTCTCGGTCTTCATCAATTTAAAGGAACACAGTCAACCACACCATAAAGGCAAAAACAGTCAATCTAGACTTTGAGGAAATTCTACTGGATAAAGTTTTTCAAAAAATAAGCCAAAAAATAAGAAGTAGAAAGAATGTAAAGACTTGAAAGAGATTTAAGAGCTATAACTAAATGTAATGTGCGGACCTTGTTTGAATTCTTATTTGAATATTCAACTAAAAATAAATATTACAAAATAAACAAAAGAACTATTTATTGAGCATTTCCTAAAATCAGGTAGAGCTCTATCTAGCACATTTACAACTGCAGCTTAGGGCCGGCAGGACTCAACTCTGTATCTGTCAGACTCCACAGTCCATACTCCACACCACCATGACAAATTCCACGACTAGAATTGCGCTGTCATTCCATTATTAGACAGTTGCAATAAAAATGTTCCTCCTTATACTGAATTAAGATTTATCACGCCCAGCAACACCTACTCTCTTTTTCCAACACATAAACATAGTATTTCAGCTATTCTTTCTGTGTCAGACTTAGAGGACTTAGAGGAAAGAAGAAAATGGTCTGTTCTCAACAGAGTAGAAGACAATGAGTAGAGACGTGATAAAAGTGTGATAAATGTCACAGAAGATAAAAGTGGTACTAGCAGACCACACGAGAGCAGCAAATAAATGAGACGAAAAGAACCTCCAGAAAAACTAAAAAATGCAGAAAAGACCCAAAGAACAAGTAGGAAATAAGGAGAAAGACAGAGTCCTTTGAAAGGGTGTCTAGGCATGTCTAAAGTAGGAAAGCAAAACATTAAAAGAAAATACAAATATCCCACAAACTGGATCATAGGTTCTACACATAAAACACAAACCTCAGAGAGAGGTAGATTCAAATTTGGCTTCTGTCAAATTAGCAGGCAAATCAAAGCCTAGTTTCTTGCATCTGGAAATCTGCCCCACAGTGCTCTACATTGCAGAATGAGAATTAAGAAAGAAAGAGTGTAGAGCAGATAGGAGCACTTCCTGAGTTGATGCCTCTACCTACAATATTCTGGGGGACAGATTTAAACACTTTAAAATTCAAGACAATTATGAAAAGGAGATTATTTTAAGATTAAATTTAGTCCCTTTTTTGAGCATGTGAACTCTATAAAATGCAACAGACGGTAATGAGCTGCCAATCACACTGGTGTGAAAACCTTTTGTTATTTAAAACATAGACATTTTAAGATTTATTTAATATTAAAAATAGCATATGAATAAAATAGTTATTTCTAAACAGTAGTATTCTTTGTGTAACGTTATGTTTAAAAAACTATCTTTGATTGGAGATTATTATTCATAAACTAAACTTGTCAAAGATCACTACCAGTATGTGAAAAAGTTGACGTATTAAGTTCTATGGGTGAATTACCACCACAGCAGAGCTGGCTTTATTATTATGCAGCTCCAAGTAATAAAGCTGATTTTCAATCGAAAATGTAATAAAGCTGATTTTCAATCGAAAAGAAAAGCTGAGGCGCACCCTGGTGGAGCAGCAGTTAAGTCAATTGCTTCTGAAGGATGCAAGCTACATACCCCTGAGTTCGAGTCCTGGGTCCAGGGAGAGACAACCAGTGTAAAACAACTAAATGAAAATTAAATTAAAATGCTTCTTTCTCTTCTCTCTTCCTGCCTTCCTGCCTTCCTGCCCTTCATTTCTGCCTGCACCTTTCCTTTAAAAAGAAAAGTTGATCTGACCCACAGCATGCATTTTATGTTATTCTTTTCTGAAGTCAGTATTATCACAGTAAAAACAGCAGCTAATATTTACTGAAAATTAACTGTGCCAGTAGCCTAGTGCATAAGGCCAATGAACATAGTTTACATATATCCCAAAGATCCAGGTTCAAGACTTGGGGTACAGGGAATAACCAAAAACAACTACTAAATAAATAAAATGCTTCCTCCTCTCTTCCTGCCGGCACCTTTCCTTTTAGAGAAAAAATGGTGTTAACTATGCGTTACTAAGAATATATACTAAGTTATTTAATAAACACCTAGAAAAATCCTAATAATTTGTTATAAAAATTATCTTTTCTAATAGGAAACAAAAGGTACCTAAAAGCAAGAAATTAAAATGAACTGCTGGTACTCTATTTCAACTAAACATCTGAACAGCATGCATAAAATGAATACTCATGTTTAAATGAAATAAGGGAACTCAACTTATATCAGTAGTCCAAAAGACCAAATAAAATCCATTTTCCCACAAAAAGAATACTCCCCTATTTGACTAAACTTTACAAGAGGGAAAGACAGGATTTACTTCTAGGAAGGAAAAAACATTCTAAAATTGTGATTTCTATCCTTTTTATCTATCAATTTGATACCTGAAAATTAAAAAAATTTAATTCTATATTCCCTAAAATTCCTCAAAGCACTACGCTTTGCAAAGTAAATTATTTCTGATACAGGAGGTTATCTGGCATCACAGCAGAAGAGAAACACCACTATCTGAATAAGAAAGCTAAGCTTCTAGTCTGACCACGCTCTAAGTTATACCTGCAGTCATTAAACTTCTCTAAGCCTGAATAGCTTCAGCTTTTTAGGATACAAACAAATCCAATGATCCTGTTTGTAAAGTGGAGAGTGCACCTCTTTGTCAAAGGGAAAGTTAGGGTTTGAGCTTCCAAGGGAAGAATAACAAGTAATTGCTATTGGCACCAAAAAGCCTGTACTCTGGAATCAGGCTCAGATCCTAGATCAATCATTTACTAATAATGTGACCTTAGTGTTTACTCTGAATCTGAAAAATGGGGCTAATAACTTTATCAATGCTGTAAAGTTGCCATGAAAATTAAGTCAAACATAGAACTTCTCTGTCACTTATCAGTTAAAAGGAATTACTAGTTATAACAATCTCTAAGGAATTTTCTAATACCAAAAAAGTCACACTGTATTAGCACAAACATCATCATCAAAGAGAACAAATAACAGCTATTTTGATTTTAAAAGATTAAAGATTAAAAACTGATTGTTCTAAATATTCTTCCTCAACAAAGCAAGCAGCTATATATTATACTATATACCTGAAATTTGTTTCATTTTCATAAAAGAAATTTAAGTATAAAAATAAAAAGAAATTAAGTATTTCAAGGCAGTTCAAGATAAAAAGTTTAAGGAACACATATTTTCTCTTTCAATTTATTGACAGACTGATGGGGGAATGGAGAGCAGGGAGGAAGGTCCAGATGCTTTTCTTATTCCCAAACGACTTCTTAATGTAGCATGAAATACGGAAGAAACAGCTTCTGTCATTAAAAACCAAACTGCTCTTTCAATAGCATATAATGAATTAGTGTTAAAATTCCATCAATTAATTCACTTCCTTGAAACATTCAATATTTATGTATTTGTTAATACATTAAATACATAATGTGTAAGATATAATATTGTATAAGATAGGTTCACTTAGTATATTTTTTATCATTACAATTATTCAAGTTGGAATGAAAAATATGATTGCCAGCATCAACCCCTCAAACAAATCCTTATACTAAGTTCTAAGAAAACAGGTATCAAAATGGACTAAGAATATGGCACCATGGCTACTATTAAGTACTAAATGAGCACTTTGAGGGTGATGGAAGAGAAGGAAACAGAAGAGAACGTTTCAAGAGAAGTAAAATATGAATCCAATAGATGAAGGCCAGGAAATGGGGCAGGCAGGGAATAAGATTTGGGCACTAATGAAACTAACAAGGAAAAAGTGACAGAAAATCATGCTGGAGAGGCCAACGTGACAGATCTTTAAAAGCTTCAATCAACATGAAAAATATTGCTTGAATTTTTTCTGAAGAGATGGTCGGATCTATATTTTAGAAAGTGTAGATGCATTGTGATTAGAAAAATAACTCCCAAGGCAGCAAGGATTTTAACTACAGAGAAGAGGCTAGAGACAATTGGTTAAGAGATTAATGCAACAGACTAGGCATGAGATTATGAAGATCTTCTCTATGTCAAGGTCATGCATTAGGAATGGAAGAGATAAAAGTATGAAAAACATTCAGAACAGCAGCCTCATTTATATTTATACGTACACATACCCACATTATTATTACATTCTGTATATGTGACATACACATATATACATTATATATAATACTCTAGCTTTTCTTCACAGCATCCCTTTAACATGATTATCTTTATTTTAGAGATACAGAAATTGAGGCTCAGAGAGATTATCTGATTTAGTCAAAAGTCAAATAGTCAATAAATAACAGTTAGGATTCCAATCCTGGTGTGTCAAAGCCTAACATCTGACTCCTCTATGTTGAAGAATCACTTAAAAGGTAAAATTGATTGGGTGAGTGGGAAGGAGGAGGACTCAAATAAAAACAAGATCAAGATGAAGAATCTCTAAGGCAAGTTTCACCCAAGCAACCATAAGAGTGAACAATTCAAACAGAATACTATTAAATCTGAACCCTTTTCTTTTAGAAAAAGAAAATTAAAATTCCTCCAATGCACTGCTATTGAAATGAGCATTTACTACTGCTTTGTGTTCTTTTTCCCTTTATTGTTTTTTGTTGTTTTTCCCTGTATTCTCTTTGATATAGTATTTCTCCTCTATTTTGCTACACACTGGGATATAAAGTAATCAGCTTCCGGTAGGACTTAGCAGAGGTGGAGCATAAAAATAAACAGAAGCTTGATTTTATTATAGTAGCATTATTCTTTGTATTCAAAAAAAGTGTTAACAATTGATACTAAGGAATTAGTGTTAATTTTGTTACGTGTGTAACATAGCTCATGGCCCTTATCTTTTAAAAACACATACTATTCAGAGATAAAATTATACAATTTTGGAATTTGCTGAAAATAATATGAGGGAGAGAAGGAGATGGGGAAGAACTGATCACTGTTGATGGCTGAGGCTAGGTGATGGGAACTTTGACATTCTTCTTACTTCTGTGTATATTTTTTATTTGAATTCTCCATAAATAGAAAGCTTGTGATTTATTCAAATACTACATAAAGGAGGGAAAAAACAAACCAGAAGTGTGTGCAGTGTGTGTGGTGCGGATGCTTCTCATTAAATTTCACGATAATTTTAAATGGTTTTAAAAAATACAAAAATCTACATATACATTTAGTTTAGAAGTATTTCGTTTGTAAGTATGAATTTAATTAACAACTCAAATAAAAATTAGTCAGACTGTCACTCAAACTACACAATCTTCACACTGTTATTAAAACAGACTACAAATTAATTTCCATTTAGTAATTCCACAAGACTTAAAAGTACAATCTGACATATTTAGAGATATTAGTTATTGTAGATTCTTAAATTAAGGGTTTTCAGAAAATGTTCAGAACTTAACTGCATTACTAATATTACATTTAATTACAAATACTTGAAATTAAAATTTTAAAAATAGTTTTCCAAGTTTCTTTTTCTTAAAATCAGAAGCCTCCTTGCTTTATATATGCAAAAATATAAGTAAACTAAACATTCAATAAGTAGTGAAGTATATATTGATTAAATAACAATAAACTTTAGAGAGGTAAGATAAGATATAGCAGAAAAAATACAGAATAGAGAGAGTGATTCCAGGCTATCTTTATTTTAGAAAAGAGAAATAAAACAGTAAGTACCCTAAGGAGGTATCAAGACTTGTGAAACTGAGTTTTTAAAGTTTGGGGAAAGCTGAGTATTTTAGAAAACTAGTATCAGAAAACTTTCTATTTCCACCTTCTCGTTGTGTGAACTTGGGAAAGTCAATTTCTCTAAGGCACCGTTTCAACATCTATTATAGTAGTGATAGCACCTCCCGTCTAGAATTGAGAAAATTAAATAACTATCATCGTGAAACTGTAAAGCACAATACAAATGTATGACAGCTCTAAAGCTCTAAAGACGAAAAGGCAATGGGGAAAATAACAGCATAATAAGGGATTTGTCTTACAAATCAAAGGGAATCTTATTTATCTAAGATAAAAGGGAGAAGAGGGAGAAACTAGTCTTTCTGAAGTATAGTGCTCAAATGTAATTTTCTAACCAACAGGAAATTAAGTCATGCATTAATTTGCTTTTTGTTTTTAAACTTATTTTTGTTTATCCTGATGTGTCAACAAGATGCCCCAAAATAAATACTTAATACTATAATCCAGATACATCAATTTACAATTCACTTACTTAATTCGGTCTAAAATATCATCTATATGCTCCTTTATGATTCTAGAGTACGCTGACATTTTTGAATTTATACTAGATTGTCAATCATGTACTTACATGTAGAACTACACCAACTTCTATCATGCCAATATTTACAACTCTGTTAAATTACAAGCAACAAACCACTCATCAACAAAAAATTTCAATAATTTCCATCTGATACAAGTAATCTTATGCTAATGGTTATAGCTTTTTTTTTAATTGTGTGTTGCCGGTATTCTAAAATAAATCAAGATTAGTTTTCACTTGTTTATAACTATGATTATATATAAGCTTATGAAACTACCCATTTAGTTGTAAGGTGAAAAGGAAAGCAGAAGGGAAAATTACAGAGAGCAAGTTAATGCTACCTGTTGTTAGTATCCCTCTCTTCCTTCCTTGTGTCCTCTTAATTCTTACTCTGCACAGTCATTTCCGTTCCTACTGCTAGATCATTTTCAACACATGCGAACACTCTTCCACTAACCATCACCAAATTACCTCTGCAAAAACTTCCAATGCTAAAGCTATTAAATGGGGCAAGGTGACTTAAGCCCCACCCTCAAAGCATATGTACAAAAAAGGTCTCTTCCTTTGTAAGCAGTTATTGACAAATACAATGTCAAATCAAAATTAATAAATATCAAAATAGGGGCAGAAGCTCATGCTTTGGAAGCATAAATCAGAAAAAAAAAATGTACTATCTGGTAAAGCTAAGGACAGCAATACAGAAAAGTAGAAACTAGCTAAAAAGGCATTTTCAAAAGCACAGATATTTTATTTACAGGCTAGCAGTTCTAAGCAATTTATCTGAAAACCAACTTACATTGGCCTGCTGGTGGTGAACTTAATGTATTGTATAGAGATGTTGACATATTAAATTACTATGATGTACACTTTAAATCTATATAACGTTATAATGCAACTGGTTCCTTTAATAAAATTAAAAATAACAAAATTTTATTTCCTTTGTTGAACTGCATCTTAACCAGACTATATAAACACAAAGGTTTAGTTTGAAAAAGTGTACTCTTTCAGAGTATTCTCAAAGTTTTCTCTTATTACCTCAACTCTCTGCCCAATACTCATCCTTCTTTTCCTGCTCATTTCCAACTCTTCTAACACTATCTTATTTGTTTCTCATTAAAACTACAACTATACATATATATTCACATATATACAAGATATATTTGAATACGTATATTTTCACATATGTTTGTAAGTACCTGTGCCTTCCAAATTTTGAGCAACTCATAAAAGATATGGGAATGACTACAAGATCTACCTTCCAGACTCTTTGTGAACACTTTCCTTTAATACCTGACTCTGACCTGCAGAATAGATGCTCAATGAATACTTGATTTTTAAATCTCTGGTGACACATTAAGAATTACATATTACACTAATATTAGTCCATAAAAGCTAAGTTAAAAACAGTTCTTCAGCATTACAATCTACACAGGGAGTCGTAGAGGATAGGGGTGAGCAGCATGAACACCAAGGACAAACTGCCTGACTTCAAAGCCTGTCACATAACTAGCTAAGTGACCCTCAGTGTCTCATTCTTCTCAATGATAAAATGGAATTAAGTATTGCCTAACTCATAGATTTCTGCAAATAAACAGTAAATAAACTGATATAATGCTTAGACCAGAATCTGATGAATAAGTTCTAGACTCAACAGTAGCAGCAGCAGTGGCGATACATTATCAGAAAGTATTACTATACTTCAGTAAGAAATACAAATGATAACAGCTTTTATATGTGTGACTCCCTGTGGTTACAAAGCTCTTTTAAAGAAAAGGAAGCAGCACGCACATTAAAAGCTCCATTTGGGGCAGTCACACAGTTTTGTGTTGTTGTTTTTAAAGGAAAGGTGCAGGCAGAAATGAAGGCGAGCAGGCAAGCAGGCAGGAAAAAAGAGGAAGAAGCATTTATTTTATTTAGTTGTTCATCTTGGTTGTTCCCCCAGTCCCATGACACAAACGCAGGTCCTTGGGATGTACTTGGACTGCTCTGAATGGAAGCCACAGACTTAACTACTAAGCCACCAGAGTGTGCCAACACACAGTTATTAATCCTGACTGCCGTTACTCAGCTAACTATATGACCACCAACAACTAAGTAATCAAAGACAAAACTATTTCACCTCTTCTGATTTGAAAATTTGAGATCACCACTTACATCCCAAGAAGGTCCCAAGGACAAAAGGTTTCAAGGTACCTAAAGCAACAAGCAACTGTCAAGCTAATTTATTCCTATCCCCACACACCACACATCTCACATGGAGTATCTCATTTAATTCTCATCCCACTATCAAGTTTCTGTTAGGCTGAACCTAACACATATGCAAAACAATGGATTACTAGCAAATTCATATGGTTCAGTGTATAACTGTCTCCATTTACAGACAGAGAAAACAAGCTGAGAGATTAAATGATTTACTAGAAGTCATACAGTGAGTAATAGAGATAAAATTTAAATAAAACTTAAAGAACAGATTTATGACTTTTTCATTGGACCAGCACACTAAGGTTCAGTGAGTTCTACCCCAGAAGGTCGGAAAATGTTTAGTAATTACAATACATGTAAAACTACTGTGACTGAAAAGTTTTTGTTCTGTCTCACAAAAAAATGAGTGATTACCTAGATTTTTAAAAACGTATCCATTTAAAAAATTCCTCCTGGAGTGTGTGTTGGGAGGGGAATGAGGGAAAAATTGGAAGAAAAGAATATTAATGGAAGCATATGCATAATACACTAACTGAAAAAGTACAACTGGATCTAATTAGAAATCCCACTAATCAGAACTACACAAAGCAGCTGATCATTAAATAGCCACCCTGGTTAAAGGTTAGAGGGAATCAATACACAGATGAAAGGTTTGCCAAACATACAAGATCTGTGTTAAGTGTATCCATCCACTTTTGTTCACAAAGTGTATACTAACATATACAACCACTGTAATGGAAAAAAATTAAAAGGCTTTACTTCTAAAAGTAAGAAATTCACTACTGTGTAGCAAAATTGTAAGGGCTTTAGGACTAGGTCACATTTATTTGTATTTAGGATACAATGTCCAACAAGAAAAGTCCCATCAAAATGCACAGTACTAGTAAATAAATAACAAATGTTAACAAAACAAGGCCCCATAAAACTGGCAGATTAACAGTATCAAATATTTACTATGATCGGTCTACAAATCTAGTCTGCCTCTTGCGTGATCTTTCAGTTTTTTAAGTGCGTGAACAAAACAAGAATGGAGATAATGAAAATAAACTGGGTCTTTTAACTAATATACAGGAAAACAGTATTGTTTCAATCCTCATATGGGCCTCTCCAATTATGTAATCATTCCACAGCAACAGATTACACGGTTTTCCTTACACTCAAACGAAGGAGTGGGGAGAAGCGAGGGGAACAGGCAGTCTTGGAATATGCTACATTTCCAGGAAAACAAAGAGTCTACCTCGCAGAAATCAGTATTAACTCAGCGCTCTTAATTTTCAAAACCTTACCCTTTAGCCATTAGATTTTATTTTTTTAATTCCGTAACTGGCAACTCTTCACGTGCTGCAGATTCCAGTGAACATCATCACTTCTAGAGTCCATTAAGCTCGCTTTTCCTTGGGCGGTCGGAGCGAGTGGTCAACGCTGGAAGGGCAGTGTAATTACAATAACGTTGGTGCAGCTCGTCTCAACTCCCCTAAACAAAAGTCAAGCTAACTGAGCTGCTTCCTAAACCAAGAATACGTGCACTCGGTCTTTCCCACCAGGTTTCGTCGAAACCTCCCGAGGGTGACCTCTACGCCTCCGCAAGGTGCCTTGCGCCTCGTTTACTACAGAGACCCTCGGTCCACGCCTACTGCTTGCGCCGCGCGGGGCGACAGACTTGTTTGGGAACTCTCTTTAGACCCCAGTCTGCGACCCCGGGCCCCGAGCTGCGCTCCACGATAGGTAACCAGGTTTCGGAGTCCCGGTCCCCGGTGCTCCCGACCGCACGGTTAATGAATAACCGAGGGTGAGAGGGGGCGGGGAAGGAGCCGCCGCCGCCGCCGGATTCCCACCAGCGACCCCCTCGGCGCCAGTCGTCCCGGGGCGCCGAGCGCCCGCCGCTGCCGTCGGCGATCTCGGAGCCCGCACGCCGAGACGAGAGAACACGGCCGCCGCGCCGGGGTAGCCGGACCGAACACCCCCGCCCACCCCCGAGCCGCGCCCTCCACCCCGCCCGCACCTGCACCTGCCGCGGCCGCCCCTCCAGGCCGGATCCGCTGGAGGCGGGCGCGCGGGCGCCGAGGGGGGCGGTGCTCCGCGCCCCGGGCCTCTCCCTGCCGCGCCCGCACTCACCTGACGAACCCACCGCGGCCGCTGCCGGAGCTCAGGGAGGCTCGCACAGCAGCACACACAGATTCCCCAAGATAGCAGGAGACGAAGGACGGCGGGCTCACGCCGCTACCCTCCGCCAAGGGGAGCGCACTGCGATGGGAGCAGCCGAGGGAGGAACGGAGTGCGCCTGCGCCGGGAGCGGGGCTGGCGCCCGGAGCGGCTCGGCCCGGCGGAGGGAAGGCGGAGCTGGGGGCGGAGCCGCTTGGGGCTGGAGGGGCCGACGCTCTCCCGCGCCCCCTGGCGCCAGGCGGGATCGTCGCAGGTGTTAGGGCGCCGGCCCCAGGTGCCTGGGCGGGCGGTTTCCTTGGGAACGAGCGCAAACGGAGGCTGAGCTGTGTTTCCCGGGGTTCGACTGGCGGCCTCTGGTTAACTTCCAGTGTGTTGAGCTCTCCAGGAGTCGAAAGAAGAACCTTCGGGTTGAGTTGAGGACTGCCAGAACCAACCCGAGACTTGGCGTCCATATATACCTTGCAATGAGTATATGTTGGAGGTTCGGGTGCTGGGAGTACACGGTATTCCAATAGAACGCAGATCCCATCATTCCAGCAGCTGCTAGAGCATTCGAGAATGACCTTCTGTACCTGCCTTCTCTTTTTATCAAACTTTCACGCACTTTTGGGCCTCCAAGTAAAAATAGTAAAAATGAAGACTCAAGCTCCCAAAATCTGATCAAAAAGGGCGTTCACCATATGCGTCTCTAGTGAAAGAGATACCTGCAATTTATGTGATATGCATATTTAAACAACACCATCATTCTATATATTCATCACAGTTATTAGTGGCAGTAAAGAAGCAAAGGTTATGTGTTTGACTATAGAAATCAGAATTCCTGGGTTTGAATTCACCACCCTTGTGACCTTGAGCAAGCTGATCCCCAGTAGTTCCAAGTTTTTCATTAGTAGTTAGGGATAATAAGAGTATTTACCTCACTGAGTCATTTAGAGATCAAGTGATTTAATACAAGCAAAAGTTTTCTGTGTGACACACAGCACCTGATGACTATTAGGCTTCATTGTTAATAACATTAATGCTATAATTATCTACCTGTAATCCAAACGAAAATCTAGACAGTCATTATTTACTCTTTATCCATCTCCAATTTATCAAGACAGCCATTCTAATTCCCAAATAATTTTTTTCAAGGAAAGGTACAGGCAAGAATGAAGGTAAGCAGAAGCAGGCAGGTAGGAAGAGGGAGGGAAAAGCAGCACCCCACTTATTTAGTTGTTCAGTCTGGTTGTTGCCCAAACCCAGGCCCTCGGGATGTATGTGCACTGTGCAAAACCTCTACTCCCCCAGGGCACACCCCCAAATAATTCTTAAATCTATCCTATTTCATATCCATTGCCACTGGACAGACCTTACCTTCATGGGCTCCTAATTACTCTTCTTTATACTATGTTAATCCTTATATTCATGCCATGTCATGAAGAAATGTCATTCATCAAACATTTCTTTTCGTGTGCTCCTTCTGTTGCTTACTGCAGAACATGGAAACAGAAATCAGGACACACAATATCCATCACAAGGACTCAGACATAGTGAGGAAGACTACTATATGACAATAACAAGTGGAATGAATAAACTCAATATATAGTGAAGTACTTGCATTCTCCAGTCTTGCCGTACTCTCTTATATGTCCTATCTTTACATATGTTGCTCTGGTGTTTTTTGTTGTGTCCTGACTCTACACCTTTTGTTTATCTAGCTAATTCTCACTTATTTTTCACTTTTCACCCCACTTATCATTCCTTATTTGGCAGAGGCATTGATTTCATTATGAATCCTTCACTGTTGCTTGTGACCTAGCCCTGTCCCATCCTGGTAGAGACTAGCTGTCTTTAACTGTGCTCTGGTAGCACCTTATCTCTTCCTAGTAGTTGATCACATAAAATTATAATTTTGTCTTTTTATCCTAATTAATTACAATGTGCTTCTTGAGAACAGGCACAAGGCCTGACATGTAGTAGGACTAGCTCAGTAAATGCAAAGAAGTGAATGATCTGCATATACATGCACTGTCTTGGTATATAAATGTTTAGAGGATAGGCCCTATGATTTGTTCTACATAGGACCTAAGACATTGTACATCTACAGGAACTGCGAAGCAGTAGCCAGCTACCTGAGTCCCATATTGGTCCATTTGCAAATCACCTGTCATTCATGAGGCTCCTTGGAATGCACTTAGAGGTGATTCCTAAAATGCTAGCATAGTTTGAGAAAAAGAAGAGCGATATTGGTACTTACCTATAGCCCTTGAGTGTCCTTGCAGGAGAAACATTACAGAGAGTTAGACACTAAGAATCTCAACCTGCCAAATAAATGTGAGCATCATAAGTCAAATTCTTCACCTGTATATTATAGGGACATACATTTCGCAGACTTTAAAAATACAATGATAGTAGTACCTCAAAAAGAATGGCCTATATCAAAAAGACTAGAGAGAGCAAGTGTTGGTGAGGCATGGAGAAAAAGGGAACCCTCGTACAACACTGGTGGAAAGTATATTGGTGCAGCCTCTATGGAAGCGTTCAGAAAATTAAGATAGAAATACTATATGATCCAGCAATTACACTTCTAGTTATTTGGTCAAAGAATATTAAAAATACTAATTCAAAAAGATATATGCACCCCATGTTCATTGTAGCACTATTTATAATGGCCAGGAAATGGAAACAATCTATATGCTCAGACAGATGAGTAAGTAAAAAAAGATGTAATATATACATACATACAGAACACTATTCAAGTATTTTTTTAAAAAGATACAATCTTGCTGCTTTCAATAGCATGGATGGAACTTGAAGTATGCTAAGCAAAATAAGGAGAAGGACGAATACTGGGTGATTTTACCTCATCTATGGAATATAAGCAAAATACAACAGAAACAACTCTTATACTCTGAGACAAAATGGTGGTTATGAGAAAGGAAGGGTCTTAGGAGAAATGGAAAGGGGGATTAATTTTTATAATGGTCAATGCTAGAATTTGGTGGTGGGTACAGTATGACATGTACATTTATTGAACAGTAAAGCTATACTCCTGAAACTTTTATTCTAAATCACTGGCCCAACAATTTTTTTAAAGATAGGTTTTGTGATGTGTTCAAATCTGTCTTCCTTCTCCTTCATTAACAAACAAAATATACTGTGTCAAATATCACAATAATATTACACTTTATTTAAAATCTTAAGATTTTTCCCATCCATAAATGGGCCAGAAAACAAACAAGATGAGTACAAATATCTAGAAATTTTAAATCGAACAATCCATTTTACGTTGTTACCCTTGGTTATAACTTTTATTGCTTGCTTGCCTCAGTTTTGTTTTCATGTTAAGAAAATATTCTCTATTTACATGGTAACGTCCAGTTTCAAACTGAAATTACATTAGTTATCCCATGATTCCTGTGCAAAAATACTAAACAATAATTTGACACAGGTTGAGAAGGCATTTATTCTTCATCTTTACAGATGAGGAACTTAGACTGCCAGAACTAGAGCCCTGGCCTTCATAATACGGGGTAATATCTTAAAAACAAATCAAGTTAAAACTCTTTTTAAAAGCGTATTGGACTTCTGTGTCCAGCAGCATGGCAAACTAGTGATTAACTGATTCATCTTTGCCATCCCCCCCCACCCCCAAAGCTGGTTACAGGGAAAATTGTGCCAAAAATAATCTATCATTTTCTTGTCTAACAGCATAGTTCTGTAGGCCAGTACTCACCACCAGATTCCATAAAAATTTGCTTCTGCAACTCCTGTACAAAAGCCAAGCTGTATCTAAAGTATCTTTCATTAGATTAATTATAGACAGCTGTATATTTCAGGCCCTTTTGCTGATGTTGGAATAAGCAACTGAGAAAATCACAGGCCTCAAAGAAAGGGTTGTCATGAGAGCTTAAACTCTAAGAAGTCAGATTCCCTTCAAAAGAGTCCTTTTAACATGCTGCACATGTGTAAGAAAATGTTTTGGAAATTGGCTTCAGATCCAGTTTATTTCACAGACACACAGATTGTCATGCTGTATGTAAGTATGTATACATGTATGTCTGTATGTGTATATTCTTCTGTGCCAGATACATAAGTAATCTTCAGTAAGAGACAAAAGATGAGACACAAAGGACTTCCTGCTTACCTCACACTGTTTCAGTCCCAACTTCCAGTCTATTCCCATTTTCTTTCCTCTATGTTCATAGATTTTGTAAGAAATCCTCATAACCTTAGGAAAATTTCCCCATTTTGCTTAGATTTTGAATGGATTCCCATTACTGGCCACCAGAAAATTATCATAAGTAATACATTTTCGTGAACGGTGTGATTGCAATAGTAGTTAAAAATTCAAAATAATGATAGCTTAAATAAAATAAAATGTATCCCTCTCGTGTAAGTGTATGCCACCCAGGATTGGTATGGTGGCTCTCTAATCAACAAAGAGTGATCAATGCACAATGTGGTTTCACCATCCTGAACATGTAACTTCTGCCTTCAGATCCATGATAGCTGCTCAAGTTCCAGCCATCATATCCTTATTCAAGCCAGTAGAAAGGAGAGAAGAGCAGCGTTTCATCTAAGAATTCTTGCATGAGTTGCATGCATCACTATACCTATGACTTATTGGTCAAAACTTAATTACATGTAATATTGAAATGTAGTCTTTACTGAGGGGCCATGTGCCCAGCTAAAAAAATCAATGATGCTAACACTCAAGAAGGAGAGATATGATATCGGAGACAACTAGAAGGATGAGAGAAATGGTGATGGGGTAGAACATGAAATGGAGCATGCTAGGAAAATATGTTCAGTGATGATAAGCAATTCATGGAACAAGTGCAGGTACATCTATCTATATAAACCTGGAAAGACATGTGGGAACCAGACCGTGGAAGATCATAAATGCCAAACAGAAAAGCATGGAATTTGGTAGTCAGAAGAGAATTCCTGAACGATTTTGGGCTGGATAGTGAAATGCTCACAGTAACACATAAGGAAGAATACCGTGGTAGCAGTGCCTCATATGTACTTGGGGCGACGGGATGAAAGTCTAGGAAAGTACACGGAAAGCTACTATGAGATAGTGACTGCCTATACTGCAACACAGACAGGAAAGGGAAACCATTTCAAAGGATGAGTTTGTCTTATGAAAGAATTGATTAAATTGATCTCTCATGTGCTTTCTTTAAAAAATGTGTTTGGCATTTATTATGTCTTCTTGAGAACTGCAAAATCATTTTATTTGGGGACGTACCCTTCCACCACGTTCAGTCCATATGATTCAAACAGCACTGAATCAACGCCCTCCCTACCTGTGCTTCAGGGGTGAGTATGTATAACCCAGGTTCAACAAGCTAGAGACAACTCCTAGTCACTGCGATTCCTTTATTAGAAGCTAATGACTCAAGCAGAATTGATAAACAATTTGGGGACTTTTGGGAAATTGTTAAGAAAAGTGAAAGCTTCTATGAGGACTGCTGAGAAAATCAAATGTTAAGCTTGAAGTTGCTGGCAGCCATCTTGCCAGTTCCTGGAGGAGGTGCCTGAAAATGGAACTAACAAAAGGCAGATGGGAGAGGAAAATCAAGTGCAAGTCCTAATAACATTATTTGACTTCCTAGATCAAGCTGTGACAAACTGGAGATTCTGAACTAATGCATGAGCTTTTAGTTTTCTCTTTACATAACCCAGTTAGTGTTGGTTTTTCTCCACTTACAACAGAATATACAGAAATAAAGGTGAGGAAGTTGTCAATGATAATTCCAAGCTCTAAAAACAGTGTGCCCTGGTAGAGTCCAGTTAGGTCTGTGGCCTCAAGCTGAGCACAGCCACACACACACAAGAACCTGGGGCCAGGGGAACAACCAAGGTGTACGATTAAAATAAAAATAAATGAAAAAAAAAAACTTCTTTAAAAAAATTGGTGTCTACCTCTGTCATTCACAGTGTTAAGAGACTTGGCTCTGTTAAATTTTACCTATTCCAAAAAAAAAAACCAACAACAACAAATCTGCACTCAGAGAGATGATATTTGGTATAAAGAGAAATGTTCACTAACAATTATGCTATGAAAACTCTAAAACTAATTACAGAATTATAAAATACTAGAGCTAAAGGTGACATTTAAATCATTTCATCTTACCACCTCTTTTCATAAATGAGGAAACTGAGACCCCGAAAAAGAAAGCAGTTTTCCCAAAAAGGCAAAACTAATATATGCTGGGGTTCAACCCAGATTTTGGGGACCTTAATAATATATATTTCCATTGTATCATTCTGACAATTGGAAACAGGACATCTACAAAATTTTCAGATTTTTCTTTAATCTCTGTTTCGTATAATACAAATACAATGTCTCATAAAGTAACAATTCTGAAAGTTCGTTGTGAAAGCGTGGCATGCAGTGATATTCACTACGTTCTTTGAGGGATAAAAGGTCTTTCTGTATAACATCCTTGAGACTCTGGCTTTGTATGCTAAGTGAAGCCCAGCCATGCGGCATTGACCATGAATGACTGGACCTAGACAGACACATGAGAAAGCAACCCAGCGTAGTTAGATTGGACATGAGGAAGGTCAACCTCCAACAACAAAGATCTCCCATTCTATTGTGTGAAATCCCCCCAGTCAGTTCCCTCTCTTGGAAAACAGGAATGCTAAGTGCACACAGAGAAAGTGATCATTCAAGCTCAACTGGAAACCCAAGCTCAGATAAACTATTCTTTGGAAGACCTATTATGCATCCTCATGAATACTGGGGCCCACATATCCTGTTATATCTAATAATCCCTATATCTTTGAATAATTCCTCTATGTATTCATTTCCTTATTTACTTACTGTTCATTCCTTACATACCAAATGCTGATTTAGACTCTGGGAATATGACAGAGAAAGGGAAAATGTCCTGACCTTTATAGCTCTTTCATTCTAGGGACGAATACAGTCAGTTATAGGTATATAATTTTTTTGAAAGGAAGGATGCTGGCAGGAATAAAGGCAAATAGGAAAGTAGGTAGGAAGAGAGAGGGGAAGAAACATTTTAATTTGTCTTATTTAGTTGTTCTCCTCAGCCCCTGTACGTGAACCTGGGACCTTGGGATGTACGTGGACTGCGCCAAACCCTACTCCATCAGGGTACGCAAGTATATAACTTTAAGTAATGAAGCATTCTATGAAGAAAAATAAAGTATGACTCATTGCTTCTTGAGAACTTGGTCAAACAGCCAAACATGGCTATAAGGAAGACTGGGAAATGTAGTCTCTAGGTCAGAACATCATTTGCCAGGGAGGAAGGAAGAGACTAACAATATGCAGCAAAGAATGCTGGGGGTAGGAAGAGAGAAGTTACACTGCACTGTGCCTAAGCGTCACAAATTAACCAATAACTCACTGTATGGTTAAATTGATTTTAAGGGATGTTATTATAGTTAGTATGCTATAGTTCATACATTAAACTATAAGCTGTTTTTCCTCCATCACTTTGGGGGAATGTGAGACTTTTTGTCTATTAAACGTCCTGTTTTGATGTTGACATTCATCAACATTTATTATTCATTAGTGTGCTAAATGCTACTCAATTGAAGAGATCACAGGATATTTCTGAGAAAAAAATTTCCTTCTCTTTCCAAGAAAAACACTTCTGTATCAGTACCTTCTCTATCTGCTTCATGTTATCTTAGTCAGTTTTATTTACAAAAGCAATTATCTGTTCTATTACACGTACCAAGCATTCTCAAGCAAATGTCCATGCCTTTGTAAATCAGTCAGTCAGTATTATCTCATGACCACCTTCAATGTATAGGCTTTGTATCACCAGCATCAGAGTCAAGGTGATGTTTGTTTAACCCAGGCCTAATGAATGAGGAACTTCGAGGACTGGACCTAACTACTGAAAATTTTAACAAACATTATAGATAACAAGCAATTCTTAGGATGCTGAACTCTTAAAGGGTCAAAATTCCCCAAAACCACAATCTAGTGGAGATAACATTATTTACACATACATACATACATACATACATACATACATACATACATACATGTGTATGTATTATATATACATATATATATCAGTGGTTTTTAAAACACACTTGAGAAACTTCCGAAATTAAAGCAGTAGAGTAAATATAGGACCTCTAATCATACTTGTCTCAAAAACTACCCAGTAGCAAGTGCACAAAAAGTGCAAAATCCAGTTTACTGAAAATGAGACACCTGAAACCCTGAACTATAGTATAGGCAGAAATACAGAGAAGGGCAAAGACTGGTAAAATATATCAATGCTACAGATTTCAGGAAACTTCAACAAAGCACATTTCACACAATTAAGTGACGCACCCTAGGTGAAAACCAACAATCTCTCCTTTGAAACAAGGGACTAAAGTATGTGGTTTGGCAGCAGTGCTTCTCTGCAACCTGATTTATTATTTTTAAAAAAGGAGGTAAAGCATTCAAAAGACTGTTCAGACATGCTGTGTGCATAGAAGGCATTCTGATGGAGAGGAGAGGTGGAAAAAGAGAGTGCAATGTGAGCAGCCCTGCAATTGCCAATCTCTCTTAGAAGTTAAAGGAACTCAACTGCAAGACCCTCTTAAGACCTCAGTTAAGCAAATACCACTTTTGTGTCTTGAAGAGAATTCCTGTTCGGCTGGAGCGTGATTCAGTCCCTATCTCACCATAAACCTCTTGCAAGCAGCCTATCTTGGGAAATCCTCCTTCAAAGATGAGTAATCAATCCAAAGGAAACCTGCATATAAAGATACCATAGAATAAAAGGAAACAATAGGAAAAAATAGCAAATTAAAATGATTATAATAGTGTCATTAAACAAAAGAAATTCTTACTCAAACACTTAGCCACAAATTTTAGAAGTTAAAGGTGTGATTGTTAAGTAGATACTAAAGCTCATGGAAGATACAGACTCCATGAAAGAAGCTTCCTACAGTGTCAAAGATTTGTGACAAGAGACTACTTTCTAGCATGTAATAGTAACTTTTCAAGTTAACAAGAAAAAAAAAAAGGAATCCCAACAGAAAAAAATGGCAAAGGAGCAGAAAATTCATGGTAGAAAAAACTTCTGAATATTAATAGGGAAATGCGAAAATGCTCAAATCATCAGCAGTGCCGAAGTCTTGGTGGGGTGTGCGACAACAGGAATCACTCCTGCGGTGGAGGGTTGTATAAACTTGGTGAATTAAATTGTTGCATCCCTGATCCAGGATTTCTGCTCCTAAATATGTAACTCAAAGAATCACTCATGGGTGCACCCTGGTGGCCTAACAGTCTAGCACACCTGGGAGCAGCCCCACATACATCCCAAGGTCCCCGGTTTAAGACCCTGGACAGGGGCAGCGACCAATGTGAGCAACTAAGTAAAAATAAATAAATAAAGCACTTCCTCCTCCTCTCTCTTCCTGCCTGCTTTCCCTGCTCGCCATCATATCTGCCTGTCCTTTCCCGAAAGAAAGAAAGAAAAGCAGAGTCATTGCAGGTACCATGGTCTGCATCTGTCCCCCCCAAATTCACATGTTGAAAACTAACCCCCATAGTGATGATATTAGATAGAAAGAGGGGCCTTTAGGAGATTGTTACATCCTGAGGGCTCTTTCCTCATGAATGGGATAAGTGCCTTTCTTAAAGACAACCTAGAGAGTTCCCTTGTCCTCTTCCACGGTGTAAAGATACAAGAAATCCACTGTCTGCCACTCAGAAAAGGGGCTTCTCCAGACTGAATGATGCTAACACCCTGATCTTACACTTTGTAGGCCACTCTCTAAACCACAGAGGAACTCAAGCATGAAATGAAGAAATAGGTGAAACAAAATTAAACTGGCTCAAAAATAAAAGCAGACCTGGAAAAAACAACAACAACAACAACAAAAAACAACGGTTTTAGAGTCATGGAATAGCAGGTTGAGAAGTAAAGTGAAATGGAAATGAACAAACTGTTTAAAGGTATTAGAGAGGAAACTATGTATATGGAAGATGGACAAAAGTAACCTAAGTCACCCCCTGTCGGAGTAAGGATTGGGCACAATCCACATACATCCCAAGGTCCCAGGTTCATTTCCTGGGGTGAAAAGAACAATCAAGATGAACAACTAAACAAAATAAGGAGAATGGTTTTTGAGAGTTTTTTTCTGGGCTCCTCGAGGAAAGAAAGTCAATTAAAGAAAAAGTCGAACAGCCAGGGCTTTATTGGGGTTTGCGCACCCCGGCGAGGTTCCCCAGTCCGCAGAGGGCCGGGGAAGTCGCGCAGAACAAACAAAGGAATTTCGCGGGCTTCATACGTCGTGAATGGGGATTGGTCCTGTGATTCCAGGTATGGGGGTTCCATCCCCTATCCTGACGTCAGCCACCTTTCCCTGGTATGGCCGCTGCTGCTTTTGTCCCTGGGCCAGTCTAACAGTTAGACCTCCTCTCTCTTCCTGCCTGCCTCTGCTTACCTTCATTCCTGCCTGCATCTTTACTTAAAAATAAATAAATAAAGGAATTCTGGACATAGGACATAGGACAGAGAGTAAATGTTATAAATGCTGACACTGTAGCAAACAACAAACAGAAGTTGAGAGTGAGAAAAAATAAGGCAAATATTCAAAAGAATTAGTTACTATGGAGGAAATAAACAAACCTGTTTACTGCTTTGAGTTACATCTAAAAAATAGTTACAAAGTTATTAGGATATTCAATGGAACAAAATGCATGCTTTTCATGTTCAAAAACACATAAAAATGATATACAGCTGTAGAATAACAAAAATTAAATGAACAATATAAACGTAAAGCAAAAAATGATAGGTTGACTAAAAACAGAAATTCCATTTTGTTACATGTAAAACAATTAAATTTATCAATTTTTTAAAAGTTACATCAAATGTAATATCAAATCAAACCCCAATTTACGGTATATACATAAAATAATAAAAACCAAGTGTTACATTTACTAAAAGAAAATTGTTCAGAAAGTCATTTCATGATGGTGTAAGAATCTTCTCAGAGCTTTATAGGGAATATTAGGTTATATGCTACATTACTGAAGGAGTACCATGCAGAAAAACCCTTCTTACGATATTTTAAGTGTATTCTCTGCGAATACTACAGAAAAATAGAGTGAAAATAAAATGATAAAAGCATGCCAAGCAAATGAAAATTTTAGCACAAACAAAGCTTAATTCAGGGAAAAGTGTAAATGAGACAAGAGCAAGCACTTTATAACAATAAAGCAGAAAACACAAAATTAAGATCTTATATTTATGAATATCTATATGTCAAATAACATTTAAAATAAGAAAGTAAAAACTGCAGCAAATTTAAGGAGCTTTCGACAGAAAACACTGTTAAATTACTTCACCTCTCCGGTGGAATGATCAAGTGGTCAATAATCATAAAATAAAGGTTCTAGAGAAGACCAAAATAACATGAGTAGCAAGGTAGATATAAGCACACATTTAATTTTTTTAATTTATATAAGCAATTATGAGATGAAGTAAGAATTTATATTGCCCTGTACTTATACACTATTCAAAAAATTGACTTTGCGCCAAAATGAGCTTGAAACAGGTTGGGGATTTTGTGTCTCACAGGCAGAGGGAAGTTTCCTTTCATCTCAGCTCCCTTTTAATACAGCTGGCTTCTCTTTTTTCCTCTTTACACATTGAATTTTCAGATGTTAAAAAAGAATAGTTGGAAAACTAGTTGGACGCACACACTTAAGCGGCACTGTAAAATATTTTAAATGTAATATGTGCTTCTCTGTGCTGAATGTAGGGAATGGAATGCTATAAGCCCACAGTAGGTGAACTCACTGACCCTGGTTGGCTAAAACAAAGAAACATTTCAAGGGCTATCTCTGCCAGCGAGGAATTGGAGAAGTTTAGTATACACATGAATATTTACTTAGGTGGGGTGCCTGCAATGAAGAGGGGCTAGGGGATGCTTTAAAACTACTTTAAGACAAAAGAGAAGTCTGATACTCCTTGCATCATTCATCAGGTAAGTTTGTGAGTGGAGCGGTGTACGATTCTTTTTCCTGATGTAAGAATGGAAGTTATCAGAGATGTCAGCATTTTTCATGCCTGTGCCCTTCACCCTCACCAATTGGGACAAAGACAAAGCAATGTGTGCAGTCTGGGTTAATTTTAATGCAGTTGAGAGGCTCAGTTATCAGAACTTGTTAAAGGAATGTTTCGAGGTCAAAGACTTGGGGGAACAAAAAGACTCTCAGCGGCCCAACTTACTCAGCATATGAAAGCCCAAGAGATTTCACTTTCTTGCTGGTCTGATGAAACATCTGAATACACTGAGCTGGAAACCACTGGGGAAAGGAAGGGCTTTGTTTCAGGAAGTGAAGATCTCAGGTTCAACCTAGGGATGTGAATTCAGTTCATGACAACTAGCCTGCACCTAAATGGAACTGCAGATTTTGTAGCTCTGCTTGTTTGGGTAGAAATAAAATCCAAATTTCAGAAGACACAGAATTTGGCAACTGTTAGGCTGGCCCAGAGGGACAAAGCAGCGGCCATATCCGGAAAGAAGGTGGCTAACGTCAGACTTACTGATTGAAGCCCACACCTGGAATCACAGGACCAATCCCCAACCGCGACGTAGGAAGCCTGCGAAATTCTTTTGCTTAAAGAGCATGCTTCTCTTTGTTCGTGCGCCACTTTCCCGCCGGGTTCTACCGACCGTAGAACCTCGCCTGGGTGCGCGCAAACCCCAATAATGCCCCGGCTATCCGACTTTCTGTTTAATTGACTTTCTTTCCTCGTGGAGCCCGGAAAAAAGCCTTTTCAGCAACTGCGAGCCACACGTCAAGTCTCTGCAACTGCTTTTGGTGTCTTGGTCTCAAGACGTGTGAATTACTAAGTATTTCTCCTAAGTTGCAAAGGGAATTTAATTTCATAGACCTGACACTATACCATCAAAAAAGACATAATTTAATTAGAATTTGAGAAATAGCATATGAACCTCAAAATTATCCTATATATCGATCTACATGACTCTTTCATGAAACTGTTGAAATCCAGGCAGATAACAGCCATGAGTAACAAGTGTGAAGTAGAAATTCAGCTATACACTGGTCTACATCTGTATATAGCCCAGAGGATTCAAGAATGATTCAGTCACGTACTAATGTGTCATTATTGACATAATCCCAATCAGCAAGTTTCTGTTTTAGGGCAAATATCTTTTAAGACAGAAATATTCTGACATCATCCCCAGATGAAATAAATCTTACCAGACAAGCAGACAATTTTGGATGCAAGGAATGGGCTTCTGTCCCCAATTCAATGCCAGCAATACCATTTCAAGGCCTAATGATTCAGATAATTGTAGATCTGACCTTGCCGCAAAGAACTAGGAGCAGTGAGGAAAACACATGAATATTGCTTAGCTTGGTGTTTTATAAAGACTAAATGAAGAGTACAAACTGTTGATGAGTCTGTCTCTTTGGGTCTTGAATTTTCCAGCATATTGTAATTATGAGGGTTCAAGTATCTAGCCAAGAGAGATGAGTAATTTCTAGTTTTGGTAAGCTATATGCGCATTTTTATTAATATCTGACTAAAGAGTTTTGAAAGCCTTTTTTAACATTATCCTAAACATCCATAATTTTGAATCTCATTAAGAGAGAATTCAACCCACACACATATATGTCTGATGTTCAGAAA
The DNA here is from genome assembly GCA_004363575.1 of Solenodon paradoxus. Taxonomy (NCBI): domain Eukaryota; kingdom Metazoa; phylum Chordata; class Mammalia; order Eulipotyphla; family Solenodontidae; genus Solenodon; species Solenodon paradoxus. The sequence continues at coordinate 386,511 of RJWH01000543.1, forward strand.
ATGTGGACATTGCAATTCTAATGAATTAAAGACTTCTGGTGTAATCATGACTAACTGTATTGGTGTTTTCTCTTTCTATCACTGGAAATTATTTAAGAGTTACAAGGATAAAAACATAATCTAAATCCCCCAAAATCCACAAGCCCTCCTTTTTTTCTTTTGCAAACTAAGACTCAAGGGTACTGTTCAGATTCTAAGGCATGTATAAGAGTTGCCAAAGCAGCTGAGATTGAGCAGAAATTGTACAGGGAGGAGTGGAGAGTAGAAACAGAGACAATCACAACAGCAAAAAGGCCCAGCTGGACATCACTAGCAAAAGTATAGCCCTGGAAGGAAGAAACACCTTGAGTTACAGAAACCAGGGCAAGTCATACTGGCAACAAAAATCCGGTTTGATTCAGAAAGACAGAGCAAGTGACGCTGTGCAAAGAATCGCACAGATAAGACACTTTTGCAGGAATCAACCTGTTCATGAAGCAGTAGAGAAGAGAGCCTGTACTTTATAAAAACCAGCTCATTCTCACCCTCAATCCCACCCATAATGGAAACTCTTGCAAAGAGTTGACCCAATAAAATATACTTCATCCATTGAAGAGAAATAGAAAAGGGAGTAGCACACACAAATATTAAAAAGAATAACAAAACATTAGGAAAAAAAATGAGCAAAACTTAACCTATGAAGACATTTTATCAGCAAGGTATCACGGTGATAGATAAAAACTTCTGAAAATTTTATTTCCCTTAATTAGAAAAAAAATGAGGCAATCATCTCTATTAAGAGGAAACCACAAAGTAAAAATTTAGGAATTCAAGTAAGATATAGTGAGATAAAAGGAGGTGGTAAAATGCCAGATTAAAAAATTTAGAAGAGAAACAGTAGAAGGAAAAAAATAACAGAAATGAATATAAAATTAAAAAGAATATGAGAAAGAAAAAGTAACAATATAGAGAAAAGAAAAAGGAAAAAAAAACACAATGAAATAAAAACAGTCAAAAAGATTAGATATAGGTGCACCATGGTGGAGTAGCAGTTGAGTACACAGCTTCCAGAAGCAGTGTCCACATACATCCGAAGGACCCAGGCTCGCATCCTGGAGCCAGGGCAGGTTGGGGTAGGGGACCAAGATGAACAACCTAATAAAACAAAGAAAATGCTGATTCCTCCTCTCTCTTCCTGCCTGCCTTCCTGCTTGCATCTTTCCTTTAAATTTAAAATATTTATGTGTGTGTATATATATATATATATAAACAAAATAATAGATACAGAAACAGGCAAAGGAGAGTTTTTTTAAACTTATCATTGATTGCCTCAGAGAAAAGACCAGAAATAATCGAACAAAACAAATATTTAAAGATATAATGGGAGAAAACTGCTCAATTAGAGGAAAAGTTACTTCTCATAATGGAAGAATGTCTTATGTCTAAGCCAGGGACATTTTACATGGTACAGCGACTGACTACATAGAAAAGGAAATAATCCTTTTGGGGAGTTGGCAAATGATCAAGTTGCTTCTAAAAGGAAAATTTCGGGGTGGCCTTAGATTTCTGCACAGCGACATTTATTACAAGAAAGCTTTAAAGCAGCGTATACAAGGTGCTCAAACATAGAAATTGGACACAAAGACTTTGTCTAACCAAATTATCTTTCATGTATAAAGAGTACAACCAAAGCTAGTCCTGATGGCTCAGGTGCTAAGACAGTGTCTGGGACATGGACACTGTTAAGCCCAAAGGCCCAAGTTCTCAACCTGGAGCTGGGAGGGACAATTAAAAATAAAAAAATTAATGAAAGTGCTTCTTCCTCCTCTCCCTTCCTTAAAAAAAAGAAGACAACTACTGAAAAGTAACCTTTAGGCAAAAAAAAGATAATTGGCAAAAATGACAGCTAAAGGATTACTTGTGCATATTGTGTAGTTAGCAAAATCTCTCCATTGTGCCCTCTGGAATTCATCCATCATCAGTTCAATTCCCTGTATACTCAGTCTCTTCTCTTCACATTTCATTCACCTCTTTGCTCTAGAAACTTGCCTCTCTCCTGAGAGAGATGCTGCTTCCCTTGTAAAGTCTTAAGTAGTGACTGTAATTTCTCCCACCATCATCACATCCCCAAGCCTTGGGGTGCAGTAAATCACCTCTTTGCTTTCATTACCACTTTTTCAGACTCTTTTCACTCCCCTTTCTAACGTTCCTCAGCTTTAAAACTCATATTATCTGATTAGTTCACACAATAATATTCATTCTGTTGTCATCTTTTGATACTTGGCTCATTCTATCTTGTGTCTCAATGATAATAGCTGCAGTCTAATAATCTGTCTTTAGTCCTAATTCCTGGTGATCTCAATAAATATTTTACATCTTCTTTCCAACACCTTAGCCTCTCAGTTTTTTGAAGTCTTGCACTCAATGATATTACTTCAAATGATGATACTTGTCACGCACCCCATAGTCGTGCTCTTGAGTGTGTTATTATCAATAACTGCATAATCTTAGTTTCATCATTCTGCTTTCTAACATCCCATTTCCTACCTTTCCAACTTACTCCTTTTAGTATACCAACTCCAACAATCTTTGGATCGCTAATCAAGTTGGGGAAATTACCTTTACAAAGTTACTCATGTCGGCATTGTTCTTAAAGAATGCTGGGGGAAAGCCAGCAGTGCATCCGTACTCAGTATGTCCATAACCACCTGGTTAAACGGTAACCAGGGAACAGAAAACTGGATGGAGAGGGCTTCCTCGCAGAAGCTGTCACCTTCAAACAGGGACTACGACCAGTCTTTGGTGACTCAGCAAGAAAGGAGTCACAGAAGTCATACCTACGAATCTCTTGTCACTCTCCTGTTTTCTGCCAGTGACTCAGAAATAGAATAATGATTTAAAAAAAAATGCCTTTTGGGAGCCTCCTTGAGTAGACATCGGTATCAATCTCCGCTCTAAGGCAGGACTCAAGTTTCATCTAATAATCAGTGTCAAACACTACCTAAGGAAATGACTCCCAACCTGGGAAACTGGATCCCTGAGAATGCTTGAAGGTAGTTACAAAAAAGTCTTGTTTCTGTCTTTGAACTGGTATAGTATGAAACCATGCTGAGCCAAAGCGTGAAAAGTGGCTCTAGACAATGTAATAAAGACAGGAGCAGTATTACAAAGAGACAAAACACCACAAGTGCAGATTCCAAGAATAGAGAAGTTCTAGGCCCTTTATAGAATTTCTCAAATCATGAATCTAGCAAGTATAGTCTATAATTTACAAGATTTTTTTTATCACTGAAAATCACAAAATACATTCCATTATTAGAGTATCATAACTAAAAAGATGCTATAATTTGTTCCCCTGGAATTGTTATCTAATTATTCAGGCTTAATGTGCCAATCAGTAAAGTGTCATTAAAGGAAACCTCACAAATTCAATAACTAACAAAATAACTAGCCTGTATTTCTTTTCTCTTTTTTCTCTCTCTAAGACTTCAATCTTATCACTGCAACACAACCAAAATGCAGTGCTTAAAATCAAAGGTCAAGTTGAAGCCCGATCACCTAGGATAGTCATCAATGAAAACAAAGCAATAGCCACCAAGTCTGGCGTGTCTGCAGCTCTTCTTTCCAAATCCCCTTCCTGCACACCCCCAGGCAAGCTCCAGCTCCTTGCCCCCTTTAAAAAGCCCTCACCTCGCCTGAGAGATGGGATGGGTGCTTTGGAAGTTATGTCGCCACCGTTCTTTTCAGGTAATGAGCCTTGACTGAAAAGTCCTTTCCTCTCAGTATCAACACTTGTTCTCCATGTTTGGCTAATCTGTGACAAGCTTATGAGCTCTATCAGTATAAGATGTTTGCATTAAAAATATTGAAGATTAGCATGTAAAATAAAAAACATAATATATTGTTCCAGTTCTAAATTTGGTACTCAGATTTGATTTTTTTGAATTTTGAAGCACTCTTTGGTCCACTCAACATTAGTATTCAGACACATTTATGGATTAGGTTATGTTAATGATTTCATCTTTTCTATTTGATCTGATCAATTTTTTAAAGTTTCACACAGAATTGGATTTTTATTTTATAGCAGGTCTATGTTAGTTTCTCCAAGAAAGAAATAAAAAATATAAGTATATTTTGTATTCTATAATATAACAAAGTCTATTATCTAAAAAGTTGGTTGACTTAAATAGAATAATTGGTTTATTAAAATCAGGAAAATTACAGATTCAGAAATGCCATAAACTAAATGCTGAAACCCTAGGGTAATGGAAATGTTAAAGGTTACCGAGGTGACCTTCAGAGACTATAGCAATGACTGGAGACTGGGAGACCAGCTGCCCAGAGAAGAGGAAAAGCAGATGCTGCTGCCCATTACCTTCAAGCTTGTCATGATATCAAAGCATTAACAAGATAAAAACAGATGGTAAAAGAGTTTTCCTCCTAAGCACGCCTGAAACCTGAGATTTATTTAATGTAGAAGATATGCAAAATTTTCCATACAGTGTGTTTTTCTTACCAATGAATACTTCAAATCTCTCCTCAGGGAACACTCTGTATCCTCCTGAGTTCTCACCCCTAGGCCACTGCTTAACTGATTACTTCTGCCTAGATACTAGGGCTCCAGAAACCTAGGTGGGGTAAAGTCAGAATGTATCAAATTCCAGTTTTTATTTATTCAGTAACAAAATAACTCAAATAGAAAGGCTTTGATCATACGCAAAAGTGGGAATTAATCTCTTTTCAGATGCTGGAGCCTCCTGGGAGGGTAGGATGTCTTATCAATGCTGCAGACCTCCCTTGAAAAGCCAACAGATGCCAGGTAAAGGCAAAAACTCTGAACTGCCAGACCCTGGCCAAAATGCACTGGAGTCACAAGGATTTAATCAGTAAAGCTCCAGATGAGTGTGGTGACGGATTTTAAATAAGATCTTGCTTTTCAAATAATTTTTAGCTCTTTAAATTTGTCTTCTAGAAAAGACTTTTAAAATGTGACTTAAGGATAATTGCTATAATGTGGAAAAATTGTGACAACCTGAATGTCCATCTACAAGGAAATGGCAAAATAAATGATGGCATATTTATTGTGTTGACAAAGAATAAATATTTTAAATGAAGCATCTGAGGGTAAAGAGTCAAAACAAATCAGTCCCTAGGCTAATCTGCCTCTGGGGAGGAACTGAAACAAAGCTGACCCACCACTGATCACTCAGGATTGAACATTTAACCAATCATTGCATGACTGACTTGTAACCTAATTTGCATATTATTGCACCAATCCTTCCTTGATTTTCAGCCTAATTTGCATAGTGGTCTTCAGTGAGAACTATTCACATTTTTTTCTCTGGATATATAAGTCCTATCCATCCCAGGCAACCCTTTACAGGACTCAAGGGTTTCTTGTGTTTGTGTCTCCTGGACTACAGTTCTAAAGTGATGAATAAAGGCATCTCCCTTGCTCCAACTTGACCAGGTTTGAGGTTTTTGTTGTGCTCTGGACTTAGACATTTGTTAAAAAAAAGAATGAGTTTGGCACGTACCCATAACTCAAGCATTAAGCCGGTGCCTGGGGCTCATGTAAAGCCCAAGGACCTGGGTTGATGACCTGGAGCCAGGGTAACAGCCAACATGAACAGTAAGTTAATATATAAGTAAAATACTTTTCTGTCTTTTCCTACCTGCTTGCTACCTGCCTTGCCTGCCTGCCTTTATTTCTGACTTCCTTCCATCCACTTTAAATTTTTAAAAAATGAGTTTGCTCTCAAAATACTCCCAGGGGGAAATGGCTCTGATTTTTTTAAACAAAACAATTATCAGACCAGTGTGTATAATGCTTTGGTTTTTGCAGAATTTTCACTTTTGCATTAAAATATAAAATGCATTTTTTTTAAACACCTTCTCAAGTTTCCTCTACTGCCTCTTTTTTTGGAAGATAACCCGAAGACCCTTATTGCACCCTTTCCTTAGCCATTATCTTTGCTGAATTCCCTGAGCTGGATGGAGTTCAAGTTGGACTCGTGGGTCTACTGTGAGAATACAGCCGAAGAGGTTAGAAGAAAGAGCTTTATTTCAGAGTCTCACTGAGAACTGCAGCCCAGGGAAGCAACCACCATGGAGTTCTGAGCACTGTGTCCATTTGCAGAGCTTATCTTACAGTTTTACAGTTTTACTCTGCACAAGAAAGGGTGCATTAAAGTTCTATAATGCGGACATCTATTTTCCAGTATTGTTGGTAACACGTAAGGCATAGGAAAGCATTGTGCATATTTCAGGAATGTCATTAGCTCTATTATAGTCAGATACAGTCTTTTATCCTAAAGAATGTCTCTGCAGACATTTGGGTCCTGTCTTGCCTGGTCGAGCAGTTAAGCTTTTGCTTTCCTTATTTTTTTCAGGAGGGCAGATGGACTATAGATTATGCTAAATCTTATTATTATATGGTCTCTTCACAGTAAAAACAAATCATTTTGTTTGCTGACTCTGACCTCTGTAGCATTTCCCAGTGCCTAAAGCTATTTGATTTTCTGCTTATTTTTATTCACACCCATACTGCCCTTACTCCTTTCATGCTGAGCCCTGTGGGCATCAAGTCATCTCTGTAGATCTGGATAAAATGCCACACTGTGGAGCATAGGAATTGACTTCCTGAGTGGCTGCCAAGAAATGGAAAATTAGAGAGTGAGGTATCTAGGGGGGGAAAGTTGGCCTCTAGGAAATGATCTGTGGGAGGGAGCTTAGCAGAAAAATGACCTTCCCTTCCTTCTTGCAGTGAACTGCTCTAAAGTGGGCTTCTCTCTCCTCCTTTCCACAGGAGTCCTGCGAATGTGCACGTAGGCCCTGCCAAGCACCTGCTATGCCATTGTTTCCTCACGCTCACCATCCCGGCCTGCATTCCCCAAATAACGTATCAGAACTTTAATCCTTGACTCTGGTTTTCTTGTCCAGAGAACCCAGGCTAAGGCCGCAAGCAAACTAAATATTGAGGCTATATGTAAATCTCTGCTGAATGTGGATACACATTCACACACCTAAGTCTTTATAATATATATAAGTGAGGATACACAACAGAACTTAAATAGTGGTCTGCCTTTGCTGCTTACTCTTTTTTTGATAAAGTTATTTTCTGTCTTTATTTAAAATGTTTATAAATTTTTTTAGTACTTTCAAGTCATACTGCATTCTTGATATTATTATCTGTCGATGCATGTTGCTTGTTTTTGTTTTTAACACTTTTAGTATTTTACTGCTTTGTTTTACAAATCAAAGTAAACTTGTGTGTAGGTTCCCCATTCCTCAGTTATATGTCAAGTCTTCAGCTAATGGACATCTGTCAATTTTGTATTTTAACTAAACCACTTAATACCATAAAATTATACCATGTTAACAAGCCTAGTATAAGCTTCCTTGCTTCACTCTTTTGCAGACTTTAGTATATCACTAAATCGTTGTATTTCTCAAGCAAAATTTATCTATATTAGTCCTAATCTTTAAAATCCAGGTGTGACAATTGATGGTTTTTCCTACTCACACATCCACACACACCACACTATACCCACACATCTACCCCCCAATACACAAAACACATGTAAACTTCGTCCTTGCTGGCAGACCTATTATACTTGTATTCATCCTTCCAGTTGTTCCCCTTGTCATCTTGGGAGCATGAAGAACAAGCCAAAAAACGGGCAAAGGAAAAGGCCAGACCCACGATAGCAAAGTAATGTATTCAATAACCATGAAGGAAGAAAACCTCAACAAATGGTGCTGGGGAAACTGGGCAGCCATATGCAAAAGAACTAAACTCGACCATTATACAACACCATACACAAAAATTCATTCGACATGGATTAGAGACTTGAGTGTAAGACCTGAAACCATGAAATAGATGGAAAAAAATTTAGGTGATTTGCTCCATGACATCAGTCTTAAAGATGTCTTTGTGGACTCATGTCCAATGACAAGGGAAACAAAAGCAAAAAATAAACAAAGGGCAGCATTAAACTAAAAAGCTTCTTCATAACAAAAGAAACCATTAGCAATATGAAAAGGCAACCTATTGATTGAGAGGAGGTATTTGCACATTCCATCCAACCAGGGGTTAATAACCAAATATATAAAGAAACTGTAAAATTCAGCAAAAAAAAAAACTGATAAAAAATGGACAGAGGCTCTAAATAGGCAGTACTCCAATAAAACAGGTGGTCAACTGGCACATAAAAAAAACTCAACCTCATTTATTAGGTAAATGCAAATCCAAAGCACAATGAGGTGTCACCTCATACCTGTGAGAATAGATCAAAAAGATAAGAAACAACAAGTGTTGGTGAGAAAACCAAACCTGTACACTATTGGTGGAAATGTAACTCAGTGCAGACACCATGGCTCTTTCTCAAAAAACTAAGAATAGAAATACTATATGATCCAGCTATTCTACTTCTGGGTATTTACATGAAAACACTAATTTAATAGATATGTATCCTTATGTTCACTGCAGCATTATTTGCAATCACATGGAGGTAACCTAAGTGTTCATCAACAGATAAAGGGATAAAGAAGATGTAGTATATATACACAATGAAATAATACTCAGCTACTCAACTATTGAAAAATAAAAAGCTGTAATTCTTTTTTATTTATTTAAGATTTTTTTTTTTTATTTTCACAAAGAAATGTTTCCTGCTTTCTTGAAACCACAGTTCTTCTCATTCTGTCTTTTGTTTTCTCACATGGTAAAGACATGGGTAAATCACCACTTTTTTTCTTAAATCTACTGTGAGTAAAGCAGTTGAACATTTGAGAGAATATATGATAGCTATTACTTGGCCTCAGATTCAGGAAGACATAGGGAAGGGTAGAGACTATGGTTAATCAGCGAGCATTTGACAGCAACAGCAGATATTCAACTTCAGAGTATTGTTGCCAAATCTGAAGATTTGCTGTTATCCAATTTCCCAGCTTTTTAAATAATATTATTTATTATTTCTTTTGTTGACAATGTTATATTCATTTTATGATACTGAAATTGCATATGAGTGTACATTTCACACCATACCACTACCAGGATTCCAGTGTCCTTTACCAAAACCCTTTTTTACCTCTTCCTTCCCTCCCTACACTCTCCACCCCCCACCCAACCCCATATCTACATCCTTGTGTCCTATTAATTTTGTTGGGATTTATGTATTCATTTGTTTCATTTCACCATATTCCACATTTTTGTCATATTCCACATTCTTGTTAAAGAGAGGGAGGAAGGAAAGGAAGGGGAGGAAGAATCATTTTTTATTTGTTTGTTTTTGTTGTTCCCCCATCCAGGTCTCGAAACTGGGTCCTAGGGCTTTACATGGTCCACATCCCAACTGCTCAGTCACCTGATCCACAACGACACACCAAAGAGGGAAATCTTGCCATTTGCCACGGCTTTGATGAAACTGGTACGTAATATGTTGAATGAAATTAAGTCAGACAGAGGAAGACACGTACCATACAATTTCACTCATGTGGAAAATAAAGAAATAAGTGAACAAACAAAGCAAAAGCAAAGTCTTAGGTTACAGTAAGAAAATGGTGGTTACCAGATGGAATGGGGTCTGGGGTGGGTAAATTGGGTAAGGGGGATCAGCTGTACAGTATTGGATAGAAACTTTTTGTAGAGATCATAATGTAGTATATACAGATGAATTATGTTGTCCAATAAGAAATATTTACAAGCATATCAACAGGAAGTCAACAATAAAAGACAGGACTGTGAAGCTAATGGAGAGAACTCCAGAAGGAAGAAGTTAATGGTAGCAAATGAAGCAGACCGCCCAGTTGTTTTTTAAAGAGCAGTAATGACTTTAGCAATGAATATTTAGTTCCCATTGAGTTGAGAGCAGAAAAATTAGAAACAGAAAATGAGAAAGAAGACATTTTCAAGGAACATGGCTGTAAAAGGAGAGCTAAAGGAAGGATAAGTGGGGCCTTGGTAGGAATAGAATGTCCTTTTCATTTTTCCCAAGATGGGATTTGAACATTGTTTAATAAAAAGACACTTTAAATTGGATATGTAGTTAATTATCTTCAAAAGCATCCTAGGGTCTACTATGTATATGTATGTGTATGATTTACACATATAATAATATATACATTCATATACTCCAGTGTCATGCATTTCACTAGAGACTAAGAGGTAATATTTTTCTTACTTACCTTCGTATCTTCAACACCTAACAAGGCACCTGCACGCAGTGGGAACACAGAAGCAGTTCTTAAATTAAACTATTAGGTTCATTCATCTAAATCTGTAATTTACATATTATACATCTGGTGGGAGGTTAAGTAATAGCAGGATTGAAAAAGTACACAAAATAAAATCCAAATCATTTCTCATCCAAAAAGCATAAGGCTATCAATATAGTTAACAATCAAAAATAATCTCCAAGCTCTGTTATTTCAATCATTATCATATTGCAATGTCCAAAGAAGAGCAACAAAGTGCAGTGAGAATTGAAAGATTAGACTCCTGTTTCTATATTATTTCTAGATATAATCAATCAAACACAACTTTAAAGAGGATTCTGTTCTTAGTTGGGTCATCTTAGCACTTTAAGAGTATCGGTAAGAAATTACAGTAACAGAACTTGACAAGATGCCAACAAAGAATTACAATCGGTGGTGGAAGCAACAATCACAAATGAGAACTCCCCTTCCATGAGCTGGATCAAAGCCCTCATCTGAAACCTGATCTGACAGCCTTTCCTTTCAGTAACTTCAGAACTGTAATAACAAAACTTAGCCAACTTTAAATTACAGACATAAGTAGGGAAAAGTGTTGACACAAGCAAGGAACATTCGTGTATGCAATTTTTATTATTCTGCTACTGTTTGCCAGGAAATGTTTTAAGTACCTGGGATCTAGTAGTGAAGAAAAGGAACAAAAATCCTCACCCACCTGGAATTTATGTTCTAGAATTGGGGAGAGTGGGCGGAGAGAAACAGTAACCAAAATTTTCAAAACTTCATTTCGGTCTTAGTTTCCTAGCAACACTTATTGTGGAAAAGCTTTTCAGGCAATAGAGTTCTGTCATTTCCAACCCCCATCCCTCTTTCTGTCCTTCTCTGGTCTCCTTTGCATGGTACTTGGGACAGCTTCCTCACCCACCCCACTGCTCTATGTTACTTCCTCTGGTCTGTGTGTCTGGTTCACTGAATCCCAAGCTCTTGGAGTAGACCCCACTCATCTTTTTTATTTTTTATTTTTTTTAAAAAACTCTCCAGATGGTTCAAAGGCTCAACCAGTCTGCTTCAGTTCTCTCTCTTCTATAACCACCCATCAGAATTTATCCAATTTGTGCCTTTTTCCCCAGGACTTACTACATTCTAAGGTGGTTTTATTATATCAAGTTATTTTAATAACTTTATAATTCTAACATTCGCTGATATTTTCAGAATGCTTTTGTAATAACTGAGCATCTTCACATATAACAACCATTCAGTTCGCATTACAACCCCAAAACACAAGGATGGTCTTATTTCCCCCTTTTTACTGATGAGAATGGACCTCAGAGGAATTTGCTTGGCTGGCATGAGGATCCTTCTCTCTCCTTAGGCATGTTGCTTCCTGTTGTGTTATTCTCTCCAATTGGAATTAGGATTATTTGGTTAATATTTAATTATAACTCTACTGGTGGAAATGCTAGTTCCCAGAATGGGCTAGCTGAACAGAATCCTAGGGCAGGTATGTCTTTGGTGTCTTAAATCAACTAGATAGATTTTTCTATTCATCTTCATGTCGAGCCAATGCTGCCAGAATCACTGTCAAGTAATAGATAGGCAACTAGTCACTCAGTCATACAGCCTGTGGGCTAGAATTTGTTGGTAATCGGGCTAATTTCTGTCCCTTGGAGTGCCACTGCTAGTCCCTTCTGCTTGTCTAGAGCCAACAGCCCCTCCCACGAACACCCCTCCACTCGAGTCAGCACCCACTTGTACCCCTCTTCCCTCCCCTCTCCCCAAACCTGATATTGCTGAAGCAATCATATAACTTACCATCCAAACCAAAATCATTTTGAGAGAAAAAAAGGGAAATATTAATCATGCTGGGACAAGGGGTGTAAGCAAGGGCCCTACTAACGCCATCAATACAAGGGGAAGACTTTAAACAACTGACTGAATTATGGTTTGTGTTTCTTGGATTTTGATAAAAGGGCCACACACAAATGTATCTTTATGCAACATGAAACGAAAATATTGTGATAAGTTGCATGTTACCTAAAAGAAGAATTTAATGTATGTGAAAGCTAATTACTTCAGGAAAATTGTGAGCTCTTTGGAAATGCAAAATACCCTTTACAACGCATCTTCTCATCTCTTATGTAAGAGTGTAAAATTTAAATTTCCTACAGCAGTTTCTTACTAGAAAGTAATCTATTGCTATGATTACACGTCATAGAATATTAAATATTCACAGAAACCCTGTGGAGTAGGGAAGTTTCACGTATACCTGAACAGAGCTTTGACTTGTTAGGGATTAATACTAGAATGGATACCACTGTCTAGTCCAGCAACAAAACTCTTATTCATCTACAGTTTGCTTTAATAAAATAATGTAAGTTCATTGTGAAAAATATTAGAAAATATACAAAAGTAGAAATCAGGACATCAAATCACCCACAATTGTCACCTCACATGTAACTATTACCAGCATTCTGGTATATTTACTTCTAAATATTAGCATTCATACAACTTTTTTCACTTAGTTGTCATCAGACCATATATTAAATGTAGCTTGCTTTTTACTTGTTATTCTGCATGTATTTCCCCATGTCATCATAACCTATTTATAAACCTATTTCAAAAAATTGTATAGTAATCTATTATCTGAACATCTTAGTTACTTAACTATTTACATCTCATAAGACTTTTAGGTTGTTTCCAACTTCTTATCAATAATACTACAATAAACACTTTATACTAAAAACTTTTTATGTAGTTCATGGTATTACTTGAAACTAGATTCCAGAAACTGAAATTATCTTAAAACACATGAACATAGTTAAAATTCTTGTCATATATTACAAAATGCCTTTCAACATGTTTTTAATCCAAATCCTACATCCATCAACAATGCATATGACCCTCACCAGCAAGGAGTATTTTCATAAGCAAACATGATGCATTTTTTTTTTTTTTTTTACTTTTCTGTGATTTCTGGAGAGGCTTAGCTATTTCTCATATATTGGCTAAATTGTATTTCCTAGTTCACGAATTGTTTCTTCATATCATTTGTACATCAGAATTTTCTGCTAAAATTTCAAATTAGAAATATATATAGCATACCTTAAAGTGTTCATGTTTAGACGAGCTAAAAATAGCAAAAAAATCATTAAGAATTATTATATTGATTATGGAATGAGAACAATGTATAAATGTCCATAGAGAGAATTTCAAACTTGGGTATATAAGCAACAAAAGAATGATTATCGTGAAATCCTGATACTATTATCATCCCATCAAGAATTAGTAAAACTTTAAGCCATGTAAGCAACTAAAGCAATGTTCTCAGTCCTGGTCAGTGAGCTCTTATCCTGTTTTTATTGTCTTAGGTTCCTGATCATCTTCCTCTGTGTTTGAATGTTTCACCATTGAAAAAGTTCCTTTTGTAGAAACTGAAGCAGATATTATTACCATCTATCTGGATAAGAAATCAGGGGTTCAGAGAGATTTGTAACTTGCTCAAGACCACACAGAGTTAGTAAGATGTCAAACCCTTTGTGATTCAAAACCTCACGTCCTTTCCATTAATGCGCTTTTACCTGAAGTAAGATGTTTAAAAGTTTTCAGGAAAATCAGGAAGCAAGGGACTTGAAATGTTTACTGAAAGAGTAGCCATTAAGCATTAGAAATGCCTATGACAAACTACTTGAACATCAGGAATATGTAATTTCATGTGCTTTAGATTTCACCTTTCAGCTTTTATATTAACCCATCACCTGCTTTGTTGGGCTACTGGCTGCTGTTACGGCACGATGGTTGAAAGTTTAGTCTCTGAAATCCATCTGCCCGAGTCTTAATCCCAATTTTGCCACTATGAAATTACTCAAATGCTTGGTGCCCTCAGTTTTATCATTTGTTTCTCATTTATAAAAAAAAAATTTTAAGGAGGAGGATGGTAATAATAGTACTTGCTATGTAACATTATAGGCAAGAGTAAACGAGGTAACACATGAAAAGCACTTAAAGTGCTGTCTGGCACGTGGAAAATACTCAAGTAATATCAATATGTATTAATTTTTTTAAACCCATGGCAATCCTGTGACCCTGAGACAGCTCTACTGGTGACCCCCTTTTAATTGATGAAAATCAGGGAAATTATAAATTATAAAAACATAAGACACTATTCAAACCTTAAAAAAGATCCCTGACTGTAGGTGTCAACCAGATTTGAAAAACAAAAAACAATGTTTTCACATCATTATAAAAAAAAAATAAGAGGTTATATTTGACATCAAAAACAAAATTAATAACATTGAGCATGCAAGAAATAGTGTAGAAATTTTTAATGATTTTCTTTGTGTCATGAATCAGAAAAAGGACAGTCGCTTCCCTACAAGAGTGATACAGATACTCACAGATGTTACTGTCATCCTCTTTTACTATTTAAATGCCACCATTCCTACTCTCCATAGTCCTAATCTTGGCTTCAGATGCCTGCGACGCAGATTTATAGATAATACGTACATTAAAAGCATATTTTGTACAACAGCACATACTTTCATTTTGAATGAAAAGTATACACCAAATACTTCTTTAAAAAATCGATCTTTATCTTGAGAATAAATACATATCAACGACACCTATATTTGCAAACCTGCAGAATGTCAAGTGAATGCCATCATCGAACAGCCTAGCTACATCACTGAGCGTGTGTATTCTTGAACCACTTCACTTCCTAAATTCACCTCAGTCATCCTGGAGATTGTTAGACTTCACGTTCATGTTGAATCTCCCTGAGAAGTGAAATGAACACTATGGAGAGAAAAGGAAAAATAGGCAGGGATTAGAATGGGCCATGTGAAGGGAGCAGGTTTGCTCATATGAAAGGACGGTCCTTAACCTCCTTCCTGAGTCCCTCTAGTGACGCCTGTGCCCTGAAGTTCCTGAAAGAGCGCTGCTTCACAACTTTGTGTTAATGCTGCCAATTGTTATCTCTGCCTGACCAACAATTTATTTATATGTTGGACACAGACTGGAAAGAGGATGCATTTAACAAAGACAGAAGGAAATAGGAATGCTTCATATAAATAATGATTGACTATAGTTAAATTTAAAGACTATTAAAAACTCACATCTTGAAATTTATCCTAAAGTGTGTATCCTTAATTTGGGGTCACGGAGCCTTAGAAAAACCCAAGGATAACTTCAGGGGGAACAATCTATGAACCACAAAAATAATCAAAATGAAGTATATGCATATGATCATTATGCAAGGGAGGTGATCGGAAGCTTTCGTTAGATTCTGAAAGGTGTCCAAGATCCTAAAATAATGCAATTAATTAATGCAAAAGACACTTGCAAGCACATGAAAAGCAATATGCAGACAGATGTTCAAAACAGCATTTTCGAGGTGCACCCTGATGACCAAGTAATTTAGTTCATTGAGCATAGTCCACATACATCCCAAAGTCCCCAGTGAAAGACCTAAATCCAGGGGGAACAACCAAGATGAACAACTAAATTAAATAAAGTACTTCTCCCTCTTCTCTCTTCCTGCCTGCCTGTCCATGGCTTTCATTCCTGCCTGTACATTTCCTTTTAAAAAATAAAATGAAACAGCATTATTTGAAAGTGAAAAAAGTGGAAATCATCTACTTCAGGAACGGTGTGTTGAGCGCATACAGAGAGCACATGATAATCAACATACATACCACAGCATATTGTTCACTGAAAGAACATTACCACATAGCATGTATAACAGGGTCTCATTTATGGAAAATAATAAGCATGTGTATCTAGGCATAGAATGTGTGTAGAAAGATAGTCACCTAATGTTAAAATTTATTATTGATTGGTGGAATTTGGGGTGCTTCTGTCCTTCCTTTTTACACGTTCTGATTATTTGAATTTTTGCAGTTAATATGTTGTCATTTTAGCAAAACAATACTAGTTTCAAGAACTGGAAGGGTTATTAACAGAAATGTAAGCAAGACATATCCATGACTGGCAACTAATAGAAACTTGGAAATTATTCATCTTAGAGCTGGCCTCCAAGAACTCAGTGCCACTCTCCAAGGAGACAGCAGAGGAAGGTGAATCATAAAGGTGACTTGGGATGGTAAGACCTATGTCTAATTTTAAGCAGGTTCAAAGGAAGTGATAACTTGTCTTTGAAGCGCCATCTAGTTCACTGTGAATTGCATTTTCTGTGAAGACACAAGAAAGAAACCATGTGTGTAAGACGAAGAGATAATTGCATGTTATTACACGTGGTTGTGCCCATCAACCTGGTATGTGGTGCAACCAGTTCCTGCAAGAGGATGAGCTACTCATCAGATTAGGATCTTCTTTCCTCCTCAGTGGACAAAGACTCACTTTAACCTTATGTCTAAAATGCAAAATGTTCATTTGTGAGATTTTCAGGAAGACTACACATTGAGGATCAGTTGCCATGTGTGAGTGCTGCGTCTTTCAGCATTTCCTCTTTAAAGCTCTCTGGTTTGTTGCCACAGGAGTCTTCCTCAAAAGCTATGCTTTTTCAAAATGTCCCTTTGTTTAATGCCCCAATTTTCATACCCTGTAGTAATACACTATAGTAATATTTGAGATCGACAAAAAGAACACTTTTTGTCTTATTTGTCAAATGTGAGGCCAATTGTAAAAGGAAGGCAGATTAATTTTAAGGAAGGCTATACATAAGGAATTTGTTCATCTGAGAAAGTATTCACTTAAAACTATTCAGGTTCTGAGTGCACCCCGGTGGGATGGTAGTTGGATCCACTGCCTCCAGCAGATCAAAGCCCATGGGCTTCCCAGGAACCAGGCTCATGTTCTGTGGCTGGGGAGAACAACGAAGACGGACACCCAATGAAAAATTAGAGTGGGGTGCTTCTGCCTCCTCTCCCTGCTTGCTTGTCTTCATTCCTCCTGCATCTTTCCTTTAAGAAGAAAAAGAGAAAAAAAACTACTCATGCTCTTTTTCAAAGAAGTAAAATAATCAATACCAAAATTTGTATGAAATCGTGAAAGACCTGGAATAGCCAAAGCAATTGAGAAGAAAAATAATGGAGGTATTAGGTTCCCTGACTTCAAAGTACATTACACAGTTATAATAATCAAGGCTGTAAGATATTGGAATAAAAACAGACACACAGATCAACAGAATAGAATCAATTGAGAGTCCAGAAATTAACTCATACAAATATGGACAACTAACTCAAAATAAAGGGACCAAGAGCATACAACAGAGAAAGGAAAGTCTCCTCAAGAAATGTTTCTGGGAAAACTGGTCACATGCAAAAGAATGAAACTAGGCCACTCTCTAATACCACATACAAAAATTAATACAAAAGGATTAAAGATTTGAATGAAAGAACTGAAACTACAAAATGCATAGAAGGGAACATATGCAAGATGCTCCTTCACATAAGCCTTAGAGAGGTCTGTGGGGATTTCACTCTTACGGCAGGGAAAACAAAAGCAAAATTAAACAAATGGGACTTCTTCAAATTAAAAAGCTTTCTGCACAGTGAAAAGAACTATTATCAAAAAAAGAATACATTCTACTTAATGGGTGAAGATATTTTCACATCGTATATCTGACAAGGGATTTATATTCAAGATGTATAAAGAACTTCCTCTTTGAAGCTCAACAAGAGCAGCAAAGAGTCAAAAATGGGCAGAGAATCTTAATAAACGCTTCTTCAAAGAAGATATACAGATGACCCACAGGCACATGGAAAAGAAAAATACACATCATCACTTATTAGAGCAATGTAAATCAAAACCACAATGAGATAGCACCTTACAAGTTTGAGAATTACCCATATCAAAAAGACTAGAAATAAGCATTGGTAAGGATAAGAAAAAATTAATCCTTATACACTGTTGGTGGGAATGGAAATTGGTGCAAAAACTTTGGAAAACAGTATAGAGTTTCCTCAAAAAATTAAAAACAAAAATTCCTTGTAATGCAGCAATTTTGTTTCTAAGTAGCGATATAAGGAATATGAAAACACCAATTCTAAAAGATATATGCACCCCTATTGCCACTGCAGCACTATTTACAATAGTTAAGATATGGGAAAAAGACTCCGAGTCCATCATGAGATAAAGAAGATGTGGTCTATACACACAGTGTACACAACTGAATACTACTCAGCAGTAAAAAAAGATGGCATCTTATGATTTGTACAACATAATTGAAACTTGGGGGGATTGTGCTTAGTGAAATGAATCAAAAGGAGGAAGACAAATACAGGATCATTTCACTTATATGTGGAATATAAAGAAACAAAACAAACAGAAAAAAAAATAAATGAAAAACAAACCCATGAATTCTGACAGCAATATTGAAATTACCGAAGGAAAGAGAGTGGTTACTGGGAGCAAAAGATAGAGAGGATTTAATGGACAGTGGTTAAGTTATTAGAACTTTGGTGGTGGGTGTGGTATAGCATAATACATTTGAAGAAGTATAAACCTGTATTCCTAAAACATATACAAAGTTATAAATCAATGTTACCTCAGTCAAAATTTTTTTAAAGGTTTAACTCTCCATGCTAATAAGCCTCCTGGAAATGTATGTATACCCAGGGATATACACACCCCAGACTGATGATATTGCCTTAGTCTACACCTCATTGGTGCATAGATATGGAAACTGAAGCTCAGCGCAGTATCAAGGGCAGGACTAGAACCTAGCTCTTCCAAACTTGCAGACAATGGATTTTCAGTTCTACCACACTGCCTTTTATCGGACCTTGGATAAATCTGTTCCTTCTTTCTTGTTTCTTTTTCTCACCTGTAAAATGAGAGGGATAGACTAGCTGACCTCCATGTTAGAGAACTACCTCAAGGGCTAGTCTTCAAGTTTCTCCCTCAGTTTTTATGTTTGCGTGATGTTTTTCTCATGATGAAATTCATGTTAGGCATTTGGGGTAAGATTATAGAAGTGAGGTTGCTCCCTTCTGAGTGTGTCATTTTAAAGGGCTTGATGTCAATAAGACATTACTGGTGAAGATGACTTTGATAACTGGTTTAGTGTATTGACTACATTTCATCTTTATAAAGTTACTGCTTTTCCTTTTATAACTAAAACTATCTGGTGAAGAGATACTCTGAGATTAGGCAAATAGCTATTTATCAACATCCTTACCTTCACAACTTTTGATGTCCATGAATGATTCCTGTCTTCGCCCTTGGGGATTTTCTATTTCTATGATTTCTTTTATATTAATTTTAAAAGCACTGATCCTCTGCTCTATTCATTACACACCTATTTATTTGCATCATTATGGACTAGGGGACATTTATGCTGTGGATTATAATCAATTTTTTGTACTTATTTTTTAACTCGCCTTGTCACAAATTTTATTAGGAACTCCTTAAAGTTGAATCCTGTATCATTTTTATATATCATCATTTTCAGTACTTCTTACACTCTGGCACCACAAAATATTCCGAACATATCTTGTATTTTCCCTGAAATTCATCATTTCTCCAAGATACTCTTTACCTATTTGTTCAATTCTGGTATACCTATAGATTCAGAATTTCTAACCCATATCTGAGAGAAAAAATAATATTATTAACTAGAATATAATATTTGGTACTGTTCTTTCTGTCTTTAGCCTTACATTTTACAGTCAAAATGCTGTTTCCCAAAGTTAATTAGGAATTCTTTCAGTATGTTTATGATATTCACTTGTAATACAATTAAATCAATATGCTACTTGGTGTTCTGATTTGAACACACACATACAAACACACCCTTGTTGATTGTAAATATATGTTTTGGTAGTATGCGAAGCATTTTCATGTTCTAAGACTCAGAGCCATGAAATTATACAAAAAGTTTTATCAGGTAAATATACCCATTCCCCGGTAAATATTCCACTCCCACTTCTTTATTCTTTCCACCCCATTCCCACCACTCCTGCATAATCAGTCTCATTAGGTTTAATCTGTCTTGTATTTCTTTTGTACAATCAGATATGCATATGTTGTGTTATCTCCTCTTTTTTGTGAAAGAAGGCACACTTTATTATTTTTTATTTATTATTATCATATATTATGTTATTATTGAGGTGCAATTTGCATAACATAACATCAACCATTATAAAGTATACAGTCCACTAGCATTTAGTACACACAAATGTTCTGCAACTACCTCTATTTAGGCTCTCAATATTTTCATCATCCCAAGAAGAATTTCTGTATTTCTTGAACGGTTATTCCATGCTTCTTCCTCCCCAAAACCCCTGGCAATGACTAATCTGTTTTCTGTCTCTAGGAATGTACCTATTCTGGATATTTATATAAATGGAATCATATACAACCTTTTATATCTAGCTTCTTTCATTTAACATGATGGTTTTTTGTTTTTGCTTTTTTTTTTTTTTGGAAAGGAAAGGTGCAGGCAGGAATGAAGGAGAGTAGACAGACAGGCAGAAGGAGAGAGGAGGAAGAAGTACTTTACATATTTTTATTTAGTTGTTCACACTGGTTGTTCCCCCCAGACCTGGGTCTTGAACGCAGGACCCTGGGATGTATATGGGACTGCTCCCAGGTAAACTAGACCACTAGGCCATCAGGGCACACCCATAGCATGATGCTTTTGAGGCTCATCCATACTGTGACATGCATCAGTATTTTGTTCCTTTTTAATAATAAAATAATATTCCATTATATAGCTATACCATATTTTACACATCAGTTTGTAAACATTTAGGTTGTTTCCACCTTTTGGTTATTGTGAAAATACTACCACCGTGAGCATTCATGTATTCAAGTATTTGTTTGAATATCTTCTTCAATATTTTGTGAAGTATAGCTAGGCATAGAATTGTGAGGTCCTAGGACAATTTTATGTTTAACTTTCTGAAGAACCATCAAATTGTGTTTCCTAGCAACTGTACCATTGTACATTCCTTCCAACAATGTACAAGGGCTCCAATTTCTCCACTTCCTTGTCAACATTAATTACTTCCCATGTTTGTGTTTTTTTTTATAACCACTCTAGTGGTGAAGTGGTATCTCATTATGGTTTTGATTTGCATTTTCATAGTGACTAATGATGTTGAGCATCTTTTCATTTGCTTATTTGCTATTGGTACTCTTTTTACACTTTATTGGGTTTTTTTTAACCTAATACCTGCTGTAAATCATTCTATAACAATTCATAAGTATATTTCTTATTCTTTTTAGTTCCTGCATAGTACTCCATTTATGTTATTATAAATTATATATTATAGTGTATTCAGCTTCTTTCCTATGCATGAACATTTAGGTTTTTTCAATATTTTGCAATTACAAATAGTGTTGCAATTAATAATTTGGTACATATGTAATTTTGTATTATTGAAATATACTTGAGGGTGGATTCTTGAAAATGAGACTCCTGGGTCAAAAGGTAAGTTCATATGTAATTTTCTTAGATGTTAATGAAGTTAGTAAGGATCAATCCTGGTTCACTTCAATAGTTTAATGATAAATACAAAATATTAAACTTCTCTTAAAAGGATTGGGAGAAGAAACCCAAGAGGATGAAACAATCACCTAGCTGTTTTCTTTTTATCACAAGGAAAAGGAAACTTGCATAAAACTTACCTTTTTCTTTTGTCTCCTTATAACAAGATAATCCTATGCTAAGAAAAAATAGCCCCTTCAGTGCATAAACATGCCTTGTATTCTTAAAGGCAGAATTTATGTTTTTATAAAGTGCCAGGAGGTCTAGCAGAATCTGAGCCCTTGAGTGTTTTTTATTTAATCTAATGGTAAAGATGAATAAAAACAGAATAGAGGAGAATAAGAGTCATCCTCAAACTATAAGGATATGTAGTCAGGAGTAAAGAAAAGACGAATACATAGTTCTTAATATCCTTCTATTTTTATGTCACAGAAATATTAAAGTTAATCTGAGAGACCACCTTAAAAGTGGATCTAAATATCTACATCTCTCATATAAAATTACTTAACTATTAGGATTTACTCATTAAAATTCCACTAAAAGATTCAAAATTTAATCTCCACCAGGAATCATATCTCCTCTCCCAAAAGGGCATTCAGGTCACGAAGCCTGAGGAAACTTAAGAGTCACAAGAATTGTAACACTCCCACCTAGGCCATCATCAAAGAACATTTACTGTGTTCGCTCTTTTATTACACTATTATCTTAAGAAGTGTCCTATACATTTGTCACTACTCAAGTGACTATTCAGTACTGTGCCTGGAACAAAATGATGCCATGGAGCAGTCAACAGGATGTAGAAGGAATCCGTTTCCTTCTGCCTCTATTCATTTTCAAATATTTTATTGCTCTTTAATGTGCAGTAGGCTCCTAGTCTGAATCTCCCTGAGGTCAATTCTGCAATGATGAGAAGCAGTGCTACAGAGGTCATGCACATGCCTACTCTAAGTTCTGAGTTAGTTAACTAAGGATACAGAAACTCAGAAGAGAGGTAACCACACAGAAAGCCGATAGAGCATTTCACAGTACGGACAGATGTAGTCAGTCTTCAGAAACCTCTAAATGCTATCTGTCTTTAGCTTCCTGGGTGCTACAAAACCTGTACCTCTACAGGAAAAAACATTGAGTCTTTTTTAGTCTATAAAAACCATTTCTATAAAAAAGATGGGCTGAGCATCTGAATGAAAGTGCACGTTCACTTATTCATTCCACAACTATGTATTGGGTGCCTTCTGGATGCCAGACACTCTCCTAGGCATTGGACATAAAGCAATGAACAAAACAGTTATGAAGTCCATTCTCATGATATGTATAATCATGCAGAAAAGTAGAAACCTCTCTGACCTTTTTTTAAGTTTGTTCATTCAATAAACATTGATTGAACTAGGTACAATGGGAGGCACTTTGTTTTTATCAGTAAACAAAACTGGCAGTATCTTATTCTCATGAAACTCCAGTCTAGTAGGAATAGAAACACAGTCAACATGTGAACTCTGTGGGTCTATTCAAAGGACATGAGTGGTAGAGATAAAAACAGTAGAGCAGGAATAGGGGCTTAAGAATGCTCTGGGGAGGGAGCACTTCCCGTATGTGTGGGGTCAGTCTACAATTTTAGTCAGGTGATAAGCTCATTGATAAGATGAGAGAACGAAGACTTGGAAGAGGTGAGGGAGTCGATCCCTCAGATCTCTACAGGTAGAGGATTCCTTTCACACAGAAAGACTAGCCATTCCTAAGGTTTTAAGATGATCCTGCCTGAGGTGTCCAAGGAAGGAAAGGTGTGTGGTGGAGAGGCGTGCACAGGACAGGGGAGAGTATTAGGGAATGAGAGAGAGGAAGGGGAACAAGTCATGACAGAACTTGTGGACCACTTGAGGACTAGAACTTTTTCTCAGAAAGAAATAGGGATCCACTTCGGTGTTTTGAGAGGAGGAGTGACATGGCTTACCTGATTTTCCATTTAATAAGAACTCTGTCTTTTTGTCAGAACAGACTGAAGAGAGCAAGTGAAGAAGCAGGAAGACCCATTGGGAAACAGCTGGAATAAACTGAGAACAAGGAGCAAGCATCTCATGAGGAGGGAATAGTGGAAACCGGATATAAGATACAAGCTGAGGAGACTGATTCTGAGTACAGTTTGAAGGTGGAGCCAACAGGATTTGCTGAGGTAGGGCAGTGGTATGAGAGAAGGAGAGGAGTTGAAGATGACGCCAAGATTTCTGGCTTTTTAGAAGGAAGGACTTTTTACCAACTGAGTGGAAAGCTTGCCCATAGAGTCTGTTTTAGGAAAAAGATCAGTAATTTAGTTTGGGGTATGTTGGAATTGAGATGCTTATGGGAATTCAAGTATAAATCTGGAGTTAAGTGAAAGAGCTGGGCAGGAGGTAAAATTTGGAAGTGGCATCAAATGCTTTTTTATTGCATATGATTACTATGTTATATGAATGCTACTTTTTAAATACAAAATTATATGGAGCAAAAATTGAAGTTTCTCCTTTATCCTCTTACTCCAAATCCACTATTCTCCTCAACAGTAACCACTACTAAGATGTTACATATTAAAGAAACTTTTAAAAAAAAAAATCTTTAGAATGCTCAATGTGCCATATTAGAGAACAAAAACCAACTATTGTTTTTCATTTTCATGTACATTTTGCCACATAAGATATGGTATTTGAGTTGTTCAAGTATTTATGCATAGAATTTTCCTGTATCTTCCTTTCACCCACACAGTACTACAGTTTCCCTAAGGGCTGCACTTTACCATTATAGTGCTAAAATTACAGAATTTCACAATCATTTGGAATAATTAACATACATGAATCTGCATGCCTTTTATTGTGAAATTAAATAGATTTTCGGTTGGTTCAATTTCACTACTTTTTTTAGTGATCTGGAATAGGCCAAAGCCAAGTCGTACCAACCATTTAAGAAATGTCATTGATTAAAAAGTATAGGATATACTTTAAGCACCATAGTAATAATTCTATAGACTCTAAGCTTTCATCCCTAAAATAGAACAAAGTTTCAGTACCTCCCACTTGAAAAAGATAACCTTCAGAATTTGAACTAATGCATTTCTGTTATGTTGAGTCAGCAATTACTCTTTGTAAGGAAAATAATGATGACTTCTCAAATATCCAGTCTCCTATGAGTTTAAAGCTTCTGCTGGAATAAAATTCAATAGGCTTTCGAGTCCTAGGAGGTTGCTATTTTTCCTCTGGTAATAAAGAGAAAATAAATTAATTAAAGAGGTTCCCCATCTGCTTTGGTCTGGTTTTTGGCAAAGTTTTTTCTCCAAAATCATGTATCAGAAACCTCCACACATCTGGATTGATACAAGACTTATCCCAACCTGATGCCTGTTATGCTGCTATTGCATTTTCACAACAGCCAGTAAAGAAGAAAAGCAAAAAATGACTAAGGCGTGAGTTCTCCAGAAGCTGACAGTCTTAATGGACCAAGACAAGCTTATCTGTAGGAAGAAATATCACTATGAATGGTTCTCAAACTAACTTAACCATGGTATTCTTGTTAAGAAAAAAATGAATGGATGAATGTTCACTCTGTGAATCTTGGCACCAACTACTGCCTTTTCTGGAAAGACCCAACACATAGCAAAATGAGTAAGTGCTATAAAAATTATTAACAGAAAAACTGAGTATTGGCTAAGTATCCTAATTCAACAACTTAATTTTCTATGGGAACATGAGCTTCTACTTGTGATTTTACTCCGCAGCAATTTTTGCTTATTAAACACTGCTATTTGCTAGGTTAAGTCAAACATTTCAGAAGTACTTAAAAATCAGGGTGTTCGGATTAAACAACTTGATGCTTGCTTTCAAAAGAAAATGTAACTGGTTTAGTTCTTTCATAGAGCCCTGGAGTTGCCTTGGTGTCTATCATATAATTTTCTATTAATTACAGGAATTGCAATATTTTCTAAAAAAGTCTGGACACCCATTTAATGTGTCATGGTTGAGCACCACTCTGTTTTTATGTTGTTTTGCTTTTTAATAAATAAGTGTTATTTTTAAAATCTGGAAAAATAGGTCCATTTTAAATTTTAAAAACTTTAAAAGTGTTTCTTCAAAGAGTCCTAGGAATGGCTCCCTTTCCAGTTTAATATTTGTTTGGATACTTTGAAAGAAGCTGTGATGGCTTGTCCCCTATAATGGGTTAATTTCTGAAGGTCATCTTTTGGTACCTGTTAAAAATAACCTTCATACTCAGAGCTCAACCATGGGTATTTCTCCATCCAACTAGTAATTACTGACTAATTTGCATTTAGAATGTTATCTCAACCATCAGTTATTACTTAAGACAGGGCAATGGGAGAGGAGAGCAAATTACCCTTGTTTGTAACTGAGGCAGGTCAATAGCACTCACAGTGCCCCACAGTGGAGACAGAGGTCCCATTATGCGTCCTGGCTGTTAGGGATCATGCCACACGTGGGCCACTGCACACCCATGGGAGACATACAGGGAGAATTTTTTTAATACCTTCAATGTTCCTCAAACACTTGGGTTTAGATTTGTTCAGATTCTAGAACATTTTTTTGCTCTACAGATATTTATAAGTGTAATATCAGGTCTAGTCAACCATTTTTTATGGCAATCCAAATGTAAAACACATTGTATATAAAATATAACAGGCATTGTATACGTACTTTTTAAGTGTACACCAATTTCCCCCAAATGTACTAAAAGTCTACTAGTGATGATAAAGTGATAATCAAACAACAAATACACAATGGAAGTCCAAACTGCACAGGGCTCCTACTGGAGCTGTGAAGAGGAATAGGGGCAAGAAATCAGACACCTACAACTCTGTCTTTAAGGTACTTAGAGTCTGATAAAGAAACCAAATGAACCAAAGTCAAATGCATATGAAACTGAAGAATGCTATAGACAAACTTTGAAACGTATTTTGTTCTCAATGTTAGAATAATTATTTTTAATGTATCCTCCTCCATGAAAATACATTTTTTAAATGTTTTATTTAAGCTTACAGTGCAATGTTCAGTGCACATGTTACATTAGAAAGTTGGGAAGGTCCCAGGAAGTAGCCCCAAAATTATGTATTTTATTACTTAAAGAATGCACATGTACTCTCTTTAAGAAGGAAATAAGCAGGCATAGTCTAAGAGAAAATATTTTGAAAAATTAAATTTTTTTCCTAGTTGATCAGAAAAGGATAACGAATGAATGCAATGAATCAGTGTGCCTTCATTTTCTACTGTACCAAACCATCACAGGTAATCATTCTTTATGCTTTTCTAAAATCCTCTTGTCACACACACACATAGACATGCTTGTTGCTTTTAGTGGAAGACCATTCTCAATACCTCTCAAATGAGTAAAAATCCTGTTTATATTCTGGTCTGCCCCAGTTTATGGCTTCACAAGAAATCTGTTCTTCATTTTAAACCTACAGAGACTTTTAAATTCTCTCTTTTTTTTTTTTTTTGGCTGGTGGTGCCTCTTTATAACTCTTTAGGGGAAAATGTATCTTTCTTCCTTGACCCCCTGTAAAGTCAAAATGGAAGTGACCCCACCTCTTTCACGTCACCTCCGACGTCTCATTCAAAGGGCTACTACTTTGCGCGGCAGGTGGAGTTATAATTTTAGATTAGAAAAAAGCAACATCAGCAGCTGTTGCTTCTGTTTGTTCCCAGCTATAACTGTCATCAGTGGGCAAATTGGCATAAACAGGCCTCCGCAAGTGGAAAAACATTTCACTCCTGTACTTGTCACACTTGGTCCTCTCAGTGGCCAGGGAACAGAAAGAAAATCTGACTGCATGAGTGAAGGGCGAGACGGGGAGTGTAACATCGATCTGAAGGCACCTTTCAGGGGGAGTCTGAAACCTGAAGATCTTCTTTCCTCTGGAAGACTCCAAGGCAAATAAATAGGTTAGTGCCCAAAGAATATGCCGATGCATTTTAAACCTGACCTTGACTTTCCATGATCTTGGTTTTTCTGACAGAGCTAAAATGGAAGGTGAACTATTAAATGAAAGAAAGGGAAGTTACTGGAGGACTGTGATATGAAGTACTAAAGCCCATGAGAACAAATGATGAAATGGGCTTAATTTATTGTGCTCCTCCCTTAATTTTGGCTATATCCATATTAAACAAATAGACAAGGTAAAGATGGAAAAATGAAACCGGATTTGTGGCATGAGTCCCACCCTTTTGTAATGCCACTTCCCTCTGCCAAAAGGCCCCAGTTTCTTTATTAGAATCAGTAATGTTGAAGGCTTAAGTTTGTGGGTACAAAAATATTTTGTGACAAGAGCTCCAGGGTTTCATGTCTTCAGAGAACTTAGGAAAATTAGAGTTTTATTGTTTTTTCAGCTATAAATAAGGACAGATTTTTTTTTTTTTTTTGTATATAGTTATATGTGTGGTGTAGGCTACTCAATAAAAGAAATCAGTTATGGGGTTTATGTCTGTGTCTAGTACATTTCTACCAAAAAGCTCCATAATTTCAGTCTGAATGACTCTGTAAGATTCTTCTCATAGATTCTTTTGAGAAAACAAAAAGGTTTTAAAGAAATCTCATTTTATCTGTACATACTCCATGTAGAAAGTTGTTGAGCAGGATTTTCAAACAGATTAGTTCTGGGTCACCTTCTTAAAACTGAAAATTTAACAATCTTGGGGAAAAGCAATGAAATTCCAGCAATCTCACTGAAAACTAGGTTTGGGGGCTCCATTCTCATTGCATCCACATCCTTGGAATAGATCCAAATGGAATGAAGTCCTAAATAATGGCCTCATTTGGTTCCATTCCAAGCAGACACTGAGCCATCCATCACATTTTATGTGAGACTTTACAGCGGGAAAACCCGACCTTCTTAGTTTCATGGCGACCCAACATTGCATCTAACTTTTGAGGTGCATAGAGCACTAACTATACACTTAGAGCTCCACTAGAGACACTCTCATCCAACTAAAACCACCCCCAAGTAAGCTAGTCATTAAATTGCTTTTTTCCTGATTTCTAAGAAGAGAGCCATACATTTATCTTGGGAAACATGAAGTGAAACAAGTGTCTCTTTATATTCATGAACAAATAAAGCCTAAACAATATGTTTGGCCACTGCTTTTTTTAAAATGACAGTTGCTATAGCATTTCAGTGCCCTAAATCTTCTGTGGATTAAGAAAATATACAAGTGACATTATGACATTTCATATATAACATCCGTTCAAATATTTATTAAGCATTGGCTATCCAATCTAAAATCAATATGTAGAAATGAAGGCAAACTCAGGTTTTCTAATAGTTCTCTCTCCAGAGACTCCTTGTCTTCTCTTTTCTACTAAAAGATTTGGATTTGAGATGGTGATAATCTCCAAACTCCAAATTGTAAAAACTAAGAAAGGCAAAAGGGAGAAGTGACTGAATGATTGTTAGCTTGGGTTTCCTTTGAGATACAGATTTATGCTCTACTTTAAATATTGCTTCTTTTTTCTCGTGTTTTGTCTTCTGCTCTTCTAGAAAAAAGCTATCCAAGATGACTGTCACTTACTCCAGTAAAGTAGCAAATGCGACTTTTTTTGGATTTCATAGGTTACTCCTCAAGTGGAGAGGCAGCATCTACAAACTGCTCTACAGGGAATTTATTGTTTTTGCTGTTCTTTACACAGCAATAAGTTTGGTGTACAGGTACTTTCCTCTGCATGCCTCCTTTAATGGCCATCAAATGTCATGTAAGAATACAGTCTCAAAAATCAGCCCGTTGGTTGCCGCTGACTTTTGCATTATGTAACCTTCTCCTTTGCATGATTCTCTGTTGCCTCCTTCTTCTCAGGATAGGGTATTTTAATCCACACCTAACCATTTTTAGGATGTTAAATAGACTCTTAATCATTCTATCCAGGGAGCTCTCAGCCCAGCCCCACATTAACTGATGATGCTGAGGTATTAGTAGTACTTCAAGAATATTTTTATATAAACATAAGATGGAAGATTTATACTTAGATCTTCACTACACAGTGATTTAGAATGGCAAAGTCTGCAAATAATTATCTGTGCCTTTCTCAGCTATGCCATTCATCGTTTGAATTTGTGAATTGACGTCTTGTAAAAACTCCCTATGGAATGAACATGTTTGTAAATGGGGTATATCAGGCAACTTTATCCCTCCTTTTGTCTGGAATGACAAGATCTTGCCCAAGATGGTACCCATTATTAACCTTACCAATACCTCCGCTAAAGAAAATTCCCTAAAACGAATGTAATTCGCCTTATGTTTTCTGAGTTTGGGAAATGTTATGTTCACAAGAGGAGATGCTCATTTTTTTGTAATATCATAATGTATGTCTGTCAGATTGACAGAAAACTTCAGCAATGTCAGATCTAACAAATACTTTTCTGAATAAGCATTGCAGTCTTAATGCAATTTTATCAGAATTATGAAAAGGAAGCTTTATGAGTTTTTTATTAAAATTGATTGTATTCATTTCTTCTCTGGGGAAAACAAAAACTCAGAAAAGCTAAAAAATGGTTTTTGAGGCTGTATTTCCACCTTTTCTATGTACATCAGTTTGTTATTTTTCTTCTGCATACAGATGAACAAGTTTGTATGTTATTGCTTTTACCTGCATTCTTCCTTGCAGCAAAAGGACCCCACTTAAAGAAGAGGGATATTAATTTGACTGGCTGATAGTTATCAAAAGTAAAATAGGAAGAGCAATTTTGCTACAAATTAAAACTACTCTTCCAGACAAATGTATCTATTGGTATACATTTGGAAAAAATATCTTGAAAGAGAAATCTATTAAAAATCTCAGATAACTTTTCAGATATGTCTTATCTAATATGATACTATTTTGACTATTATTTATGTGTCACCTAACTCTTCATAATATGAAATGGTGGAAGTCACATGATGTTTCAGGATAATTGTCTCATTAGTTTATTTTTACTAATGTGAATTTATTGCTGCTACTGCTGCTTAGAATAGAACAGCTCTTAGAACCATTGCAATGTAGCCAGAAACACCCCATGGGGCCATAACTTTTGCTCCAATATTTTATTTATGCTTCACAAAGTTATAAGTGATATTTTTTTCTAAAGATCAAAGAGTGCTCACATTTATAACAAAACCCATTAGTTTGTTAGTCTTCACTTTTTAAAAGTTCAGTTGTAAAGCTTGTCAGATCCTTATTAGAACTGGACTGGTGGTAGTAAATGTCATCGTTACATACAGATGTTGGTATACAGTGAAGCACACCTTAAGCTTTAAAAAAATTCCTTCTCTCTTGATCTCAGCTACACCAAGAATTAAAGGCAACATTTGCCAAGAAAGTTAAGTCTATGTACAGGAAACTATGGACATAGTTTCATTCTCATATATACGAATAACCCTGTTATTTTAAAGCCTAGACTAAGTAGATAATTATACTTAGCAAAAAAATCGTAAGATAGAACCAGAATTCATTAATTTGATTGTCTCTTCCTATTTTTTCACTGGATTTGATCAAATAATTACTAGAGTACTTTCTAGCTAGTAAAATTTCTGTTTACTATCATCTAAATATTTTTTCCTTTGACTCATAATTAATAATAACCACCACTTTATTAAGTATGACACCAGAATATTAAGTGGCATTATCTACATTGTATTCTTTAAGTCTCATAACATCCCCAATGCATAAGTATTATGATCTCTATTTACAAATGAGAAAACAGACTCAGAGAAATTTAGAATTATGCT
Source organism: Solenodon paradoxus (assembly GCA_004363575.1). NCBI lineage: Eukaryota > Metazoa > Chordata > Mammalia > Eulipotyphla > Solenodontidae > Solenodon > Solenodon paradoxus. The sequence continues at coordinate 417,882 of RJWH01000543.1, forward strand.
CAAATTCTAAATCTTTGAATGGCAGATCTGGAATCAAATTTGACTTCATCTGACTCTGGTCATTGCTTTCCACATTAAATTCTCTGACCATTTCTGTTTGAGACTCAGAAACCATTCTGGTGCAGCTTGTTATCAGTATAACCCTGATAGACATCTGCAGCCAGTTGATACCTCTCAGCTTTTCCGGACTTCAGAAATCCTGACACCTCCTAAAAGCAGCCCACCCCACACCCCAAGTTGCTTCTGTGTCAGTACCAGCTAGTGCCTGGCAGTTCTTCATTTGCAATCTGATTTGTGGCTCCTTGTTTCCTCATGTTCCCTCTGTTTCTTTTTATCCAAGTTCTACTGACCCAAATGTGCCTGGACTCCTTACAACAGATCTTTCCGATGGATTCCTCCACCCTTCAACTGCTATACTCATTCACGATGCCAATTCATCTGTGACGCTTCTTTCCAGATTTTGATCCTTATTAACTTGCTTTGAGATATTTCTTTTGACTCTGAATGTCCCTCCCTCCAACAGAAAAATCAACGATAGTTCCACTAAATGAATTTATGTTCAACAATACCAGAAAATGAGTTGGGGTCAGATCGATAATATGAATTTCAATATTTATTTTATATAAATATAACCCCACCAAATATAATCATAAAAATGTTCACTTCTAATTGTTAAGTCAGTGCTGTTTTACACTTTTAATAATTGTGAGCTTTAAAACACAGTTACAATATCCTTTAAGTATAACACGAGAATGTACTAAGTAGCATATACAGGAGACAATAATATTAAGATGTCAGATTCAGGGTTATCGTTTAGTGGTTACTTAATATTTTAATCTATTTAATGAAGACACCTTTTAAAAGTATTCCTGATGAGTAATTTAAAAAATGAACTCATTTATGAGGTATCTTGTTCTGAATCCAATGCTTTCATCATACAAAATATGAAGTATTTAAAAATTAAATGGTTAATAAATCTCACTAACTCAGGGTCAGTAACATTTATGTACTAAAAACATTAGCACCTGAAACATTCAGGAACGTAAAAGCTTTTTTTAGATACAGATGCTTAGGTAGAAAAGGAAAAAGGTATTGGTCCTTTAAAAAAATTAAGATTATTTGTACTTAACTGTTTGCACTGAATGTCACTTGCAAAGCAGGTGCAGAAGTATAATATCATAAAGGGCTGTGCATTTTATTTTTGCTCCAGATTGTTACTTACAGGAGCCCAAAAACGTTACTTTGAAAAATTATCAATTTACTGTGACAGATATGCTGAACAAATTCCAGTAACCTTTGTGCTTGGTAAGTATAGGTCACACGCAGAATGCAGCCACACAGCTGTCTCCGTTAGGATGGCACCGATGACTCTGCATGGGAGTGCTTCCAAGCTCAGAGGCATGCCTGAAAAGCCACCGCTCGCAGTAGAACCAGAATCATCACTAAGGTTTGCCTCCCGGGCTGCTTTCGCTAAATTAACGCCAGACCAGTTTGAGGTCACACTCTGCTGTGGGATAAGCTTTCTCTTCACTAACTCTCCATCTTTGCCATCAATATTTGAATTCTAATACCCATGTACTAGGTGCTACAGCACTGCCAGGCACAAATTACATGTTTTTTGGAGGGCAAAATCATTAAGTATGTGTAACAACATACTTTCATACCCCAGCCCCCACAAAGGCTAAACTTCTGCTAAAAGCATCAGTTCCGACAACGTGTCTGCTATAAGAAATGGCTTTATAAGTTTTCTGTTATTCTACAGGGTTTTATGTCACTCTGGTAGTGAACCGATGGTGGAACCAGTTTGTGAACCTGCCCTGGCCGGACAGGTTGATGTTTCTCATCTCCAGCAGCGTCCAGGGCAGCGACGAGCGTGGGCGCCTGCTCAGAAGGACGCTGATGCGCTACGTAAACCTCACGTCCCTGCTCATCTTCCGCTCGGTGAGCACCGCTGTGTACAAAAGGTTTCCAACCATCGACCACGTGGTGGAAGCAGGTAAGGTGCATAGGCTTTCCTTCCACCGGCTCCTCTCAACCTAGAGTGAGACCTCCACAAAGCCATTGAAAATTCCTTGTATACATTCATTCATTCATTCAAGAAGCCCTTATTGATTTCCTACTGTGTGCCTCAGTCTTCAGAGGCAAAGCTGGGTAAGACATGATTCCTGGGTAAGACATGCCTTTAAGAAGTTAGCCTGGCAGCCAAAGCTTGGAAGGGAAGTGGCAGACCATCAACCTCAAATTAAGTGGCAGTCACATGACCTTTAGATAAAAAGTGATATCATTTATTAAAACCAGCTGTAAGAGTATCTTAAATTTTTAGCATTGTATGGTTTATCCGCTTTCTTTTTAAGAGAAGGTGCAGACAAGAATGAAAGAAAGCACAGGTAGGCAGGAAAAGAGAGAAGGAAGAAGCATTTTATTTATTTGTATTTAATTGTTTGTCTTGGTTGTTCTCCCAGGACAAGGTGCACCAGTTTATTCACTTTTATAAATAGTATTTAACTTGGACCTGTAAATACATACATACATAAGAAAGGTAGGTAGGAAGTAGATACAGAGAGGTTATTACCTTCCCTGGATCAAACAACTAATTAGTGAAAGAGCTAGAATTACAATCAGACTTGGAACTCCAAAATTCATGCTTTTCCCTAAACATAAGTAGATTCTGTTAGGAGCCAGAAATGTGGGTTCTCATTTAGGCAGATCCTGAAAGGTGGAAGTACCATGTTGCTTCAGTGTGCACCTGTCATTTCTCCTATTCTTCATAGTAAATGCAGTTATTCTACCGGGCTTCTGGACACAGCATGCTGAGAACAAAACATGTGAAAGATGGTTCTTTGGTTTGTTAATATTTTTAGTAAGGAAGCTATTCAATCTGCCTTCAGTGGGATATGGATTAAATGAGATCGTTATTGACACATACTGAGTAAATATAGACTGTTGTGCTGGATTGTTGCTAATAGATCTGATAGTCAGAATATATGAATGCGCATGTAGATGATATAAGAACCATGACATGTTTCTGCCTTTATACTAAGTAGTCTCAAATTAGCTTGCTATAACCCGTTTCCCTTTCTGAAATGTCCTTGAAAATAGATTTTGTTTAAAGAATAGTAATTTTGCTTGTTTTTCTATAAGGATTTTGGCTTTGATTTGGTTTAGCATAACCTTCTTAGATTGACAATATTGATATGACTAAGAGCAAAGAGTTGAAATACCACCTATCTCATAGGCTTGTTGTGAGGATTAAATAATATTTGCAAAGTGCTTAGAGCAATAGTGCTTAGGCACACAGTGTTTGGTGCATTCTTGCTATTAATAATGAAATCATCTAGTATAAAAGCATAGCATAGCCCTTGGTCACTTGAGAAGACTCTTTTGACATTCCAGATCTTCTTGACCTACTCTTACTTGGAGACTGTGAAATTCAAGGTGGAAATAAAAAAGGAGAGTAGAGGATGTTGCCAGGATGCAGAGTAAGATATGTGGAAGTAACGGGGGTGTAAGAAGTTGGTTAAGGATTCAGGTGGAGTGTATGAATAGTCTGGCAAAACCATGGATCTATTTTTGTGTAAAACCAGTGGAAACTAAAAAATAAATTTTAACCACACCTCCTCCAAATGTAAAAGCTAATACAGCTTCAGAATGGACAAATAGAAAATGCCACTTGATTATTTAATTTTATTACTGTAATGTCTAAAGAATCTAATGCAGTAAGAATTTCCACATCTGAAGAAAGAACTACAAACAAACATGAAAAGTTTGACCCCTTCCAGATTGATGAATGTGAGCTAGAGTTTACTTGGGTGAATAAAGGTGACATTTCTCTAGTGCTGATGTATGCTTAGAATGGAGAGTGCATTCTGGTAGGATGCCCAGTTCTCAAAGCAAATCTCATCCTCCTAGCATCATCTTCATATTAAAAGTACATCAAGAGGAAGCCAAGATGGCTGGTGACAGGGAGGCATTTGGTCAGACAGACGCTCAGAGAGGGATGATTTGTGCTCAGGTCTGAGGGACAAGTCAGTATAGGAGTTTAACATGAAAATGGCTTGGTTTCATGTCCTTCGGGTATATATTTCATAACACCAAGGTTTACTCCTCGTCAAACTTATATGAAGTCTTTCTCATACTTGCATTCAACCTTTTTCCCTTTCCAAGGCATTTGAAATATTGGAGTACTTTTGTCTCCTTAATCAATACCCCCAAGCTTTCCAAGGGAATTTGGCAATCATTTGTGCCTAGATGTGCATTTAAATCAATGTATTTCCAAGTGTCAAATGCAGACCATGGTGCATCAACATCTTGAAGAACTTGAATTGTTTATTTAAAATGCATATTCTTGGACCCTACTCAGACCTACTGAATCAGAACCTTTGAATGTAAGGTCTAGGAGCCCGCATTTCGTTATGATCCTATGTTGCTTTCTTATACATGGAAGTTTGAGACGTACTCTGTCTTTTCTGGGATGCTTATTATTTAAACCCTTTTTCTAACTCCCAGCGTTTAAAAAACAAAAAAAGGCTTTGGCAACTATCAAGTAATTCATTACTGTTAATGAAGTAGGAACAATTAAGAAAGAAATGAATCTAGCTCAAGGCTCCAGAATTTTAGAGGTTTGGGGGCCTCACTCTGGTCAGAGACTACCACCTCTGGTATTTGAATTAGACCTTAGACATAACAAACTTCATTCTGATGTGAAATTTTTAGGGTTTGGTAGAGCAGTTAAAGGGGGAAGAGACCTGACAGAGATAGAGGATAAAGTCTTTGCCAGCACCCTCTGGGGCCATAGCTGATTGCACAGCAAAAAGGACCCAACTGCTCTCTTACATTCTTAATTGTTTTCTAAAAATGGCAATGAAAAGGATAGTGGAAATGTATGGTGTGTGTTTTAGCATCAGGTCACAGGCTCTATGTCACTGCCCTTGAAGATGGAAGATCTTCAGAGGCCTGGTTCTTCCTAGCTGGGCCCTCCACCCGCACTGGCCAGCCACAAGGGTAGACACAGACACGGACAGGCACGCTGTCTGTTGACGGGCAGCACTGACAAGCCAGACTTCCTGCTCCTTTCCTTGGCAGAGAGGGCTGACTGTCTGCACATGGTGTCAGCGTACCAGCGGGAGTATGTGTCTACCACTCCCCAACACTCCTTTGCTTCAGCCAACATTTTTGGGAAGAACTGAAAGTTCAGAGATGGAGGAAAGTATCTGGCAGATACTGTAAGCCCAGAGCCAGGACACCTGCCTCTTGTGAGGGCAGAGAGGGCTGCTCCGGAAAAGGCTGAGGCCCCAAAGGGATGGGAGCAAAGGCAGAAGGCAATGCTGGGAGCAGCCAAGAATCTTGTCAGGTGACCCCCTACATAAAATCACCCACCCTAGATTTTAAGATCACATGTCAGGAAAAGAACATTTTCTTAAACATCAGTGCCCGTTAGATAGTGTTAAAAATCAATACAGCAGCGTGCGGTGGGTCAATTGCATCTGAAGGAGCAGGACACACACCCCTGGGTTCAAGTCCCAGATCCAGGGGAAAGCAACCAGTGTGAACAACTAAACAAAAAATAAAATTCTTCTTCTTCCTCTGTCTCTTCCTGCCTGCCTGCCTACTTGCCTTTCATTCTGCCTGCACCTTTTCTTAAAAAAAAAAAAAAAAAACCCACAAAAATCAATATAGCTAAAAATGAAGATCCCAAGAGATTCTGATTCAGTAGGTCTGAGCTGGAATTCTAGAATGAGTGTATATATATCTTTGGATTTTGAGGCAAGAAATCCCTGGATCACACGCTGAGAAACAATGAACTTCAAGGCAACCAGGGTTTTCCTCTAACCTCTTCTTGTTCAAAAAGTGTCCTTGCCAAAAAGATTTAGGGCTGACCAAGAGGAAATGAGTGGGAGGGCAGAGAGAATAAAGACCACATCTCCTTCTGAAGTCCCTGACAATCATTTGGTTGGAACTGGAGTCTCCCACCTTTAGACCCTGAACTTTCCGTGCTTTTAAGTTGGGCAGTCAAGTTACATTGGTATAGAAAATTAAAAGGATCACAATGCATGCTGCAGGAGAAATACGCATGCTTACATGTTACAGATTAAATTTCTCAAATTGAAACTAAAAAGGTTTTTATTTCTGCTGACATGAAAATAAAAACAGAGCAACTGAATTCAATTATCCTGAAAAAAATCCCTGAACTAGTCTGTAATCAAACAGTTCTTTACTAGAGGAGCTTTAAAAAAAGACTCTCTGTTATTTTGCTATTGGCTACAAATCTGTCCTGGAAAATTCCAGTCATTCTGATCACTTGGCTTGGAAGATATCACTGAGTCTAAGTCAAGTCAGGTGCACAGTTCCAAATTTTTGCCAATTGAAGTGATGGCCTTAATTGGGTGCTTACATTACGGTATGAAACTAATCGAAAACATTTCATCCAGTGCTTCAAGTGATCAAGAGAAGAAAATATTTCTCTTCAAAATTATTCACCAGAAGCACAAAGATAGGTAACAAGAAATTAGATACACTCCTCTAAAAGAAACACTAAAGCTATGACTAATTTGTCACGTTGTCGCTCCTCTAATAAATACTTACTGATTCCATGCTATATGTCAGGTACTGTGCTGAACACTGGGGACACAGCTATAAATAAGAACAGGTATGGGCCCACACATCTTTTCTTACATGAGTGATTTTCAGAAAGAAGCACAAATATACTTAGAGTGGAAACTTCACCACTCTACAATGTATTTCTATTTCTCTAAAATCATTTCCTTCTGTGCTTGATAGTCTATATGAATAGTTAGAAGACACTAAAATTTGAGGAAAGTCATTCTTTAGTTTTATTAAAGCTCTGGAATATTCATATGACATTCCCTGGGCTGCTTCGATGGTAGACGGGAGACTGATGATACTTCTGGGAATTTTTAGTGACGCTTATGAGTAGCAGGCATTATTCATACAACTAAGTAAGGCCCAATTGTCAAATAATTGTTGAGATAAAAGTTCTAACTTTGGATGCATTGACTGAAGGTCAGCCCCATACTTAGGTCATTTCAATCTGTGATCTTTTCTAAGTGCAATCAAATGACTTTTGCATAATATTGAGGTTCTGTCCTATCGTCTACTGTTTTAGTTTTTCCTGAGGCACTCCATGACTTGGGGATCCTTAGCTTCTTTGAAATCTTCAACTGTCTGTGTTACAGGAGAAATGACCAGGGGGATGGTGGCATTCACAGCTGTGCCAGTTTTTCCTGTTGGCTGAACTTTTCCAGGCTGAGTCAGTTACTCCTCTATCTCACATGATGAGCCCAGAACAGACAGAATGCCATATTGTGAGTGACTCTGGACTCACTTATGTATACTTGCTCTACATAGAAGAGAAAATGCACAGTAGGACTAGACCTTTTGAATGAATGCCATGAGTGAACAGTCTCAGCTTGTCAATGTTCGAAGGTTCCCCACAGTTTTGATTTCAAACTTAAATCAAGGCTCTTCTCTCAAAGCTCTTCAAACTGTGATTGTAGACCACATTCATTGACTTATCAAGAGTACCTATTTAAATTGTGGGTTGCCAGGCAATTTATAGGATCAGATTCTCTGAAGCGCAGGACTGAGGATTCCACATTTTAAACAAGCTCCTCAGAAGCACTCATGGTTGCTTGCCTCAGGCAAAAATGCTGAAATGGAAAGCTCACTGTATGAGTATAGTTCCCAAACTTTGTTACAATTTGGAATCACTAGAGATCTTAAAAATACTGATGTCTAGCTCCCATCCCCAGACGTTCGGATGGAATAGATACGGGATGTAAGATGGGCATCAGGAGTTTTTAAAACTTTCCAGAACGTAATATGCTGCAGAGTTTAGGATTCACTGCACTAGGGCACATCTGTTAATATCTACAACCTTATCAGCAAATCACCCCAGATCTATCCACTTGGACAAGTGAGGAGTTACGAGCACTGATTTTGTGTCTCATTTCCTGTGTGTCATGTGTAGGGGGTAGTGAACTAACAAACGTGACGCTCGTTTAGGGACAGAGACATTTTGGTCTAGAAATGCTTTGCTTGGTCTAGAAATGCTTTGCTCATGTCAGGAAATAGAGGTGTTTTTCTGTCTCTGTTCATCATTGCCATCTCAGAAAATGATTTTATTCCACCAAACCCTGTTTGAAGCTTTTCAGACTGTGAGTTGTACTTCATTACTGGTTTCTTAAATCATTTTAATGGCTTGCAACCTGCATTTGGAATGGAATGCAATGCAATGGAATGGGATGGAAAATGCTGTGTGCACATCTGTAGAAGGACCAGTACTTGATTTGTGAACCACGTGTATCCTACTGTGCTAAAATTTAAAAAAAAAAAAAAAGTCTGACATGCTGCCCTATACAGTGCTTTCCCAATGTAGTGCCATCTTTCTCCTAATCTCCTTTTACCTCCCCTTGACTTTCCAAGTTGATAGGAATTTCTAAACCTCTACCCTTGAATTTAAAACACAACTATAGTTGAATTTTATAACTTCATTCCATTCATTTGAAAAATACACAGGGGGAATGAATCAGACACATTGCAATCTTCTGGAAGAAGTTGTCTCTTAAGAAGGGCTCAGGTGCTGAATGCACAACTTTCTCTTTCAGAAAGAGCTGGCAGCGAATCCATTCTGCCTTTAATTTTTGAGATGCGAGTTCTTAGTTCTTTGCTTATAGAGCCCCAATTGCACTCTCTGCTTCAAAGGCAAAAGACATCTGCCTCAGCTTCAGCCAAGGGAAAATAGACCAACTGTACAGCGGACACAATCTATAATGACCGCAATATCATTTATCAATGCACTTAATTAGTCCTTTGACTTGAGTGCAATAAAATTTTGCCTTAAAGTAGCAGATCCTTCTCCATCAAAACCAGAATTCTAACTGCAAGTAAATACAAACGTATGAATGTATATGTGTGTTTTTCCCTTTGCTCTCATTAGAAATATTAAAGTATGTTCTTTGGGATAAGCAACATGAAAATTGCTGAGCAGAACTGAACTAGCCAGAAAGAAAAGCTCTAGAAAAAATGTATTCAGATGCAAAATAAAAAACAGTAATATCGGGGGTGTGGTAGGGCCTGAGAGAGCATGACATGAAGACAGACATGTAGGAGGCAGGGCAGTGTGAGGACCAGTCAAATGATGGTGCTGTCAACTGTGGCAAATCATTATCTGTGGCTAACATAGCCTTAGAGATGAGGACCATGACCACATTCTGAAAAAGGTCTGGGTAAAGATCTAGCTTAAAGGATGACCTGGAGTGTTGATGAAGATAACATTCCATTTTCTAACAAAAAGGTTTAAAAGCAACGCTCTTTGAATTTACTTGAGCAACGGTCTAGAGATTTTCTTTTAATTGCCAATGACTTGATTTTCAAAAATGGAGTTGCTTTGGATAAAATATGTAAACTTCAGGGAAGAGCAAAAATTATTCTTCCTGTACTCATTAATGTCTAGTTTATCATTCATCTTTCAAAGCACCTAGCAAGGGACTCAGTAAATTTGGGTTGAAAATGAAAAGGCAATACCTTTCCTCGTTCCACATGTCCCCTTCCAACTGATGGCATGCCACAGGGAGAAGGACCTAACTCTTGCTTTAGCATTTTCACTAAATAAACCCTCACTCTGCATATTTGCTTTCTGCTAAGAAATCAAGAAAGGATTTGCTAGCACAATTTGATCCACACTTCTGAATAAAAAATAACCAGAGATAGAGTTCTTCTTTAGTCAAAAGACAGAGGTTGCAGCCAGTGTATTAATGGGGTCATTTTGAAATTTGCACTATAAATCCCATTTTATATCCGTTGTCTAAAACTATTAGACAACGGATATGAAATGTCTGTGAAAAGTCTTCAGGTAAAGGATGAATTGCTGGAGAAAGTCTTTGAGCATAAAACCAAGACAAGTCACGTTTATCTATTAACTTCTTATAATAAGATTTAATCCAGCTCTGCAAATCTTCACAAAAAGAGTAAAGATAAGAAACTGATTATCATCTGGATTATGTAACAACTTTGAGATGCACTGACAAACAAAAAGAGAATTTAACCTCTAGTCTTACGTTAAGACATTTATTATGTGAAGCTTTATGTATCCACCTGTCCTTCTCATCCACAAACTGGATGAAATGAAAGAGGAGATTTGAAAATAGGATAGTAGGACTAAGGTAGCAAGTTTATTTAATAAACACACACTGAATATCTGCTGTGTGTCAGGGTTTGTTATACAATGTTGCCCTTGAAAAGCTTACAGTTCATACTTGACCTTTAATTTCTTAACAAATTTAATTAAGTAATTCAAATGGTACAAAAGTTAAAGGAAAAGCACAGGCAGGAATGAAGGTGGGTAGGCAGCAGGCAGAAAAAGAGAGAAAGAAGTATCTTTATTTTATTTTTATTTAGTTGTTCACATTGGTTGTTTTCTCGGGCCCCAGGTCTTGAACCCTGGACCTTGAGATCTGTGTGAAGGGCCCCCATGTCTGCCAGACTACTAGGCTCCCAGAGTGCACCCAAAAGGAGCACTTTTTAAGTAGAGGAAAAATTCCACACTGACTATGAAGATAATATGCTCTTTACCCTTCCAAAGACTGTTAGTAGGGAATGTTTATGTCTTACAATACGAATCAAGAGGGCCACCACGTGAGGGCCTGGAAGGGGAGAAATGCCCAGGGAAGAAGGAAGGACTCGAGGAAGGCCTCCCATAAAAAGGCACGTGATTCATGCATTCAGCACTGTATGGAGAGCTCCTATACATTACTACTTTTTTATTCCTTCGGTCCTAACAGTTCTAAGTATTCTTATTCTTAGTTTTGATCACTAAACCAAAACTGGAAGATTAATCCTTCCCTAGATGTTCAAATCCACATTAAATGTCACCTTATTTCCTACTAGCCCTCTCTGTGAGGGATTACCTCACATGCACTACCTCATGTATAGATATATAACTGTGTGTGTACACGTGTGTATGTTGGCTTATACATACACATTCCTTATCTCTAGTTAAGTATAAACTGAGACAGGAACATTTATTTTATAATTCTTTGTTATCTCCCGTTGTATGCTCACATCGTAGACACTAAGATATTTATGGTAATACATTAGTGCTGAGATAATCTGCATAATTTTAATATTTTTATTTGTTTAAAGGTTTTATGACTGCAGATGAAAGAAAATTATTCGACCATCTCAAATCTCCTCATCTGAAATATTGGGTTCCATTTATCTGGTTTGGAAACCTTGCAGCAAAAGCCCGAAAGGAAGGTAGAATCAGAGACAGTGTTGATCTGCAATCACTGATGACGGTAAGAACATCACAAATTATCAGTAAAAGATGCTAACTATAGACCGACAAAGGCATGGGTGTAACAGGTATGACCAGGATGAATCCTTTTTTATTCAGTCTCCTTCTGAAGGAAACAGACTGAATGAGTATCAGAACCCTCAACATGCAGAACAGGTTTCAACTCAGATTGACTGGTAGTGATTGGCTGGAAGCTCCATTTTAAACAGAATTGGGCTTTGGAACAGTCTCTGTAAGAAAGGGTCTCTCGATGCATTAGCAACATCAGCCAAGAACTCAGAAGATCTGCCACCCACTTGGCGTATTTGCCATTCCTGGCTCCAGGATCCTGGAATAAAATCTGGAATAGAAGCAAACCTCCCTGTCTAGCCCCCTAAATTGGAATTTCCCAAGATTAATCCAGTTTTTCAAATGCTCCATGAAACAACATAGTGTTTTCATTAAATGCAACAGTCTTGAATTCATCCAAGAAACATATTTATGTAAAGGCGTGAGGGTCTCCTGTCTGGATTAGACTAAAAGGAATGAATGATTGAAAAAAAGCTCACAAATTAATATTAACTCTTCTTCCCAGTCTTGGGCTATAACATCTGTGTAATAGAGGAGAAAAATCAGTGGATTGTAGTCCCTCCTGCTTCAAACAGAGATAGATTTCTTGCCTATATAAGCACTCTAAAGGCCTCATTTGTGGGAGAAAGGCTTAGGAGGTATGTGCTTCTTTTTTTCTAAGATCTATAATAAACACGTTTTTAAAAGACAGAAACAAACAATTTGTACTCCACATAATTTACAAATATGGCTAAATATGACTCATTTAAAATTTTATCCACTGCCTTCCCATCACCACTTTAAGCTAATATACATGTGGAGATTTATGGATTCAATATTATGGGCCTATTTCTAGTCAATCCTGATTTATCTTTATATTTAAAAAATATGTCAAATTATACTCATTCCTTTTGCATAGTGTTGAATGATGTTCATTACTTGTCAACTTCAGAATTTTCCTTTTGGAGTGGCTCATCATTTTACTGACATATTCACAAAAGACATGGCTACATTCTGAATCTCAGTAAATGTTTCCTACTGTGCTTTCATGGTAGTAAATTGCTTTTATCTGTTTCTGGCTTAGGAAATGAACCGATACCGTTCTTGGTGCAGCCTCTTATTCGGTTATGACTGGGTTGGGATACCACTGGTTTATACTCAGGTATCAAATTCTTTGGACACGGTTTTTTCTCTCCCACCCACCTTGGCGCTCTGACTTGCTGTGGGCAGAGAATATTGTGTTCTCACTTGGGTTTCTCTCTATTCCAGGTTGTCACGCTGGCTGTCTACACTTTCTTCCTTGCGTGCTTGATTGGACGCCAGTTTTTGGATCCTACCAAAGGCTATGCCGGGCATGACTTAGATCTTTACATTCCAGTGTTTACTCTCCTACAGTTCTTCTTCTATGCAGGATGGCTCAAGGTAGCCAACTGTCTCAATGCCTGAGACACGTGCTGTAATCTGTCATGTTCCAAACTCTGCACACTGGTCTTTACTGAGTCTAGCAAATCATTCGTCAGTGAAGCCAAGGTAGATTTAACATTTAATAGCTCAGAGAAATATTATTTTTCAACCAGAGATTAAAATGACAGGGATATGGTGAGTATCTGTAAAGCAGCAGTCTGAAGCAGTTCATTTATGCAAAGAGATTACAAGAAGGTTCTGTTGTGGCTACTGATTTATTTAAATTCTTTGTGTGCGCTCATTAGGATTACAAGAATATAATTAAAGGAATAACTGTGCCTATATAGATACTGTATACCATAATAAGCAACTAGGCAGAGTCTAAGAAAGATGATATAAGAAACCTTGTATATCAGACTTAAGTATTAATATTGTATTATTATCTTGGTTCTGTTCAACTTACTACAGTTGCAATTCCTTGAAATCCCACCAAATGTCCCACAGCATTAAATGCATTCTGCTTTCAAAACCAGAATTAAGACTCAGGAAAGAATTCATCAGAATTTAAACCAGAAACACCAGGATTGATGATGGCATCCGGTTGGCCAGGAAATTAAAAAACAGGTCAGAGCAGCGAGAACAATCTGTCCAATCATCATTGCCAAACTGTATTTATTCCCAGCCCTCTCCTCTCACCTGTCTGACATGGATGTGTAAATATCAGAGCCCTGATTCTTCTTTCTCCTCGTGAACTTCCAAAAGAGAAGTATGTGATGGGGGAAAGCAAACAAACAAACCCAAAGACAATAACTTCATTAAGTTAATTGAAATCTAATGACAGTTTGAAGACGTCTTTAGCAAAATAGAAATTTTCCAAGGGCTGACCTTCCCAACAGGCCCGTATTAATATGCATTGTTGAGACAATTCTGGCTTCGGCAGCATTTTCCCTGCAGATGCCTTTACTGTCGTGGATTTTGAATCTTAACCAGGAAAAATAAGTATGTTGGCATTTCAAATTATATTCCAAAGAGGAAAGGCATGTCTTTTACAAATGTCAGAAGCATGTTTAACCAGATGACAGTGATTCTTAATTTTTTTTTTCATTTAAGATACAGAAAGAGCAAGAGAGACTAACAGCTCTCATTTCCCTTTAGAAAAAAACCATAGATTCTACTTTTATAAACAGAAAATCACCACAGTTGGCCCAAATGCTCAGTCATTTTGGTCTTTGATTGTCCTTTCCCCTGAATTGTGTTGGGCTACTTATTATTTGCTTTTGACCACGTAAGTTAGCAGTTCTCCTGACATGCTCTCTGAAACTTTCACACCCTTCTCCTTTATAAAAGCTTTTTAAAAGCAGAATATGAAAAGAAAATCTCAGCTCTATTAAGAGAGAGGCAACCTAAGAGAAGTGGTTTTACCCACCCAATGAACTGGGTTTCAATTTCCAAGCAGTTTGACCATATTTATAAATAGTTTCAAAGTGTAGGGAAACTGTCTTAACCTTATTTATTACTTAGTTACGTGCTGGAAATGAGACCTCCAAGAAAGGAAAGAGCAGTTTTGTGAAATACTCACTTCAGAAATCTAGATATCAACTTGGTAATTAAATATAGTCTATAATGCTATATGCAGGACTGATCCTCCAGAAATAAAAATTTGAATATTATAAAAATATTTTCAGGCCACATCTAGTGGCCCATTTAATCTAAGGAAAACCCCAGGCAAGAAAGGGTACACAAGCCCTGGGAGCTCACAAGGAAAGACCTTGATGTGAATATTGCTGTGTAGTTGACAGATTCAGGACACAGGCTGTCCCTTAGAAGAAAGGAGATAGATCTCTCTAAGTGGATGTTTCTCAACTCTAGACACACATTAAAATCTCCTGGGAGCTTTTTCCCAATTCCCTGAAATCTCACTAAATGTCCCACAACAGTAAATGCATCCCGGTTTTCAAAATGCATATGGTTTTCAAAACCGTATATGGGCTCAACCTTGAACCATTAAATCAGAATCTCTGAGGGAGGGACCTAGGCAGCAATTTTTTTTTGAAGCACCCCAGATGATTTTAATGATGTTTAGCCATAGTTAAGAACAACCATTCTAAGCGGTTAGGCTTAAAACTTAAAAATCAAGCACATGGATTTTCTGCTAAATGGTCTTAAAATCTAGAAACTCAACTAACAATGATACTTTTATATACTTTAAGTTTTCCCCATCTAGGCCCAACATAATAAAATTCTCTCTCTCTCTCTCTCTTTCTGTCTCTCTCTCTCTGTCTCTCTCTCTCTCTCTCTCTCACACACACACACACACACACACACACACAAACACACGCACACTAAAAATCAAAAGGATCACATATTTTGATATCTGATCAATATTAATGTTCTTACTGTGTTCCCGTGTTGAATTGCCTTCTTGATGAGAGAATTACACGCCAAATACAACTCACCTGTTAGTTTCTTTTCTTTCTTTTTTTTTTTTTAAAGCAAAGGTGCAGGCAGGAATGAAGCTGAGCAGGCAGACAGGCAGGAAGAGAGAAGAGGAAGGAGCATTTATTTTATTTTATTGTTCATCTTGGTTGTAGCCCCAGTCCTGGGTCATGAACCCAGGTTCTTGGGAGGTGTGTGGACTACACTGGCCAGAGGTGCAGACTTGATTGCTACTCCACCAAGACACATCTATTCTCGTTTCTTGAATGCTTATGTTTCATCTCATCAGCAGAGCTTTTATAAATTGCTGAGGGCACGGGCTATGTACCCTCCAATTGCTTTAACCCCGTATCTTGCAGTCAGTGCTCCTTCAAAATTTACTGTTTTTATTTGTACATGAGAATCAATCATGTGGCTTCTGGATAGGGCTCACATTGGCATCGGTTGAATTGGCAGATCCATTTGGAGCAACATGTCTATGCAGGTGGGTCTTTAGGGTATGAGAGTTGAGTCTCATTTGCAAATAAATAAGTGTCTGTAGAGCAATCCACTTCCCTCTAGGTTTCCTATTAACCAGAGAAAGTTGAGGGCGCAGCCTGGTGGAGCAGTGGTTAGGTCAAAAGCCTCCCAAGATGCAAGCCATATGCCCCTCGGTTTGAGTCCCAGGTCCAGGGGGAGACAACCAGTGTAAACAATTAAATAAAAATAAAATAAAGAGCTTCTTCTTCTTCTCTCTTCCTGCCTGCCTGCCTACTCGCCATCATTCCTGCCTGTACCTTTCCTACACATATGTATATGTATATACACACAAATATATATAGACAGTTGAGACTGAAGTGGGAATCGTCTTTAACCACTGTTTTTAGTCTTCGCAGGCATCACAGTTGATTTATTCTGTATTCTCAATTGCAGGTAGCTGAGCAGCTTATCAACCCTTTTGGAGAAGATGATGATGATTTTGAAACTAACTGGTGCATTGACAGAAATCTGCAGGTTAGAGGAGCCTTTCTTTTCTTGGCAATCATTAATATTTCAAATCAGAACAGAGTCTGAATGCAGGCCCCTGACATTCAGAGATTTAGCCACAAATTAAAGTGCTTTAGCTATTCAGTTTATCATGTCTGGCCCTTTTGGAACCTCACAGGTGCTAGATTGCAGGAAAATGCAGTTCCCTTTAAGTAGACTTTCAAGCCAGTTTTCACAGTTCTCTGGGTGCAGCAAATATGAACTGAAGACATGGGTATACTCCCTTATTCAGACTGCATTCTGCCACATACTCCAAATCTCATGTGCTCACTGGAATTTATTATCTTAATGTACAATTCACATCTGAGTTATTCTAACAATATAACGATGGTTTTAGGTCTCTCTTTTAGCTGTGGATGAAATGCACATGAGCTTACCCAAGATGAAGAAAGACATTTACTGGGACGATTCTGCTGCTCGACCACCTTATACACTGGCAGCCGCTGACTACTGCATACCCTCGTTTCTGGGGTCCACAATCCAAATGGGGTGAGTGGATTTTTAAAAATCGTCACTGTTTAGAAAATAAGTCAGTCACTATTCCAATCTTTTTATGCCCTGGTCTTGCAGCCTCTTTCGTAACTCTTAATTATTAGTGGCTTATAATAGTAGCTTTTTTGAAATTTCAAGATGTAATTAATATGCCTAAGACTAAGATGAAAGAGACTGTAGTTTCTGGTTTAAATATGGTGAGGGTGGGGGTGTACAGACAAGTACGTGTACATGTGTATTTTAGGGTAATTTGCATTTTATCTTGCTTTACATCACAGCAAACTTTCCAATAGTTGTGAAATTATTCTTTTTTTCATTCTAATTTAAAGAGTAGTTTAATTATGTTGCCATTTGTTATCAATTATTTCAGTCATAATTAAATGTATTTCTTACCAAGTGTTTACCGAGGCTATCCTACGAGCAGGCATTGTGTTAGGCTCTTTGGAGACATGTAAACCTTCAGTCCTATGTCCAGTATACGAGTCAGTCTCTGTTCAGTAGTTTTAACATAACACTCTGTCCCTCTGTACCATATGCTCAAAATAAATATGCTGAGGCCTAAAGTCCATCATGCACAGTTCCAAATCATTTTGTTAAATCTGATCATGTATTTAATTTGAAGAAATGCGTTAATGTGGGAGAAGTTTAAGTGTATTTTCTGGAGGCAGATGCCACTATTTCCAAGTCACTTAAAGAGAAGAATGTGGACAAATTGAAATAAGGAAGAAAAATCTCTCCAAAAGTGTCATTAAAAAAAGGAACACCTTTGAAGAATTTCTCTCAACTTTGAGCACCACTATGGCTCATTGTTCTCTAAGATCAAATCTAAGCTGGTTTGTCCTGTAGCTATCACCTGTGACCGAGCTTGTCCTTTCTCCCCCAGTGTTCAGCCCTTCCTCTCCCTTCAGTTAAAAACAAAGTTCAACCGAGTACACGTTAAAGGTCTTGTTGGCTTTATCCAATGGTTCATGAATTGGGCAACCATTCTAGCAGACAGAGAATTGCTCCAAGAACTTGTACAAAATGAAAGACTTTTATAGGCAGAGGAAGTAGGAACAAGGAAGTGATCCTAGGCAAAAAAAAAAAAAAAAAAAAGCAGACTGGTTATTGCAGTCACTTTCCCTTCGGGGATGGCAAGGTTCTAACAGACAGATGGCAGTTCCAACACTGACAATGCAATACTGACAGGCTGGTTTAAGGTTTCATTTCAGGTTGTGCCCTTGTGCTTCAATTGGCTGAGGTGATCGGGGTGTGAATCATGTTAAGCCCAAGGACCCAGGTTCTCGATCCAGGGCTAAGAGGAAAAACCAAAATAAATCACTAAATAAATGGAATAACAGAAGGTACTTCTTCCCTCCTGCCTCCCTTCCTTCCATCCATCCATCCATTTCTGCAAGAGCCCAAACTATAATTAAGTCTTGGTTTGGTGAGATGGGCTTATGATAAGCGACTTCATTCTGGTCCTGCTCTGTTGTTTTTATACGATCAGAATATCTAGCTTTACCTATTCCTATAAGGCTTTAGTTTAGCCAAATGTCTCCTAATGCTCGTTATTAATATTTTGTAGTACAAATTATTCCAAAGGAGTTTCTGAGGCTAAAAAAGTCCTTCAATTAAGGGATAATTTGAAAGTGGGATTTTAGCAGTTGTGAATTAAAAGATTTAGGAGCCAGGAGTTGTACCTTGTCCTCAACACAGACCTTAGAGAAGGCTGTTGCCTCCTGGCTGGATTTGCTTCTGCTTCTAGAGAGCCAAGCCTGCACCTCCCTCTGAAGGCACTCTTCCAGACCAGGGTGCCCACTCTTAAAACGAATGTACTGGATTTGTTATTGGCTGGCTAGCTAATATACCCATGCCTAAACCAATCATATAGATTTTTGATTAACCAACAATGGTTAATCAACTATCTTTGGACCAAGGGATGTAGTCAGTCCTAAGCAACCATGTGGAGTAGATGATGTGTTATGAAAAATCAGGGTGCTATTATCAAGAGAAAGGTGATTGATTTGTTGAAATGGCAAAAAGAATGGTGTCCTCTAAATTCATGAGACAATTCCCTAAGTATTGAATTGTTGGCTCACCAAAAACAAGGTCAATATCGAGTGAGCTATTTGATTGAGACTCAGGGAAAAGGAAAGATAAAAATTAGGATTATTGTAGTATAGTGGCTTTGTTGATGATGCCTAAGGCAATGGCTCTTTGCATTAGGGTGAAGACCAGGTTTCAACATAGTATAGCTAGAAACATTTCAGAAAAGAGTTTGCCACTTGATAAGCATAGAAAATCCTTTCTGGGTGAGTAACTTGTTATGTTCTTATTCTGCTTAAGGTATATGTTCCCAGAATATTCAACTCAGAAATCAAATTCCCCTTATCATTTCATATCAATATTTCAGGTTTGTAATCATAATACCATGACCAGAAATTCTAAAATCAAGTTAGTGCCCAAAAGTACTATCCCAGGACAACCTGAGAAATTACTCTGCTTCTTATTCCTTTTCACATTCAGCGTATTACTCGTTTCCACATAAAAGTAAACTCCTTAGAGACAATTCCTTTGTTCTCTATATTCGGGAGCATGTTCAAAATATGTCCAAAATATTGGCATATTTCCCATACATTTACCAAATATACATTAATGAATTAAGTTTCCCCCCCTTAAATGATCAAATAAAAATTTCAAGTATCTTGTTTCACTTTGTATCTTTGCATATGGAATGCAGTCATTCATTTATTCTGGCAGCAATATGGTAGGTTTTATGCCAGATGTTAGAAATGGGGGCGGGGCCCATAAACAAACAAACAAATAAAACAATACCTATTAAGGTCACAGACATAGTAAGGAAAAGAGTTATAATACAATCTGGTAAATGTAGTCACAGAGAAATGCTCAAAGTCATAAGAGAATACAGAGAAGACATACTTCACCAGCCTGGTGAGTCAGAGGGTTTCTTGGAGTTGAGGGGTTTAATACACACCTGTAAAATGAATTAGGAGCAGATAGGAGTGGTAAGCATCAGCAGATGGTACATTCCAGACCCATGTGAGCAGAGACAAAAAGGAATGATGGTGTACAATATTTAGAGTAACAATTTTTTTTTTAATTTTAGCTTTATTGAGGTATAGTTGACATATAAGTGTGTAAGGTATTTAAAGTATATACTGTGTTTACTGATATTCCCATACATTATGAAAGGATTCACTCATCTAATTAGTTAATACATCCATCACCATTTATCTTTTTTTGGTGAGAATATTTGAGTTCTGCTCTCAGCAAATTTTCATTACACAATACAGCGTCATCAACTGTAGTCACCATGTTTTACACTAGATCCTCAGACGTTAGTCATTATATAGTTGAAAGTTTGTACCCCTTTCTCAACCTTTTCCTATTTCCCCCACCCCATTCCCACCTCTGACAACCACTTTTCTACTTTGTGTTTCTATTAGGTAAATATTTGATATGCATAGCAGAAGAGCCAAGAAGTGTGAGTGGCAAGAGCGGTGTAGGTAGATTATGGACGGTTTTATAGTCTCAGGAAAGGACTTCAGACTTTTGTTTTCGAAGCTATTAAGTGGCATCATCACGTCTAAGCCTTAGGTTATCCTAGAAGCAGGCTGAAAGATGAATTGCTAGGGATAGGCTAGAGCTAAGAGACAAGTAAGTAGTCTGTAGGTGCAGTTTAGACAGGAGAGAATAAGGGCATGAACTAGAGGAATTACAAGCAATGTGCCAGTGAAGATGGAAGAAGGGACAGTTTCAAGAAAAGGAGAGGAGCTTAAAAACACTGGGTGAACGGTGATGAGCCAAAGATGGTAGAGTAGGAGAGTAGGAGCTGCACGAAGGAAAAGATAACGAACTTCCTTTTCACATGTTGAATTTGAGACATCTGCCTGCAGTTCACATGGAGATGGCCAGCAGGCAGACAACATCCAGGCCTGGGATGCACTTGACTGTCGTCAGTACAAGGGTATCTATAGAACCATGAGTAGGTGGCAGCTCCCAGAAACAGTATCAGGTGACTAGGGCAGAATACACAGAGGCTCAGAGGAAAAGAAGTTATTAAAAGGATCTGAATAGGGATGGTCAGTACAGATTCAGAAGACAAATCTGGCCTAGAAGTTGAGGGTGCAAAGCTTCAACATAAAGCCTGAAACATGCCATAGGAATTGGCATTTAAAGGTTGCTAGAGACTAAAGAGAGTATTGGGGCACAAACTAAATTGTGATAGGTTGAGGATAGGGAGACAGGATATCAAGACTGCCAGTGTAAACTATTTTTTAAATAATATTTATCATAGAAAAGGTCAAACATATATATATATATATATATATAAGTAGCCAACAAATTCTAGTGAGCCTCCATGTACCCATTACCCACCTTCAATGATCAAGTCATGGCCTATGTTTCCTCCATACTCCAGACCCACCCTTTCCCTTCCCACCACTGGATCATTGTGAAGCAAACATAGCACAGCACTATGGTCAAGTCTGAAAAAACAGAAACAAAATTAATTTTAACATAATAAATTCTTTATTCATTAACTAATTATGAACTACTTTTTTTGAAATTTTTGGGTGGGAGAAGAGACAGTAGCCTATAGGAGAAATGAACTGGGAGGTAATAGTAGATTTTTTAAATTTGTTTTATTACACTTTAGGGTGAGAGCACCTTGGACATGTTTAGAGGGAAAAGGGAACTTGGTCTCCTCCCGCCCTGTGCCCATTCCTTAGACCCACTTTAACCTCTTACTGAATTTCACTTGGCAGTTACGCCCCAGTCTCATCTGAACCAGTCCATTAGGCCTCCCTGTGGTATTCCTGTGACTGTACACAGGATATATAAGTTAGCATCCCTTTTATCAGAGGACACACAGGAAAAAAATTCTCTCAGGCTGCAGAGGGAAAAAAGAAAGTCTTGCTTCTTCTGAGCAACTCTTAAATTATTTATCTTGCAGACTGTGAATTCCATAATTGATGATAGCTAGTCCCTTTTCATTTTGGCTGCTGGAAAGCAAATGTGTAGCCCACTTCTAATGAGGCTGTGGGATTTGGGGCATACATGTCTAGGGGCTTTGCTTTGTTGGTCTCACCTTGTTACTGTTTCTTATTCTAGTTCTCCTAAATATTAGCCTAACTTTATAGAATATTGCATTAAATGTATTTTATACATCACTGAAAGTCCTTTATAAAATGAAGCAAGATGTAGTACAAACGAAAAAATTGAGGCGCTCCCTGGTGGCTGAACAGAGAAATCTGTCAGGGGCAGTCCAGGTACATCCCAAGGACCCTGGTGTGAGACCCAGGGCCGGGGGAACCACCCAGATGAGCAACTATCTAAAATAAATAAAAATGACTTTGAAAAAATTCAGGTGTGCTCTGGTGGCTCAGGCGGTTAAGTCTGCTGCTTCCAAGGCGTAGTCCATGCTAAGCCTGAGGACCCAGGTTCACCACCCAGGGTCGGGGGAACAACCAAGATGAACAACCAAGTAAATAAATAAATGCTTCTTTCTCCTCTCGCTCTCTCTTTGCCTGTTCACTTTCATTGCTACCTTCCTTTGAAAAAAAATTGAAAACTTTTTGCTCTGCAGAAAGAAAGGAAAAAAGACAGGCTGAGCGAAAGCCGACACTGGAGGGGAGGGAAGACACAGGAGCCAGGGCCTAGAGACGATGGATGGCTAGGAGGTGGGCACCAGTCACAGAGATGCCCAACAAGAAAGCACAGCCCCAGCCCTAAAATGAAAACGGGTCTTCTCTGGCTAATGGTAAACGTTTATGTTTGATAAACCTAACTTTATCAAAATAAACCTAGGCTGCTTGAACCCAAGTCAGCACTGGTGAGAGTAAATGTCTTTTTAAAACAGACAAAAAATAAGGTTCAGGACTACCTACCATCTCTAGCTTGAGATAGAATACTTTCCTTCCCATACATCATCATAAGTCATAGCAAAATTCTTATCGTATTTCAAATGGGATTATTCATTAGAACAGCCTTTTAAGTCTCTGAGGAATGGAATGGAACACATGAAAATGAAAGACCTAATGTCCTAACTCCCTTTAATCTTGTCTTGGAAATCAAAATCACCAACAATAAAGAAGCAATAATCCTTTGAAGGAGTTGGAAAAATCCTAACAAAATCTATAACAGCTGAAGGATTCAAAAATCTGGATAAAAGAAGCTGCAGCTGCTTATGAAATGGATCAGTCGAGTGTGTCATGGAGGGCTATGCACATGGGACCTTGTTCGCGCTGACAGTGCAGCTCATCTAAGAGCAGGCTCCAGGTGTGTGACTCTTAAACAGTTATCTGTAATCCTGCTTAAAGAGCACTGTTTCATGGGACTTTTTGACGTGATTCAGATAAGATGTCAAACTTCCTCACTCATAGTGGTCTTCAGGAAGGCCTCTTTGAAGTTGGTTAAGGATCCATATAGCAAAGGAGAGAAATATCCAGCTCATATTTTTGAAGGAATTTCTTCTGGTCAGGAGTTGAAGAATTTACTTAAGATTTATTAAATTTTATGTGGTACTGTTCAACTACAACACTTAGCTGGAAAATAATGATTTTTGCCTCTCTTCATTCCAAGAATTCTGACGGTAAAGCAAGAATGCAATTATTTTTATAATTATTTATGTGTATTTAATGTACAGAAAGCATTTAGGATTATACAGTAGGTCAGGTGTATTTTTAGGATATTAGCTCAAATATAGCAAAATCTTTTTTTGCAAGCAAAGACTATTAAAGTGTAGTTAAGTGTACTTCTAAATTAATGTTGTATTCATTAATCCTTTCTTAGCCAACTATATCCAAATATTATAGCTTTATGAGAAAATACATAGTCTGCTAGATATAATTGCATGCTTGGGTTATAAGCAACCGAAAATATCTCAAATTCTGAATCACTAACTTCAACAAAAATGTATTCTTAGGACATTGATTTTCACTTAATGTACTAGAAAGGAAGGAGAGAGGGAACCTTTCAAGGAGACAGTATGCATTAAGTTTATAATTTTAGAACTTGCTCAGGGTTCTTTCATATGCTGACATAGGGTCACCACTGGCATTCAACTTTCACCTTCTCAACAGTATAAGAAGTATATATGGCTTCATTTCCTATAATAAAACTCACATACAATACAATGGTTTTGAAAGTCAGCAGACTTTAAGTGAACTTCCCTTTTGACCATAATTTTCTTTTTCCGTAAACCAGCAATGACTAGGTGAACATAACCAGAATGGAAATGAGGCTAGATCTGCCTGGTCTTCAGCCAGACTTGCCAGAGTTCTTATTCCAAAGTCAGAGGCAACAAAGAGGCAGTGTCCATCCCTGAACACACCTTATGGAGGTGAGCACACCTCCCATGATGCTTCACTGGCTGGACACTGCCCCCAGAAGGGAGTAGAGAAGAGGGTGGGTGGATGCAGCCTTCTGGCCACTGACTTTTCCTTACATTGTTTGTCTCCTGCCTTCCAGCTTAGTATGAGGATTGCCTTCCCTGTTTTATGAATCCATTGCTGCAGCTTTGACAATGGTTCTGCAATGCAGAAGGTTAAAAATAACAGCACTGGCCTCTAATGGGCTCGAAGAGTACATTTGCTTTAGAGTGAATAAGTCCTCCGCATGTGCCCCAGCCTTGATAGATTCTCAGGCAAATTATCAGCTGTATCCAGGGCAGTCTTCTGACTGTAAGGACACTAGCAATTTGAAAACAAAAAATATGGCGTGAGAAGGAGGACATATCTTATTAAATAGCATTTATCTTCCTAAGGTCTTCATTTCAGTTCTGTTAAAATGACCTATTATTTGAATTTGAATCATCAAAATGCCACTTCAGAACTGGCACAGAGACCGCACACTGTATGATTTCATGCGTGGTTTATGGAGAAACCAAACAAAGGAATGAAACAAATCAAACAAAATATACTTTTAGTCTATAAGGCAAGATTAGTGTTTACCAGAAAGGAAGAGGGGTGGGGGATGAGGAAAAGGGTCAATGATCAAGTAAAGTATAGAATTGGTCTGTCGGTTGTGTACTTAATGCATTATATACAAATGTTGATTGACGATGCAGCACACCTTAAACGTAGCTTATGTTATGTTGCAGCAGTACTTTAATAAAATCAGATATATATGCATATAAATAAAAGTGTCAGAGAAAGAAAGACAAGCATCATCCAGTTTTATCCTTCAATCTTTCGAAGCTCTGTATTTACTTGATTGTACTCAGGATATGGGGGTTCCTTTACCAAAAGAACATAATTTGGAAACAAAATGCATTATAACTTTGAAATCATCAGGGTCGTTGGGGTATTTCCATACTAGATGCAACCCCAAGAAGTCAGAAATTCAGTTGCGGTCTTCAGCAGTCCTGTCTCTTCTCCTTTGTTACAATAACAGGAGGTGATAATTGTTCTGCATCCCTGACCAGCCCAAGCATCTTTAATTAAAGACCTTAATTATATTATTGCTTGTGCCCTTGGGTATTTATCACTGGCAAGGGACACTGTGAGGCTGACGGTCTTATAGCGTTTAATAGATACTTTGAAATTTGAGGTATTTGGTATTTTTAACATTTGAGATTAAAATCAAAATATATCACAATCTGACATCAGTCTGACCTGCAGAAATATTGCATGCTCTCCCTCCTTCTGAACTCAACTATAATCAACTAACTGGACTGTCTTACCAAAAATGATTTTCTCTTCCCCACCTGCCCTTCTTCCTCTTCAAATTAATTCAATATGTAACACAAACTTTCTCATTCTTATTACACCTATATCTCTGTGTTGATGACTTAAATGTGCAACAAATGTATACTGCAGGATTGGCAATGTCTGTAAATGGCACAAAAAAACAATATTGAAAGACAAGATTAGAGCAGTCCCACCACCTGATGGACTTTTTCCCTTCCCTCCCAGAACACACTTTCCTTCTGTCCTTATATTTCTCTTCCATTCATTCACTGCCTAGTCTTACCAGTAAATACAGATATGCCTTCCAAAGTCTTGTGAGGTGGCAGCTCCAGGCCATAGTAACATGTTTTAAAGGGCAATATTAAAGAAAAGAGAGTGACCTTCAGACAGACACTATTATTTCCTCCACCTATGACAAGGAGTCAAAAATGATTTGGAAGCCACCTCTGAAATTCTGCCAGGCATTGGCTGAGTCTGTTCGTGTCATCTGCTTCTTGAAAGCTCTTCCACATAGATTACTCCTTTTAAACTCTCAGTCTGTAAGGCATGTAGAGTAAATATTGTCCCCAGTTTTCCTAGTACGATGCTGACTCACAGAGAGTTAAGTGGCCCTAAGGTCACAGCCTGAGCAGCAGAAACTCTGGCTCTGCTAACTCCCCAAATAAATCCTTTTCTTTACTACAGAGGCAGTTTTCAACTTCCATCTTCTAGAAACCAATGACTATAGGGCACTTTCCTTGAATGTCTTTCTATCCCTGATTATCTGCCTATCTGTCATCTACCTAGTCCAAGTGAATTCCTGGTTATAAGACCTAGTTTTTTCAGCTGACCTTCTCTAATCTATAGCAACATAATAAGGTGCATGCATTCTATCATCTCATGTTTCTGCTAAAATTATGTGAGGGTATTTAGAATGATATTATATTTGTACCTCATAATTTTACTAACTCTAATTTACAAAGGATATGCTTTAAAAAATCAAATAAGTACTAGCAAAAAGTTTAAAAGGAACTAAAGGGTATTTCCAAGCCTCCCAATTAGGAAATAATCTATTAAAGTATCCTATTTTATATGCTGTAAACTTTAAATCATTTTGTTTGTCAACCATAGATTCTGCTGTCCTAGTGGGAACCCTGCCTATTAGAGAAAGGAGGTGGCACTGTGTGTGAGTGATGACACCTTCCATCAGGGAAACTGAAGAAAGTTCTTTAGGTTCATCATGCTGGAGAATTTCACTAATTTCACTTTGACAGATTGAAGACCTGGAGAGCTTTCTTCATCACTTCAGCAAGAAAGTTGTAAAACTGCCCCCGACTCCTGCCCCATCACAGACCAGCAAGTATTTTCCAAAGAGCCCATGTCATGCTGTTCCTTGTCCAAAGCATTTCTGAATGACAATGCTGCTTCAATGTTGCTTTAATGTAATGTTTCCAGCATGGACACTACTAGCAGGTGACACTAGTAGGTTGCCCCCTCTATTTGCAAAGACAGTTCATAGCTGCCCACTGCCTCTTAGGGTAAAGTCCAGATCCCTATAGCTAGTACAGTCCAAGGCAACCTTCCTGGTTTCATGCTTGACATTATTCTGTGTGTTTGACATAAACTCAATTATTTCCCATTTCTCACACCCTAAAATGTCCTACTGCCTTCTTTGTGTGCTAAATCACTTCTTTCACCTGGAAGAATACTCTCTCCCTTCTCTGCCAACCTGACTCCTAAACTCAAAAACTTTCTTTGTCCCAAATTTAGCTCTTAAGATACTTTCCTTCACTCTCCTTTTAAATTATGTTATACAGTACTTAATGCAACACATTTGTTCAGGGTAGACGATGAACACATTAGTCGGGTAAGCTGCTAAATCTCCTGTGTCCACACCACAATCTGCCAAGACAGACAGGCACAATGTGGCCTCATGAGCAGCTCTGTCCAGAGTTTGTGCATCAGTGAACATTATCAAGAGCACTGGTCTTTTTTGCAATTTACTCTTTGCACCCGGTTTTTCTCCAGTTTGTGACCCAAGGCTTTAATCTTCTTCTCCCAGTTGAACATACATATTCACCACATCAGTGCCTAGTAAACAAAGCTTTTTCGTAAGGATTCACAATGTTTTGAAGTAATAATAGAAGCATTTTTTTTTTCTAGAAGATTTTAGCATTCTCATAAGGTCGTATGGTTTAGAAGTAGTGAAGGAAGACAAATCCAAACAAAGAGTCGAGATCCCAAGCGGAAGACAGAGAGCTAGTCTACAACCAGAGGTCACCTGCCTCCCTGGGCTCACACAGCACATCCATATGGCAGTGGGACTGAACCCCTGCGCTTCTGGCCGGTCCGCTGTCCTCCTCAACTGTGTGGGTTCCTGAAGTGTGACCTAATGAAATCCAAGGAGCAGAGTCACCAAGGCCACTGAAGTATGAGTCTGCGTTTCTCGAGTCAGTGTAACACAATCTGAGCCACGCACAGTGGCAGATGGGCCAGGAGGCTATCTGGTAGCCAAGGGCACTGCTGGGCCTTTGGAATAACAGCACGAGGTTGTAATCGGACACCGTCGGGGCACATTTAGCCGGTTAATCATCTCAACCATCCATCTTTTATTCACAAACACAGAGGGATGGCGTTTTCTTTGGCTGCTCACTTTGCCCTTACAGACAGGGTGCACAGTATATCATACACTGTCCCACGTTTTTCCTTTATGTCACATAGAATGCATCTGACCACGACTGTCAGTACATTAGACTGGGACGACCTGGTCACTGTTGCTGTCAGAACCTGGGTGAGCGTTTGAAGTGGAAGGGCAGGTTTTAAAAGTAGTTCTTCTTGGCACATCCTGGCAGAGCAGCAGTTAAGTCAGTGACCTCTGACGGACGCAGGCCACACACTCCTGGGTTCGAGTCCCAGGTCCAGAGGGAAACAACCAGTATAAACAACTAAATGGAAATAAAATGAAAACACTTCTTCCTCTCTCTTCCTGCCTTCCTGCCAGCCTAATTGCTTTGATTTATGCCTGCACCTTTCCTTTAAAGAAAAATAAAAGTAACTCTCTTTGGAAACGCACTGAGATTGTAAATCCACAAGATGCGAGACAACCGTGGAATGTGAGACAGCAGGAGGCCTTGCTACCAAATAGACTCTGTCTTGTCACAATTATCCACTTTATTTCGGCCTCAAAGGACAAGAATTTAAAGGTCAATGTCATTTGTTTTATGTCTTAACAATTCAACAGAAAACTCTTCGCAACGGTAAATTCATGCAACTTAATCACCAGGGCAGCCCAACCAAAGCCGAGCCCACACCACCTCCGTGGATGCAGCCCGTCCACAGGGCTCTCACTCCCTTCTTCACCCCAGGTGAACAGACAGACATGCAAAGCCCTGACCAGGAATATGTACAATGTACCTTTGAACAAGGAGTGTATTTTACTCATTATCTGCCCCCAGCCTCTAGTTCATCCCTTGACACCTGAGTAGCAAGCTTGGTAGAAAGGGATTAAGAACAAGGGCTTTGGAGTCAGACTCCTGGGTTTGGCCCTCACAAATTATGCAGTCTTAATAAAGTCTCTAGGCCTCGGTTTCCTCATTTTAAAATGTGAGTAATAATAATACCAACTCAAGTAATTACTATGATAATGAATTGAATAAATGCATGAAGGTGTTTAATCAGTGTATTAGTTATGTGTATTAATAAAATTTAGTTATGATCCATTGTTTTGGGGAGTATTCTGAGGCTTGAGAAAACATTAGTTCACCTATAATAAGGAAATTATTATCTTTTCAACATCCGTACCTCAATGAGTAGTTCTCAGAATGCAATCTAGGGATCCCTGGGACTGCCTAAGACCCAAATCCTCAAGGTCAAAACTATTTTGTAATTTTCGTAAACAGAAAAACTGGTTTTTTTTCACTTTTTTCACTTTCGTTTTTTCATGAATGTATGTACCATGTAATTTTCCCGAGGTGACCTGCTGTGTGACATCTTCACTTAACAGAATGTGCTTTTATATTCCAGTGGGGTTTTTTTAATATTCTCAGTTATCATTGCTAATAGAAAATAGCAGTAGCTATAACCCACACAAACAAATCTCTTTAAGAGCCTTAATCAGTTTTAAGAATTTAGAAGGGTACTGTGAACAAAAAGTTGGAGAACCTCTGCTAGAATATCTCAAGTAGAGGTTTTCTTCCTTACTCCATTTCAATATCTGTAAATATGAAAATGCCAACCACATCTCTTAACTTTGAGACTCTGCTCCCCAAGTTATGCCCCTGAAACTGCTCTGTCATTGTGTCTTTCAGGCTGTCTGAGAGTGACTTTCCTGGCGAGGAGTGGCTATGGGATCATGACAAGCATGGCCATCACCATTCTGTGATTAGGAAAGTCAAGAGGTTCCTGAGCGCCCATGAGCACCCCTCCAGCCCCAGGAGGAGAAGCTACAGGAGGCAGGCCAGTGACAGCTCCATGTTCTTCCCCCCGCTCGACCCCAGCCCCACCAGGAGTCTGCTGGAGGTGCCTCCTAGAAGCTCCCGCCAGGCCTCAGACTCCTGGAAACAATCCATCTCCCGGGAGGGGAGCCCCAAGCTGCACTCCAGCCTGGGAGAACTGTCCGTCATCAGGGAGACCAGCCGGACAAGCACTTTACAGAGCTTGACCCCACAGTCTAGCCTGAGGGTCACTCCCACCAAAATGTCCCAGGTCCCCGAAGTACTGATCACAGCAGCCGAAGCAGCTGATGGCCACCATCAAGACTCCACCTCCTCCATCCAGAGTGTAGAGTTTACTGGGGTTCAGCCAAGCAGGAATGGGCAGCAGGAGGACCCTGCGGGACTGATCCTGTTTCCCTCAGAGAAAGAGACTCCTCCTCAAAACCCCAGTCCCCCGATTGTTCCAGTCAAAGCTGAGAGAAATGTTATCAACTTTGCCTCTGAGGACTACCCTGATGAGAATGGCTTGCTTCCCAAAAGGTGGAGCCTCCCAGGTTGCCTGGAGTCCAGCCACACCTCCCTGGCAGGCCTAAGTCCAGGGCCTGTGACCTCGGAGCCTGCTCCTTTAGTGAACACAGAAACATGCTCAGAGACCAGTGGAATCAACTTTGTAGCTGGCTCTCCAGTCTCTCATGATGTGCTCTATTTAATGGAAAACCTGGACACCAAAGAAACAGATATCATAGAGTCTAACCATGAGAAAACTGAGGAATCCCCAAAAGAAAGGCCAGGAAGTTCCAGCATCTGCGTGTAGCCTCAATTCTTTCTTTAGACCATCATACCATATGAGATACTTACAACTCTGAAGGGCATTATGATCCTGACTTTTTGAGAACTGAGAAATTGAACATATCCATCCATCATAAAGTGACTTCTGTGAAAGTTATGCAGACCAGTGACATATCTTAACAGGAATCATACATACATACATACATACATACATATATATATATATATATATATATATATATAATAAATTCATAGAGCGTTAGCTTTGGAAAGGGCCTTTAAGATCAGAGTCCCATCCCCTACTTCTGCCAATAGGGAGATAAAGGAATTGCCTTGTCTTTCCCCTTTTTTACTTCTTTTTGTCAATTCTAAAGACAGGGAGTTGGATCATATAATACCTCAAAAGCTGCTGCCCAATTATGGTTCCTTGTTGGAGACTCGCTAACCATCTCCCTCCCACTTTCTGTAACTTTTATCACGTTCTGATTCTTAAGCTTCATCGGCGTTAGTAAAACCCATCTCTCTCCAATTTCCTTTTCTACCTTCAGAACTTGATTTTTCTCTCTTCCCCCTTTCTCTCTCCCCTCTCATTGTTTTGTCTGTCCCTTCTCCCTGGTCTTGCTCCTCTATAATGACTCTACTGTGCCTCACCTTTCAGATTGTAATATTATCTCTTGCCAACTTCATTGCTTATTTCTTGCCATGGTTTTCAAGACAAGAGACATTAGCAAACCCTCCAAAGAATGACCAAAGATGTCAACAAATCCAGTGAGACACACTTCCATCTTCACTATGGCCGCTGACGGTATCCACCACACCCTTAGCAGCCGTGACCATCTCTTTTTGCAACAATTCTTAGGACTTGAACACTGGAGAAAACTGAAGCCAAGAGAACATGAAACTTGCTCAGTCAATGCTATGGAAGCAAAGAATGACAAGACTTGACTGTTAACTTGAACTCTTAAAACAGATATCCCATTCATGTCACAACATGGGACCAGTCACTGTGTCTCCCAGGCCGTTTGCAATGAGGTAGCAGCTGGACGGTGTGGGGATCCAGGACCGCATGGCGGAGATGGGTTGTTGACCAACCCCCTGCGAGGAGCTCTTGGAGGTGGCCCCTTGCTGAGGGCTCCCAACTTGGGCCGTGCTCTCTCTATTTCGGTCCCATGATGAAGCTTGATTCCATATGGCTTAAGAATTAGCCCTAAGACCTACCAGTTGTCGAGCGTTCATGGTTCCAGCAGCAGCATGTAAAGTTACCAATGGTCTCACTAATTCTCAAAAGAATCCATTTTAAAGAGAAAAAGAACAGACTATCGAGAAGCTAAGTAATCTGACTAAAATCACACAGCCATGAAGTGACAGAACTCAGATTCAAACCCAGGTTTATCTAACTCATGAGCCCACATTTAACCAGGGTGCTTCTTCACTGTATCCTGCTGTCTCTGAGGCTCAGCATCTGCCAGCAGTATAGCCAGAATTCCAGAGGCTGTCCCAAGGGAATCATACCTAAGTCTATCCAACCTTGGAAGCCTCTTTGCATCCTTCCTGCTTCAGTCTACCTGCATCTCCTCTGCATGCAAACCGGAGGGTGCTGAGTATGTTGCTCCCACTTTGAGCACCAGCCGTGATCTTCTTCATTTCTCTAACAAGAAAATTGGCAGGAGCTTCCCTTCCTCTCCCCTTACTCCTCCCAAGAGGCAGTATTGTAATCAGCACATTTTTACAAGACATCATACCTAACGAAGCCACCCCATCTGTATGACAGCAATGGCATTTATTTTAATTAGCTTTTCTCATGAGGAAATGATATTGGTACTCCTCTATGTGGTTGAGAGTGTTAATACCTGGGAAGGAGTGGTATTCCCAGAGTGTTACAGACTATGGGATAAGGCCCTAATCTAACACTGCTAAAAGTCAGAAACCCTAGCCTTCTCCCAGTCACTAGCTTCTAAATGTTATTTTCAAGGGTGTTTCAACTTACGTCTCTCTATTATCTTCTCTTTGCTTTTATCTGTTGCTCAAATTCAGATAAGTATCTTCTTAACTACTTTTGAAAAATAGCCGATTTTTGTTTGTCCAAGGTGGTAAATTATACACAGAAGCATACATTTTGTGGAGAGGGAGCACGTGTTCATTTAGCTCTGCTTCCATCATCCCTTAGTCACCTTTGTCCAGAGAATTAGTTGATTTCCTTGGTATTTCATCAAAATCCAAGGTAGCCTTCTCTTTCCTCCTTACAGTGAAAATGGAATAAGGACTCATACAACGAGTTCATGTGGTTGAATTCAGCTATAAATTGAAGCCTGCAATTGCCCAGGGCAGATGAAGAAATTCTCTATTCATTCTAAAATGGATTTTGACCTGTCACAGACTGGATTACAAAACTAGAGAATTTCTTCTCAAGTGCCTGATTTCGTTGCCAGCCCAGTCATTTCCCCTGAGCTCTGGAAACTCCCGTCCCCTGGAAGAACGGGCACATGACCTGGTGATATCGTCTTTTTGGCTTGTCCAGGAATAAGCTCGGTTCTTCTCTCCCTTAGACTGAAATCCTCAAACCAGAGGTCAAAATGTGACCGAGTCCTATTCACTGCGTTCCCTCTCTGCCCCTAGAGATAATTCTGCCCTGAGACCAGGGTCCACGGACCAGGCAAGGCAGAAGGTCCACAAGAGTGTTCTCTGCCATGCAAGATTTTAGGGATGACTGGTCCCCTAGAAAACAAAGAAATCCAATTCATCCCCTCTTTAGTGTCCTGCCCACATTTCATCTCATTATCTCCGCCTGGTGTTTCAGACATCCACTTTCAGCCCGTTTCAACCAACCCATGGAGAACATTTTAAATGGAACTGAAAATACAAACTTTACTGCAAGTTAAAAGATTCACCTACATACACATCTTCCTTTTCGGTGTTTTCTCATTCTAGCTTTCTTCTCCAGAGAAATCAATTCAAATCTTCATCATTTTCTGAAATCTTATCATAAAGTCTACTTGAGACTCCTCAGACCCAGGCAGCCACGTGATATAATGGAGTGAGGACTGCAAACCCCGAGTGTGAATTCTCTGCCAGCTTTTTTAACTCGATTGAGCCCCATGCTCTGAGTCTCATATTCTCATCTGTCAAATGAGACAGGTGAGCAGTCCAGGGATTTAATGTGAAAAGATTAGGAGCCCAGACCGAGCCGCTGGAGGGAATGACTAGGGGTGGGTACCCCCATAGCTTTACCACCACCTGCAAAAAAAGAAAGCACCCTCCCTTTCCTCTTTAGTCATTTGCTTGTCAGGAGCCCCTTATTCTCCAGGATTCTTATCTCTTTCATTTAGGCTTCTTATTTCTTGTTTGATTTTTTTCTTTCTTTTTTTTCCCTTTTCCAATGTTTTCCTCCCCTCCAGTGTTGGTTTGGCTTGGTTTCTTTGCCAGTCCTTCACAACATCCCAGGCCTCCTACTATGGATTCCTCCCCTAACCTCTAATATGTATCAAGCCCCTCAATCAAAATGTGTACCTAGAGTGCAAATAATTGCTTTCGTTCTTGCCATTCTCTGTCTAGAGGATTTGACACCCCTGATTCAAAGTTACAGGACCTCTTAAGGAATCTAATCTCCCTAAACTTAGTCCTATCGCAGTTCATTGGAATAATAACTATACCTGTAAAAACTCAACGAGAGATGAACTAGAGCCTGATCCCTCCTGCACTTTCCTGTCACAACCATCACCTACATGATGAACAAATGTTTTTGCATGTACTATAGTAGTAAGAGTAGTAGCCAAACACCTTTCCTGCTTTGTCTTAATGAACTATCTCAGGTAGATCGTTAATCCTTTTGCCGGCTTTCTGTTTTTCTTAATTCTATGAACCCTAATTTTTGACAGTCCTTCCCACAGAAATAGCCACTGAGTCGAGTCAATTCAAGAATCCCAAGATTGTTCCCTCACTGCGAATCTTTGAAAACCCAGAAGTTTCCAGCCGTTGGCAAAGCTTAAGAGACATGACCCAACAAACACTCATCTTTCTCCACACTCACTTCAGCACCTCTGCGTGTGTGGCCAGCTCCTCTGTGGCTGGTGGAAATAGCAAACCGAAGCTATTACTCTGGAAACAGGACATACTTTTGCTCTAATTATACAATTAACTCAGATTGAGTTTTTCTGTTGTTGTGGGTTTTGTTTTTTTTTTTTTTTTAAAGGGAAGGTACTGGCTGGATTGAATGCAAATAGCCTGGAAGGCAGGAAGAGAGGAGGAAGAAGCACATTACTTCTTTTATTTAGTTGTTCATCTTGGTTGTCTCCACGCCCACCGTGGCCCCAGGCTGTGAACCTAGGTCCTTGCCTACATGTGAAGGGTGCCTCCTGGAGGCAGTAGACTTACCTGCTAGGTCACCCGGGTGCACCGGGAGATTGAATTTTTATGTTTTGCTTTGTTTTTTAATTTATTCAGAAAATGGAGCCAAATCTTCCTTTTGCCACAGGTAGATTTGGCTAGATGATTGCCTGGAGCTATCTTCTGAGTTTTAGATATTTCTCTAACATATAAATCAAAAGGAATATTTACCTTGTATCCTGAAAGCAAATAAGCATATTTCTAGAGTAAATTTTGTATTGAAATGCTGATGTGTCCTAAATTAGATTAGC
This sequence comes from Solenodon paradoxus, assembly GCA_004363575.1. Lineage (NCBI taxonomy): Eukaryota > Metazoa > Chordata > Mammalia > Eulipotyphla > Solenodontidae > Solenodon > Solenodon paradoxus. The sequence goes on from RJWH01000543.1 coordinate 453,130, forward strand.
TGTTCTCAGTCTGAGGGGATCTTGTGCCCAAGAGACTGGGCTGTCATGTCATACTGCGGCGTGTTACTGGCATCGTGGGTCGAGACCAAGGCTGCTGCTGGGCATCTTACAAGGCACAGGATAGCACAGCAGCTGTCAGGCCCAAAACACTGAGGGTGGGAAACCTGATGTGGGCCAATCAGAAGGCAAAAATGAGACCACAAGGAGGTTAATGAAAAGAGAGGAGCTAAAGAAAAAAATCAGAACTAGAAGGAAACAGACAAAAGCAGCAACTGATTAATTCTTCTGTGCATAAGCTGTAAACAAATCACACTTTTTTGAAAACTTGATGTTAAAGGATCTAATATATTGAATCTTGAAAGCTGGTGGTGAGCCCTGAGATTTAGCCTTAGAGAATTTTTTGAATGGCACTTACCAATTGTCATTACTAACCTGATTATAATTTTCTGAGAGTATAGTTTACAAAAAGGCTGACAGTGATAGAGTGAATATTACATAAGAAGTTGTTCAGTAAACTGATAGACTATTCGATAGATACCTGATCCATCTTCAGCATATATATATATATGCATATATATATGCATATATATAGAGAGAGTCTTAGGACCAAACAAATAAATCATATCTTCTAGAAAGATAATTCAGTATTGTGTATGTGTGTATATATAGATATACACATACATACATATAGATATATGAAAGGTGTAGGCAGAAATAAAGAAAGCAGAGGCAGTCAGGAAGAGAGGAAGAAGGATTTTATGTGTTTGTTCATCTTGGTTGTTCCCCCAGGTCCTGGGTCACAAACCCCTGGGATTATCTTATATTAGCTAAGCCTCCAGACAATAAGAAGTCTGACAGCCAGGCACTCAAAGTTAGAGAAAACGGCCCTTTACTGCAAGCACCAGTGCTGGCCCAGGGGTATTGTTACCCAAAGCTGAACAACAGGGCAGGGTTCTAAGGAGGCTCCTTTTATACTATGAGGTAAAATTCATCTCCTTGGCTACGTGTGGTTTCTACTGGCAACTCTTATCAGTTACAGCTGCAGAGTAGGGAGGCGATGCTTGTTTGTCCTTGGTCATGATAACAGGACATAGCTGCAGTCTCCTAGAACAGGACATACCTACAGCCTCCACAGTACCGTGGAAAATTCCTGGCAGACTAACTTTTGGTATCAGGAAAGTCTTCTACCACAGTGTGGTCTGCAATCTCAGCCAGGGCAGTTGACTTACCCACTACTCCACCAGAGCACAGTGGTATTTCTTTTTTTTTTAATAAGAGTTTTTTAGTTAAAGGTAGTTACAGTGAGTAGCATATACCTCTTTCCCATGGGCCAAGCAAGCTCATAGATTTCCCCCCCACACCTCAAGGATTCTCCAGCACTTTCAGAATAATCTCAGGGAATTGGTGAAGCCCTGGATGATGTCACCAGTTGAATTTTTATTCATAGTTTCATGAAACACTAACTATTGAGGGTCAGACACACAGCTCAAGCTGGGTGGGTGGGAGTTCGCCCCTCCGCCTTCCCTCCCTCCTTTGTCTCTTCTGCTAGTGAATAACAAAATGCCCTCAGATGTTGTTTGCTTGATATATGTCTGTTTCCTTTCATCCCTAATTCTATTCCCCCTCCCAACTATTTTAATTTGTTTAATGTAAAGCCCTTTGTGTGCATTCTTACAAAATGTGTACAAATGCCCTTAATTTATATGAATGTTTTTATTGTATAATTCTCATTGTTTCTTTCACTCAGTAAAATGTTTTAAAGATCACCCCAAGTTCCCTTGTATCTAATCCATGGTTTCTAACTGCTGCAGATGTCTGAAAGTTTATTCTCTGTCCACCATTGCTCCACCCCCACCCCACAGTAAGCATCCTCAATGCATTACCTTATGACCCCATAGCAGAGCAGAGTTGCTGGGTCATGAGATCTGCATATATTTAACCACAGATTGCCAGCAGGTGCCCCCAGAATAACATTCCAATGGGCACCCCCCCACCACAGCACACACCATCTCCACCATCCCCCTCTCCCTACCCCATGCTTGACAACATCTAGATCCCCATTCCCATTTTTTCCAGTCTAACAGGCATAAAGTGACACCTAATTATTTAATTGGCATTTATCTGCTGATTAGATATTACTCTATGGCATTTATCTGATTTACTAAAGACAGTAGGTATCTCTTCATGTATTTGCAACTCCTCTTCCAGAGGAAAAAAGCCTTTTTGATTTTTTTTTGCCCTTTGATCTAATTGGGTTTCTCTGTCTTTCTTATTATCAGGAATTGCTCCTAGGTTCTAGAATGACAGGAGACCCTTGCTGGTTTGGGAAAATGTAAAAGTTTTCACCTGTGTGTCTGCTGAAAGTGTCCACAGTGTCAGGTGTTCAACAGAAATCATTGATTTTGATATAATTAAGTTCTTTTTTTTTTTTTTTTTTTTTTTTTTTTTTTTTTTTTTGCTAATGCTTTTGAATGTCTAGGTAGGAAATCCTTCCCCACACCTACGGCACAATATTCCCCCACATTTTCTACTCTCTTCGCAATGTTAGGTTGGGATTTCAGATTTTTTCCCCTAACACCTAAACAACCAGTTTATAAATCCTCCTGTTTTTTGTAAAGTAGATACATCGGCGTAAAACAAAACAGCATCCAAGAAAAGTGAAAAAAAGAGGGTGCTATGAATGGGGGAAAAGAATGTTGAGTCTTAACCTTAGAAAAATCTAGCTCCTCCCAATACAAACTCTCCAAAATGCATCATGCCTGCTATCTTTTGACTGGTGATTTTTGCCCTTCAGTGCCTGGAGCGTGGAAACTCGCACACTTCTCTGTGTGCAAACCCACTAAAAAGAAGTCACATCTTTGTCCAGGCTGAGACTCAACTGCAGGAGTAATGCCTGACACATAGGAAGCTCTTGCTAAAGATGAAACAGTGATGGTAACACAAGGATAGTTCAGACTCCTCCACATGAAAGAATGGCAGCATCAAATCTAGAGAGGCAGAGTCCCTGACCAAACATCACTTAGGGCCTGGGACAGCAGAGATGGAGTTCTGCTGGTTCTGCTGGTTCTGCTGGTTCTTCCTGGCCAAGCTCTGCCCTGGGCCTTCGGGGTTTTCCCAGCATCCGTCTTCACGCCCCCGTAACAGGCGGTGCTCAGAGCTGGGTGGATTTTGGTTTATTATCCCCTTAGAAATCAAGTGCCATGCTTGGGACAGTTGTAGATGGTTTCATAAGAGAACGAATCACATCTTCTCTTTATTCCACGAGAAAGAAAGCTCTGAAATGGGTAGCATTCTTGATGCGAATAGTAAACTCGTTATTTATCCAGAAGATCACTGAACCCTGAAAATTTCAAAGGGAAAAGCACTTTTTAAGTTTAGAAAGCACTTTCAGAGGATGTCCTTTTCTTCCCAGTAAAAGTAGATTTCAATTAATTTCCTAAAGAAGGAGAAACACAGACTAAGTGTACCTCTCTTCAACAGAAATTTGCTTTTTTTTTCCTTAAAGGAAAGGTGCAGGCAGGAATGAAGGCAGCAGTAAGCAAGTAGACAGGAAGAGAAAGGAGGAAGAAGCACTTTATTTTTCATTAAGTTCTTCGCATTCGTTGTTCTCTCCAGACCTGGGACTCAAATCCTATATGGCCTGTGTCCTTCGGGGGCAATTGTCCTAACTGGTACTCCACTGGGGCGCACCAAATTTGCTCCTCTTGTCCCTGATCCAAAGGCTACGTTATGCTGCCAAGGAAGAAGTTTCAGGTTTAACTTAAGAGGTCAGGTTGGATAATGCCATTCTTGTCTAGTGGAAGCAGGCATATCCCCTGTCCTAGGAGGCCCCCAGGTCCTTTCTACTGGGATGTGAGCTTCGTTCACGTCTTGTTCTACCAATGTATCTCCCGTGTTTGAGACAGAACCTGATACATCTCAAAAGACTGTAAGATAAATGAATGCTAGAAAGAAAGAAAAAGAGGGAGCAGGGAGGAAAGGAGGAAGGAAGGATAAATCAAATGAAATCTAGATCCAAAGTTCGGAGGCCTAGAAATTTCGCCTTAATGTGACCACAACTTTAGCTGTGTGATCTCACTTGAGCGCTCTGGACTTTATTTTGTTTAAGTCTAAAATGAATATTTAGGGTGCACCCCTGTGTCTCGGGGGCGCTAAGTTGCAGGCCATGTGAAGCCCATGGATCCAGATTCAAGACCCAGAGCCGGGGATTAAAAAAAAAAATTTTTAACATTTAAATTGAAATGAATGATTAGACAAAGTGACTTAAGGTCCCTCTCAAGTGCTAATCCAATAACATATCTGGAGATTCTGTAACTGGGTGAGTAAGGAAGAGTTGATCTGCTGGATATTAAGAAAATGGGCACAAATGGCAGAAGGAAACAAAAAGAGGAGGCAGGTAAAAGATGGGAGAATTAATCCCTCTTGTTTCTTGGGATGTGCCAGGTGTTTTACGTGTGTCATTTCAATCCTCCCTCACAAAACACTGCTGCCCTCTGTAGACAAGGACATAGAGAGCTCAATGCTGAAGGTTTTACAAGCATTTAAAATTTTAATCTGGGATCTGAATCCAAGTCTCAAAGGCTCATTGCTTATTCTATTACTATTCTCTGTATCCAAAAATCAATGAACTAGGACAGGATGGAAATTGCTATATGCAGAAGCCCTCTACCAGCTCACTGAGTTAGCCTTCAACATCTGGTGGGGAACCTTGGAAAGCCAACATCTATTGAATACCTATTATGTGCCAGTTGCAATGACAAGTGACCTATCTACATTATCACATTTACTCTTAGAACAGGTTGGAAGGTGTCAGTATGCCCATTTCACAGATATGGACTCCAAAGTTCAAGGAATGAAATAGTAGACTCATTTCCAGAGCTGATAATAAGTAAAGTTGGGATTCAAAATCAGTTCCATGCATAAGCTCCAGGGCAAAAGTATCATTTCCCTGAAGGACAACTCAGTCCTAGAGCCTATTTCTCTATAAACTTCCCCGCTGTTCTCTTCATGGTGCCTTCCTTCGTGGAAAAACTCTTAGTTATGACATGGGCTTGTACTTTGCCATTAGTCAAAACTGGTTTGGGTGCCTGCAATAAATCTGTGAATGCAGTCAAGATCACCAATGTCCACTAATATTTAGCATCCAGGCATGTGAACTTCCCAAGAAAGGGCTTTATTAGTGTCCAACACAGTAGCTAGCTTCCTAGGAGTTTTCTATTATAACTTTTACTCTATTTTTTCATTGTGTGCTGGCTTTCAGGCCTAACTCTGCATGAGGGCCCTTCATTGCCTACACATCTATAGGACGGCAGCCCTGAAGTACTGATTTTCATGGAGAGAGTACAAAAATAGAAGCACTTAAGGGATTTTACTGAATCTACTTTTTGGTTTTTTTAAATGAAAGGTACAGACAGGAATGAAGGCGAGTAGGCAGGCAGGCAGGAAGAGAAAAGAGGCGGAAACAGAACTTTATTTTTAGTCAGTTGTTCACATTTATTGCTCCCGCTGGCTCAGTGTCTTGATCCCGGGACCTGGGGATGTATGTGGGACTCTGTCAGGATGCACTGGACTGCTAGGCCACCAGGAATCTGGTTTGTTTGTTTAATGACTTTTTGTGTTTTTACATTAAGCAGAAAGAAGTTTACTAATTTCTTTACTAAGACAAACAGCTCTAGATTGCAACGGGAAACTGGTGGCTAGTAGTCTGAATCTGGTTTTCTGATAGCTCTTGCTGGTTAGGATTGTACGACTGACCACCATCTCCATCACTCCCTGCTGCCCACACTAGGACAACATCACTCAGTCGTTGCTTACTGGACCCTGGCAGATACCCTGTGGGTTGTGGGTTTTTTATTAAAACATCACCAGCTTCATGGAGACCTCAACCGGTCTGAGTTCCTTGAACTGTGCAAGGAGGGAAAAAATAAGATGCAAAGCTGAAGTTGTCAGATCGTTTTTCTACTTATAATTAGAAGTAGCCCCATACTACCACTCAGACATGACAAACCTGCTGACCTGCCTCTCTGGGTGAACTGTGCGGTCTTCGTACTCGCCCTGGCGCCGTGACGGTGCAAATCATTCGAGACGCAGGGACTCGCTAACTAATCTTGCTTGACTAGGCCCCATTGGCAGCCAGCCTTGTGGGGATGTCAGGTCCCAGACAGCCCAGGAACAGCACGTCATCTCTGTGTAGTTCCCACTGGAGAAACTTGAGCTTCTCCACTGGGGGGTGCAGAGCCACAGCTGCCGTGGACAGTACCTAGGGGACAGTACCTAGGGGACAGTACCTAGGGGGCTGCCCCGAGCGCCCTGCTGTTTCCAGTCATCAGCCTCAGGACCCATCAGTCACTCCGACGTCAGCTCCACAGCAGTGGCATGGAACGCTGAATCATAGGAGCAGCTCTAGCAGATGTATGAGGTGATACGATGTCATTTTTGAAAGCCAACCTCACTATTCTGTGAAAGGACAAGTCAGCAAAAGGGGAAGGAGAATCAGTGAAGCCCTCTAGGTGCAAGGAAGAGATGTCCGGAAAGGAGTTCACACCCCTCACTGCTTGGGACATAAAACCTCAAAAAGCCCTTAGGGGGTGCACCCTGGTGGAGTAGCAGTTGTGCTCAGTCCACACACATCCCGAGGCCCTGTGTTCCCATCCCAGGACCAGTAGGAACAACCAAGATGAATAAATAAAATGTTTCCTCTTCCTCTCTCAAAACAAGTAACAACCACAAAAAAGCCCTTAGGGACTAGAAGTCGTTGAAAGACTGAATGTCAGACCAAGAGATACGACAAATACAAGAGGCAAGAGCACTCTGGTCCACGGGAGTTTCGTCGTGATGGGCCCTGACTTTGTGTTTAGGCAATGCCAAGTCCAGAGTCATTTTTTTCAGCATCTGCTTCAAGACACAGTCCCCCAGAGAGGCTTGGGAAGCACCCTGGGGGCTGGAGAACAAGGAAGCCCCTCATCAGATTAGAAATGAGCCTCTTCCCTCAGCTGGATGGACATCTCTCCAAAGCTGCCTGGTCTCTGACACCAGGGGCCAAGGGACTCGATGCCACTGTCACACATGGCTTTTGCAGCCCCCTCTCTGTTGATGTCCCATCAAAGTTACAGTAAAATCCAGATATAAACACAGCTCCTAAGATCCAGAGTTGTACATCATGGTCAAAGCGAGAGTCATCACTGAGAGCTGATGAATGTTCTAGATTCATTTGAAATTGTCTCTGGGGAAGGAGATTTGGGACACAGACAAAGCGGAGGGATAATGAGTACTCCAGCGTATGTGAAGCCCTGTCTATGGAAAAATTTGAGTCACCCTCAGTTGGTGGTTGAATCTCAAACAAAAAGTGAAAGTGGAGGTAAGAAGTGGGAAAGGAAAAGAAGGGGAGGTGGAAGCAAAGCAGAAGGAAACCACACAAATTCCAGGAGGAATCTGCTCACCAGGGAGGTCTCTGCTGAGCCAATCAGCCACAGGCCACAAGGTGATCCCATAAACCACCGGAGGCCTTGTCCACGTGGCATAGCCAGCCCCCACCAGTTCTAGCACCTGGGAGGAACTTAAACAAGATAACCCTTAGCAGAAAGCTCTCCAAAACTTGGAGGATTGGAGGATTGAGGGTGAGAGTAAGAACTTCTAGGGACAGGGGACCATTTTCCCTGGTTCAGGTGAAAAAGGAGAAAATGAAGGAAGCATGGGGTAGAGCAGGAGGAAAGGGAAAGGGGCAAAAATGGGGAGAGATGCCCCACATAATTCCCAAGCCCACTCAGTAACTTCAGTGCCATGGGTGGCAGCCTGCCCCCTCTTCAATTCTGAACAGCAGAACAAATACCCTCTGAAATTCAAGGTCATTACCAGATTGAGACTAAGGACAGCCCATGCTGTCTTTATTTCTTAAAATTTGTGTTAACATTTAAATTTTTCCAAATAGGCTACTTCCCAAAGAAAGAAACAAGAAATTGGAGCTAAGAGTCTTATCAGGAGGGAAAATAATGCAATAAAGATGAATGTGCCATCTGAGATCAAGGAGGCTATGTGACAGCCTCCTCCAAAGTGCTGGGTAGCCGGGGAAATTAGTTGGTTTAGGAGGTAGATGAGGATGGGGACAAAAAGCAAGCTGTACCAACGAAAGTCCAACAGTCTGAGCAGAGCCAGTGGGGAGGGGGTTTTCACATTTGCCACATCTTGGGGTCCCTTAAATCTAGCTCATTCTCTCTTTTTGATCAGTGTGATATTGCAGAATAGTGTCTTTATCTGAAGGACAGCAAGGAACAGTCCTCAGAGGTGGCTGACAGCCCTCTAGCACCAGGTTGGTTCTGGTAAATACAACAATCAATCACCTTGTCTGCATGCCACTGGTCTGCCAGTTCCTAGAACCTCGGGGTGGGAAGGAAATGTTCGCCTCACCTGGCTTTGTGCCCCCTCGTGTGATGGAATTCTCTCTACAGTAGCCAAGATCCGTCTAACTGCAGTCCACCAGTAAAAGACGGTTTACCTCTCCCATGATCCATGCGCACTGGAACTTCGTACTCAGTAATGAGCTCTCCATCTTGGACCAAAAGTGCCTCCTGGCAAGGGCATCCCACCAGGTCTCACTCTGCCACAGGCTTCAGGTCCAACCAGTCCATCCTTCTCCACACTCAGGAGCACTTGGGACATTTGAAGAGTGCCATTATACTGCTTCTCTAAAAACCCCAGCGCGCGCGCGCACACACACGCATGCACGCGCTCACACAAGCGTCTGTTTTTAAATCAAATCTTGCCAAACCAAGAACCAAATTGTTCTTCACACCTCAGGATCTTGAGACCCTTCACCATCCTCCTCTCTCTCTCTGCTGGAAAAGTCATCATTTCACAACGACCTGCTCACCTGTGTGCCCAGAAGCAAACACAGCCTCCCATGCTTTGGGGGTTTCAATGTTTTTACCAGTGTACAACGGAGCCACAATATCCTGGTTTCAGACACGCAGCTTCTATGCACGTAACCTGTGATGGGAGGTCATGTCTGTTCTGTGTGCCCCCGAGAAAGCCCCAGAGATTACTCCGCTGTCTGGCACTGAGATCATGCAAGGAGCGCCTGTTTAGAAATGAATGGCATTTCTATTTTTTTATTTTTTTTTTTGTATGTTGCTGTCAATAGTCAGGTGAAAGGATTTTATTCGGTGTCTCTATTAAACCCATTTGAGTAACACCAAATAGGCAGCTGGAGTACAGACAACTCTGGACGTAGAGGCGAGGTTAGGCTTGGAGAGAGATGGTGGAGTCACCAGCTCACAGAGAAGGAAGCCAGGGTTCCGCTGCATGACCCTGCCCAGGAATTCTGCTAATTAGGGATTCATGTGGCCTCCCAGAGCCAGTGGTCAGCAGAACCAAGACATCAGCCCCTACTCTGCCTCCAAACCCCACCCAAGCCGCAGAGAACCTCAGGGTCACTCACGTTCTCCCGCCCTATCCCACCTCTATCCCACCGTCCCCCGGGAATGCCTGACTCCACGCCAACAGGAACTGCAGAAGAAGGTCTGGAATCTCAGGTGCATTCCTGGGAGCAACAAGGTCAGCTTCTCCCACTGCTATAAAAAGTTCGTCACCTTCGATTCCAAGCTTATTTATTTCTTAGTACACGCTGGAAATTTAGAGATCAGCAAGGAAAGGCAGGGACATTTCTACTTTCTCCTAATAGCAGGTTACCAAGGACAGGAGAGCCGCGTTGGACTCCCAGGTCCAGGAGTGCCCTCTGGTGGTCGTAACTGGTCATGAGCATAACCTCCACCAAATTAGCAGCAGCATTTATAATGAGCCGACTTGTAACAAAAATTTCACCCAGATTACCCCCATGTAATCCTCATCCTAACCCTATGAAATTTTTCCTTTCTTCCCATTTTACAAATGAGGAAATTGATCAGTAATTAGGTACTTACTCAGTCTCAAAGGACAAAGGAGATTGATTGGTCTCTTCCTGGGCATCTGTCTCCTTCTAGTTCCTCAAGATAGCCATTCCAGAAGGAACGGGAGAATTTAAAAATATGTGTTTTTCATTATAAAATTAAATGTATTACGTATCTTGGCAATGTCAGAAAGAAAAATAAATCATCCACTCTCCACTGTTAGTAGTTTAACCTTTAACTTTACTCCTTCCCATCTTTTTCTCTAGTCAAGGTGTAATAAAGTATCAAATCTTCATTGAAGGATATTCTTAAAGATTTTTTTTCCTGTGAGAATTCTCTATTCTTTTTTCTTTTTTTTAAAATAAAGCTGTAAGCAGGAATGAAAGCGAGCAGGTAGGCAAGCTGGAAGAGAGAGGAAGAAGAAACATTTTGTTTTGATGTAGTTGTTCTTGGATGGTCCTCCTGGATCTGAGATGTATGTGGACTGCGCTGCTGTCCAGAGGCAGTAGAACCAACCACTACTCCACCAGGGTGCACCAAGAATGCTCTGCCCTTCCATGTGAGTTCCACATTTTAAAATCAAAGCAACACTATTTGCTTGGACATGGAGAAGTCTGGCCCAGAGTCTCCTGGCAGGAGTTCTGTAACCATCCGGGCCTGCCGAGCACTTCCGGGAACACCAGGGTCGCTGTGGAGACTGAGTGACCGTGCAAAGCCTCTGGACAGGTCACAGGGTCAGTTGTCCAAGCGTACTGCACTCAGGGCAGGTGTCCCAGAGGGAACATTTGTGACTGACTCACTTCCAGCAGAAGTTAGCACAGAAGTTCAGGACCTCAGGGCCCCAGCGGGGTCTAGGACTCTGGGGAAGTGGCTATGGGGCAGCCCTATCCAAGAAGCTCTTTCACTTTTCCACACTGTTTCCTGAAACAGCGCCTGCCCTTGCCAGCAGCCTCTGTCCCTCTGCATGCTCCCTGCCTGTGCTTCTGGAGTCAGACTTCCTGCTCGGTCACTAGCTCAGTGACCTGGGCACTAACCTCTCAGATCTGAGTCCTCATAGGAAAAATGAGGATAATGATCATTCATACTTACAGTGCTTTGGAGAGAGGTAAATGGACATTTAACTGAATTCTGAGCATTTAGCAAGAGCTCCGTCATGGCAGCTGCTGGTCTAGAGAGCCTATGCATGTAGACAACCAGTGAAGGGGGGTGTGGAGCACTACTAGTCTGTGCTGCAGTTAGCTGGGGGCCGCAGGCCACCAACCCACCGCTCATCTGGCAGGTCCGAATTCCTGCATCCCCCGGACGCAACTACAGGGAAACAAGGAGAATGCCTGAGTCCTCCCCTCCTCTTCCTTACCCTCTCCCCTCATCCCTGCGCCATTTCCCTAAAACACAGGGATAACTACACCAGAGGTAGCATTCAAATTATTAAAGACCTGCACTGAAGCAGAAGCATGTCCATCATGTGCGAAAACAGGGTAGTGGGAGTCTCCTCTTGCACAGGTGTTACCTCCTGTTTCCTAGGTTGTGGGGAGGGGTCCCAGGAGAGAGGCCAGAGACACTGAAATACTGCTGCTATTTTCTCTGTCGCACAGTAGTGGCATTCAAATGACACAGTATATAAAGACCTCAGGATGAGGAATGGCCTGGGGTCAACTCCTGTTAATAAAAATAATGTAAAATTCACCCGCAACGCAGACATTATTTTGCACCCCAAAAATCTCTGTCTCTGGAGTCAGACTCTACCCTTGTGCCACCAGTTTGGTCTCTCAGACACTTCCTACTGCAGAAATGCAGCCTAATCCAAACATAAGAGCGCAGGTTTATTGAGAGCAGTCATATACCTGCATTCCTTATACAGGTTACTCTAATCCTTATAACCTAATAATGGAGATGCTACTATCTGGGTAGTTTCATAAACTAGGAAACCAGGGCGGAGGGGTTTAGTGACTAAACTCGGTCTAAAATGCTAAGAAGGGCGTGGCCTAGTGGAGTAGCGGTTAGGTCAATCGCCTTAGAACGAGTGCAGGCCACATACCCTGGGTTCGAGTCCCGGGTTCCGAGGGGGAAACAACCATTGTGAACAACTAAATAAAAATAAAATGAAATCTCTCTCAAAACAAACAACGAAAAACAGCTAAGAAGGAGCAAAACACAGGTTTCAAAATCCAAAACACTCACAAGCCAAATGCTGGTGAGGATGTGGAACAGCAGGTGCTCTCATCCACTGCTGGTGGGCCTGAAAAATGGTACAGCCAATTTGGAAAACAGTTTGGGATTTCTTTACACAACGAAATCTTCTCTTCTCACCAGTGTGCTCCTTGGTATTGACATAAAGGAGCTGGAAAGAGTATGTGAGCACAGACATGTATAATCTGTGGGAGCAACAGAGGTGCCCTTCAGTACGTGACTAGCTAAACACAGTGTAGGGTGACCAGACAATGGAAAACAATTGATGAGTAAAACATCAAGCTATCAGGTCATGGAAAAAGGGCATGGAGAAAACTTAAAGGCATATTATTAAGCAAAAAAAGTCATGTGGAAAAGGCGATGACCTGTATGAGTCCAACTATATGACATTCTATAAAAAGCAAAACTATCAAGACAGTGAGAAGATCACCTGTCACAGGACAGGGAGGGCTAATGAGACTGACTACGGATGGAATTTAGGGCAATGAAACTATTCTGCATGATACTACACTAATGGATATAAAGCATTATGCATCTGGCCAGACCCATAGAAGGTACCACGCCAAGACTGAGCCCCAGTTGAACTCTGGATTTGGGGTGATCGCGATGTGTCGGTGTAGGTTTAATTGCAACAACCTCAGTGCTGTGGTGTGGGATGTCCATGCTGAGCGGGGATGAGCCAAATAAGAATGCTCTGTGCTTTCTACTCAATGTTCCTGTGAATGTAGAAACTCCTCTTAAAAAATAAAGTTAATTAACTACCAAAAAATCAGGACTTAAACTCAGAAACTTTTCCTGCCGAGTACACTCCTGTAACCCAATTTCTCATGAAAGGAAGCCCGCAACTTTTCACAGAAATAAAAAACAAAAAACTGAGGTTACCAGAGGGGCAGGGGCTGGAGCAAAGGCTAGTGGGGATCCAAACGACAATAGTGAGGCTTATTAGATATTTGCTGGTGGGTCCACTGTATTATCATAGGATGAAGCGTGAACCTGTACACCTAAAACTTTTATCACGTTGTAAAACAATGTTACCACAATAAAAAAAGTATATTGTAAAATAAAGCGGGTGTGGTGCTCCCTGGTTGCAGTAGCAATTGGGCACAGTCCCCATACATCCCAAGGTCACAGGTTTGCATCCCAGGTCCCAGAGGAAGCAACCAATGTGAACAACTAAATAAAAATAAATAAAATGCTTCTTCCTCAAAAAATGAAATAAAATGGGGATTAAAAATTCTTCTGGTGGAAATGGAGTCATTTTGAAAAGACTGCGTTCTATAATTGCTATTATTATTAAATTCTATGAAAGATATTACACAATGATATATACATATATATGTATGTGAATGTATGCATGTGTGTATGTGTATATACATATATATACATGTATATACACATTTATATGGCCATACCCATAGAAGGTACACAACCAAGACTGAGCCCCAATGGACATATATAGTGAAACAAGGAGATTGTTGGCTTTTGAAATGTGCTGACAGTCAGGCTGCCGACCCTTCCTGATTCTTTCGAGAGGCCAGCAAGGCTGTGGAGGCTGATTAAGCCAATGCCTGCCTCACGTGTACTGTTTGATGAGAAGCACCTGACGTGGCGTGAGGCCAGCATTCCCAGAGCTCTTTGGGCTGGAAAGCAGCTGGGAGTAATCTGGGGTACTCGAGCAGAAAGCTTTATCAGCTGGCCTGTCCCAGAGCTGCTGGGAAGATATCTGCTGGTGCAGCCACACCTCCAGCTGGCCTATTTTTAGAGAAAGCCCTCTTTCCAGGGCTGTGCTTCTGACAAAAGAGCAAGCTGGCTCCATCCTAAGGCAGAGCTGTGCATATCAAGTTGCTTCCACTCATTCACCTGGCATAAGGCTCCGTCTCTGCAGGCTGTGGACCACCACCCAAAGCACTTAGCCATTGGATTTATAAAATGCTAGCTTCATCCTCCTCTGGGGGAGTACGGTGCAATATCACTCTCTGCCTTGGAAAGAGGACATAAGACTGTTCTGCTCAGGTAACACAACCTTGTCAATATTTCCAAGAATATCATTAAAATCCATAAAAAGTCATTTTAGTTGCAAGGTAGCAAATATCTGCCTGGGAGACCATAAGAGTAGTGTATATTTTAATACCTCATGGTGGGAAGGAGAGCTGGGGGAGTGGGCAGCAAACCTGAAGGCTATAGAGCTTTAAGTTGAAAGATAATCAGCCCTGTGCCTGAATAAAAAATGTATTTAATCGAGAAATAAAATACTTGTTGTTGTGTCCATTTTACAGCTGCAATGGGGCATTTCCTGGAAGCGGTTTGGCTGGCATTAAATAGTCCAGAGTTTCTCGGCCTCAGCACAACTGACATTTGGAGCCAGGCACTTCAGGATTGTGGTAACAGGACTGTGTGCACTGGAGAACGGTGAGCAGCATCCCTGCTCCCACTAACTGCACGCAAGGAGTATTTTCTCAGTTTTAACAACCACAATTGTCTTTAAACATTGCCAGTTATCTCTGAGAGGACAAGACAGCCCTAGTCAAGAACTGCTAACAAAGGCTGAGAAACTGGAAGGATCTGTTTACTCACAGGGCTGCAATAAATCTCACAGAACCATGGAACACTCCGGTGAAGTCAGAAGTACTGACACATTCTGAGAGCAAATCCTATTGCAATGAAGTAGGGAGTAGGGAGTGGCTGCAGAAATGGCTTTTGGCTATAATCACAGGCAGGGCCAATTATTGTGCAGCTCAAGAAATTCAGCTCAAAGAAGACATACCCTCACAGCTGGCTCCTACGGATTGTGAGGCAGACACCCCATCAAGGTACATTTTCTTTTTTAAAAAAAAAGGAAAGGTTCAGGCAAGAATGAAGGTGAGTAGTCAGGCAGGAAGAGAGAGGAGGAAAGAGTACTTCATTTTACTTAGTTGTTCATCTAGGTTGTTCCCTCTGGCCCCAGTGTCGAACCTGTGTCCTTGGGATACTTGTGGACCACGTCTAGAGGCTTTACCCACGAGGTCACCAGGGCATGTTGGGACACATCACGGCACATTTTCTGCCTGTGGTTCCTCTCTGCCGCACGCAGGCTGTAAAAAGTTTGCCTTCCCCACTCGCACTCACTTTCCTCTGGTCTCCACCAGATGGAACTCCGTCAGGGCTTGTTTCATTTCACTTCTCGCTTTTGAAGCCCCTTTTCTCAGAATAATTATCTTAGCACAGCAGTTGCTGTTGGACAGATTCCAGCAGTTCAACATTAAGGAGAATTGAATTAACTTCACACAGTATTTTGGGAGATTTCTCGGGAACCCCGCTTTGGACATGTCCATAGAGCAGACTCAGCACATTTCCATGGTCAGAGGCCGAAATCTCAGGGGACACCCTCAGCTTCTGTCCCTGCGCTGTGCTCTGGAAAGTACAAAACTGGAGTTTTTCCTACAGGCTACGTGTAAATGTTGACTTTTCTGGATTCTTCCAAACCTGCGTGTCTTTAACTATTCTGAATAAATTATGAGTCTCTCTCAGAACTACTTTCCTACTTCAGTAAGTCAATAGTAAAAGATATATGTATACATATCATATCATATACTTATACATGTGTATCTCAACACTTTGAGTTTATAAAATCAAACTGAGAATTATACATCATTCATGAATTTAACAAAATCCAGGAGGGTAGGGAATTTTGTCATGAGTCACCACTTACTTCAATAAATTAATGCCCACTTTGAGGTGCTGTCTTTTAGTACAAACAATACAACAGTGAACAGGATTGGTGCAATCCCTGACCTCAAGGACTTTACACTCCAGCAGAAGAAAAAAGAGCTAAGAAATAAGTAAAACAATTGCAAATTATGGTAAGAGCTAAAGCTGAGGAAGGGAAGCAGCCTGACTTAGACTGATCAGGGAGGAAGTGCCCAGTAAGCTGAGACTGGAAGATGAGGTGCTGGAATGAGAAGACGTGCGCACACACACACACACACACACACACACACACACACACACTTTGTTTCAGGGGAACATTTCAGGACTGAGGGAAAAGACTTAAAACAAAGACACTTAGTTGTTTATATTACTTAGTAAAAAGAAGGTTAAAAGACACTCAATTTCCCAAAACAATTGTATTTACCACACACTAGGTGATAAATATGTTAAGAAGAACTTGAACTAGTAATGATGCTAGAGGTGATAGGAAAATAAAAGGCTTTATTCCTGGCTTTTATTCCCAAAAGTACAAATTTTAAGACTATGGACTTGAAGGTATTTTTTATTTAGGAGGAAAAAAGCTTTTTATTTACGGGCATTTATGGTTACAATACCACCCAAAAAAAGTAACTTTATTATTGTTGCTTATTCTATATCCTCTACCCCGCTTTTCCCAATGAAACAACGTAAAACTATACCTACACACACAAACACATGTATGTGATATGTTACACGTAATATAGTCGTGTATATATAAAACTCGAGGTTTTTACACAAGGTACTATCTGTAACAGTTCTGACAAGGGGTAATAAGTTAAATCTATGTTCTTTCCGATACTTAGTGGTATTTTAGTATTTAGACAATAACTTTCTGTGTGCAAATCAATGCCTGTGTACTAGGCAATCCCCATCAGCTCTGTTATTTCTGCTTGCTGAGGACCCAGCAGCACTGCAGCAGAGATTCCACAGGGACGGAACGCCAGCAGATCGCTACCCTTACAAAGATACAGTCCATTTGTGGGGTTAAAGGAGGTTGCAAGACTATACCCAGCGCACAAGTGTTATAGTTAATGCCAAAAATATCGTAGTATAATTATGCAGTTCTTCAGCTCTCTGTTACTTTTGTTTCTTGATTTATTCTACTTATATCTCCATCTTTCATGTAAAAAGTCTCAAGTATTTGGTTATTCTTAGCTACCTGCTCATATTTAGGGGCTGGCATTACAGTGAAAGTTCTGTGTCTGAGGGCATTTTGTCAACTTGGACCACATCATTCCAGGATGAGTGCCCCCCACCCCATGTGTTCAGAGAATTGTGTACTCTCTGAGGTCACGGGCCTAGCCATCTTGTTCACCACCAGTCCCTGCTTCTAGGACATAGTATGTACTCAATAAATATTTGATATTATTATTATTAAACCTCTCTGAGTTTGTTTTCTTATCTGAAAACTGGAGATAAATTATTTATCTGGCAGATGTTATAAGAAGAGATAGCAAAGCACCAGGCAGTGTTCAGCACATTAGTTGTAAATCATAACTGGTAAAAAAAATAGAAAGTAATAAATAATAACTGATAATAGTCATTATCATTTCTAGGGACAATGTCAGGGCGCCGCTTCATGACCATTTGTGGTCACCACTGGCCATGCTAAATATGGAGACAAAACACTGTATGTCGAGAGGCTAGTTATTACAGTATAAGACAGCAAAGCTAGGAGAGGCCTCGAGATAAGAGCCCTCGACATTCAGTGTGTAGAGTCCAACAAGGACACTGACTTCGGTGTCACTGAGAACAAGGTGGGTAGTGACGCTGTATCACCACAAGTTTCTAAAGAATGGTCATTCGTGTGGAAGGCTCTTCTCTTTCTCTGGTCTGTTGTAAGCAATTTAGCAGTAAAGGAATTGGAGGAGGTGGAACTGTGTGCCAAGCCTCTCCCTAACCAAACATTCCATCCAGAAAGACAGGCAGATTGATTCTTTCTTTTGGACTAACCTTTAAACTTCAAAGCTGGGTGTGTGTGTGTGTGTGTGTGTGTGTGTGTATAGAGTGGAAAAGTCAACATTGCTATCACCCCAGAACCTTCAGATTCCTCAGAGATAATCACTTATTTCATACAGACATTGAGGCACATTAAAGAATATATACATATTTTTTTCACAGGTAAGATTGTAAAATCTGTTTGAAACTTGGTTTTTCTGGTCCACTTTATTGTTTTTACACATCAATGTGTGTAGATTTACCTCCTTATTTTTAACAATTGCTAGTCATTAGCATAATGTGAGGACTAAACCCCTGATTTCCACAGCTTAACATCACTGAAGTTTATTCCTCATTTAACCTAAATCCAATTGGTCACGGGGAGTGAGTATGGTTTGTAGGTTATGTGTGTGTGTTGGGGCAGTGGGCTGATTCTAGCACTTTTCTGGGAATCCAAGGCCCTGACAAATTCAACATGTGATTTTCACATACCTGGTGAGTCCAAGGTCACCCAGGATGTCTCTCCCCAACCAGCAGATGGAAAAAGCATGTGAAGTAAGGTGAGGTTAGTTTTAAATGTGCCAGACCTAGAAGTGATGAATATCACTTCTGTCCACATTCCTTTGGCTAGAATTATACTCCTGTCCTAGACCAGCACTCAGAAATGTCCTAGCTTGACAACTGCTTCTGGCAACAGCTCAACACTACAAATGGGAAGCACACACTTCTGACAGGCAGCTCGCCGCATCTAACAGAGACGTGCGTAGGAAGCCATCTTAGCTAAGTTTTAGAAGACTGGCTTTCTGCTTCTCTTCTTTCTACTGGTTTTTAGTCAAAGATAAACATTTTAAAGCATGGAAAATTATTGCCTGGTAAGAGTGAAAAAGAAAATGTTCACCTGTTGAGTATGCACACTGGTTCAGATTTGCTGGCGGGTAGGAAGGAGATGCTATAATGAAAAGCATTTGAAGGATTTGTGTCTTTGAGCCAGTAACACTTCTAAGGTCATTTCCTGAAAAAATTAGTGGATAACTGTTTGCATTTTAAGTATGAAGACATTAAGTAGTATGAGACCTTAAGCAACCTACATGCTCAACAATAGAGACTTGTTTGAATTATGGTGCATCCACACAACAGAATACTACAAAGATGTTTAAAATTGTGTGGATGTCTATAAACATAAAAATATGTCCATGTTATATTTAAAAAAAATAAAGACTCCTCAACAGTATAAACCTTTTTTAAAAATGAATTACTTGTATCAGAAAGACTGGAGGACATACATTAAAATGTTTAGTGCTTTTCCCCAGGTAGTGTAACCATGACTGTTTCTCACTGTCTTCTTTTACACCTTTATGTAATATCTCAATGTTTTATCACTAGAAAAAACGGTGATGCCACATTCAAGTGAAAAAAAAAACAAAACAGTAGATAAAGGGGATCGGGACTTAGTTGATTTAAAGCAAATATGTGAGTCAGACCTGGTCTCCCAGACCCTGTCTGTCTGTCCGCTCTGTCACCTAACACTCAAGTTGTTATCAGGAGCACTTTTCTCTGTTGAAGTGACTGGCTTTTGTCACACAAGCTGGGTTATAATAGGTGGGAAGGGTGGGCCTCAGAGCAGTCGGCAGCCACCCCATGGGCAGTGTGCTCGGGGCTCAACACGTCTCTGGCCCCCACATGGGGAACATCATCAGGGGCCTCCTGGCCTTCATCCCCGCTGACCGCTGCCAGAACTACGCGCTTGGAGGCCTCCGGGAGATGCCCCTGGACAAGACGGCGGATCTCAGTGGGCGCCAGCTACGTCGCTTCCCGGTGCATGTGTGCTCCTTCCGGGAGCTGGTCAAGCTCTACCTGAGTGATAACCACCTCAACAGCCTGCCCCCGGAGCTGAGGCAGCTGCAGAATCTGCAGATCCTAGCCCTGGACTTCAACAGCTTCCAGACTCTGCCCCAGGTGGTGTGCACCTTGAAGCAGCTCTGCATCCTTTACCTGGGCAACAACAAACTCTGTGACCTCCCCGGTGAACTGCGCCTGCTCCAGAATCTCCGCACCCTGTGGGTCGAGGCCAACTGCTTCGCCCAGCTGCCAGACGTGGTCTGTGAGCTGAGTCTCCTTAAGACCCTGCACGCCGGCTCCAACGCCCTGCGTGGGCTGCCAGTCCAGCTCCAACGCCTCCAGGAGCTGAGGACCATCTGGCTCTCAGGCAACTTGCTGACTGACTTCCCCCCTGTGCTGCTTCGCATGCCCTTCTTGGAGGTGATTGATGTAGACCGAAACAGCATCCGCTGCTTCCCCAGCCTGGCCCACCTGTCAAGTCTAAAGCTGGTCATCTATGACCACAATCCTTGCAGGAATGCACCCAAGGTGGCTAAAGGTGTGCGCCGGGTAGGCAGATGGGCAGAGGAGACCCCAGAGCCTGACCCCAGGAAAGCCAGGCGCTATGCTCTGGCCCAGGAGGAAAGTGAGGAGGCACGAGCACCTGTCCTGCCTCCTCCCCACCCTCCTACAAATTCCTGAGGAGCTTCGGTTGCAGAATGCCAAGACCCCAACTCCAACACCTTCCGGAGACCTCTGGGATAATTGGGGTGTCTCTGCCACTGGGGAATAAAGGAGTCATGTGATAAGCCATAGGTCACACCAAGAATAAACTTTTCTTTCTCTCTCCAGAAACAAATTGTATGCTGCTGGTAGCATGACAACTTTTTTTTTTCCCCCCAAGAAAATCAGCCTCTCTAAGCAGGTATTTTGAAACACTGACACAAGGACGGGGACTCCAGCCTCCAGAAGTGGTTGGTCACAAGACGAATGAGTTTCTCAAATAAGGTATTTGTTTTGGAACTCAACTAAAAGTTCAGGTGGCTTATTTCCAGTCTTTTTCAGAATATACTTTACCAGATGAATGACCATAAAATGTATGAAAAACTTACTAATTCTTGCCACTTAAGACATTTCTACCTATTCAGACTCAGAAAAAAACCACTGTTCAAGGTTCAAAATGAAGACTTTTCCCTGACGTTTATCAGCTGCTGCAAAGACCCCCCGATGGAGAATTCCCACTTGTCATCGCCACTTCAGAAGCTCACGCTGATTTACCTCATGTTCCCTAGTAGGTTGGCCAAGGTCTGCTTCCACCTGTTTACTGTCACTGATGCTAGAAGTCATCTGGAAAGCAGTCTCTTTGGCAATGTGGTCTCATTAAAGTCAAGCCTAGTTATACCAGCTGCCTCTGAGGAACACAGCTTGTTTGTTCACATTAATGAAGAAAGAAACCACATTTCCAGATTCATATTAAAGGGAGGTGAGAAATCTGTTTACTTGATAAGCAATTCAAAGTACAAATTGCAGACTGTGGTCTACATAGGAAGCGTCTGTTTAGCTTGAGTATCTTTGTTTTTTTTTGTTTTTTGTTTTTTTGCAGATAGGATCTTCTGATGGTCAGTGTATAAACCTATGTATTTTGGGCGTTCTTTTTTAGAAGTATGTAAATTGTAACTTTTTCTTCTTCCCATGAACAGATGAAATTCAAAGAAACTGTTGCCAGTGATAGAAAAACAAAATCTTTTATGTGCGTAAATCTTTTATGTGCATAAGCCCGTTCAGCAAACAAGGAGGGTGTCATTTTAACTAAAACATACAGTACTGAGCTTTTAAAAAGCACTTTTGCCATAAAAGCATCCTAACCCAGCAAAAATTTAGTTCTAAAATGACATCACAGACTATTTTCATGTGTATTCCTACCAGAAACATTCACTATTGTCACTTTCTGCAGACAACCCATTGATTATAGACTGCCAAAGTGCCCCTTTAGTCACTAAATGTAATAAGTTTATACACATAGTTCAAACATTAAATTTTAGTACATCAGTCCATTTTGCTGGACTCATTCCTAGTGACTGAAACTGTACTCAGTTGACTCTGTCAACTTTTCTACCAACAGAACCGCCTTCTGAGCTTTCTCTAGTTAGCCTTAGGATGGTTTTCTTTTGCTCCTGTCTTCCCCACTCCCCAAATCCACCTTTCCCATTCTAACTGCTGGCTATAGCTAGAAAACAGCGAAGTCAGTTGACCTACACAGAAACTATAGAGCTAACCGGTCTGAATGAAATGCCAAATTATAAACATTGTTGGTTCAGCCAAGCCACTTAAACACTACTTCTAAAACAATACACAGAATAAACATTTCTCAAATACTTTTAAGAGTTCACTGCTTTACCGCTGAAAATATCTTTGCTATGGGTTTTCAATCTTATAAAGTAATTATGAAATGCATATTTATATTCCATAACCATGTTTTCTTGAAATTCACACAATTATAAAGTGGAAAATAGACATGCCCTGGTGGAGTAGCCTTTAGGTCCACTGCTTCCAAAAGAGCGAATCACATACTTCTAGGTTGGAGTGTTAGGCCCCGGAGGAAAAAAACAATGTGAACTAAAAAATATAAAATCGAAAGATGCATTTTCCTCCTTCTCCCCACTTACCTGACTACTTACCTTTCTGCCTGCACGCCTTTGGAAGAAAAAAAAAGTGGAAAACGTTGAAGCACCAAGTATAACATTTTCCCTCACAACTTGTATCAGAGGAAAGTCTCTTCCAGGATTATAGCTTCCATAAAAGCAAATGATATCAACTAAAATCTTTTTTTTTTTTAAAGGAAAAGTGAAGGCAGGAATGAAGGTGAGTAGGCAAGCAGGCATATAGGACGAATTTTACCTATTTACATTTTTTTAATTGTACATCTAGGTGATTTCCCCATCCCAGGTCATGAGCCCGGGTCCAGGATGCCTGTGGACTGCCGTTAAGCCAGAGGTGGCAGACCCGATCACTACTCCACCAGGGCACACCTGCCAACTAAAATCTCTACCATGAATTCTAAGGAAATAAAACAACTTTCTGAGTCAGTCACCATCTGTGTGCCTCAGTTTCCTCATCAGTAAAATGGTAACTTCTCAGGGCACTGTATGAATTAAAGGAATTATTGTGTATAAAGTGCATAGAGCAGTGCCTGACATGTGAAAATGTTTAGTGTTTACATATCATGCAGCACAATACTTACATGTATCCTACAGTCAGTATAATTCCTTGCTTGAAGGAAAAAAAAAAAAAAAAGGTGTCTGAAAAAAGGCTTTTTCACTTAGTAAAATTTTCAACACCTCTACAGTCTTAGTTTATGAGCTATAACTACAGTGTGGTCAAATACTTCTGGTTTACCTAAATAGGAACACACACAGGATTAGTAAATTTTTTAAATTTCTCAATGCTATACTTTGCCCTTTCCCTGTGTTATTCTAGAATCTGCAAAATCACCAAAGCACTTGAGAACTTAACTAATCCTTGGCACTAAACCCACTATCATGAGGGCCAGGAGGCATGGAACTGAAGATATGGGTCCATGTTTAGCACTTCATTCTTTTGTCATTGTGTATATACACACACATACATGTATATATGTACACATACATATGTACATGTGTATTCCTTATAATTTCACTGCTGTATTAATGCATTAAAAAACTGCATTCTTTTTTTTCCCCTTCCTAAAACTGTCCACTTCTTAGTAGTAAGCAGGTATTTATCTTTGTATCCACACTACCTAGTACAATTCTACTGTTACCTGAATTTTGGAGATTTTATCATGCATCCAAATCCAGGAAGGGAGTAGACTGGTATTTATGAAGCATGAATGTAGGTCAGGTACCATCCTCAGGGTTTGTGGTAATTAATTCATATAATCTTTTTTAATACCCGCCTTGTAAGAGGCATTTTGTAGTTTTCACTATCAAAAATGAGGAACCTGGAATCAAATGTTTTCCTTCTTCATATTGAGAATCTAAAATATTCTATATTGATGATTTTTAAAAGGTTAAATTCCTTTTCTATTCTTTAAAAAGTATCTGAGGTAACATTGGTATATTTCAGGTGTACAGCCTTGTAGTTCTGCATCTGTAGACACTACATCACAATCACTATTGGTGTTTAATACAATAGAGTAGGGTACAAGGCACTTTAGACAATGATTTTGTACATAGTGTCCTGTTGACTTAGGATCCCAGTAAGAAATTGCATTCACCCCATATGGTTAGCATGGAGAGACTTTATTAAAGAAACACTTATTACAGAAGTGGAGGTAAAAAAGTAAGGGGGGAATCCAGCCAATGGTGAAGAGCTGTCACTACTGGTAAACCTAAATGAAGAGGGAAGAGGAGTGTTACCCCAATCTACAGAGCTGAGAGTCATGAAGACGGCCTGCTGGGGAAAGCTGCAGTGGTTAGGTCTTGCAAGCATACAATCACGTCCAAAGACAAAGAACAAAGGCAGCAAGAAAATACCGATTCCCCTCTTCTTATATCCTGCCAGTGAGTTAAATCACAGGAAAATTGTCCACCAAGCAGTTCTAAGGTAGCTGGAACAGGCTTACGGACAGCAAAAGGAGAGTAACCAGCATACAATTACCATTCTTCAAAGAAAAACCGAAGGCCACTAGGATAGATTAAACTTCTAAGCAGAACTTTTGTATTAATACACATTCCAAATCTTTTTTCACGTCACGAAATTTGGGAAAACTTACTTCCTCGCTTGCCGAGTTCAAAGAACCATTCTAAAACTTGAGAAATTAAAAGGGGCCTAGCCTGGTACTTCATCTCTGAGATTGAAAACTTTTAAAATTTGTGAACCTGGGTGGACCCTGGTGTAGTGGTTGGGTACAGTCCATATACAACCCAAGATCCCAGGTGCATGTCCTGGAACTGAGGGGACCAACAAAGATGAACAAAACAAAATAAAAATGCTTCTTCCTCCTCTCTTTACCTGCCTGCACCTTTCCTTTAAACACTTGCGAAGTTGGGCTTTCCTAGGTCTATGCCAACGTATCTATAAAGGCTTCAAAGGATATGAATTCAAAGATGGAAAGAGGGAAGACTATGGTCTTAAACGTAGCCATTTAGCTCCCATGTTTCTACCTCGTTAGGTTAACATTTAGTGGTGTTATCTCTTTTTTAAGACCTTTGGAGGAAGAGTGCCCTGGTATACTTTTAGATTATGATCCTACTCCACACACTACCTGATCCTTCAGGTTAAGTGTTTAAACTCACTGAACACTACAGGTTTTCTCAGTCAAGCTGTGCTCACTAGCTCAATCTATTTGAGTTGTGGAATGACAAATTATGTTTACAATGAGGGATAAAAGTACTTTAAAAATATTACACAGTGAAAGGTAACGTCATTGTTTCTAAAAGTGAAAAAAAAATCCAATAATCTGAAAGTTTCTCCTTTATGTGAGCAATGTAGGACATAAACTAGGATCACAAAACGAAAACTACACTTTTCCAGTCTTAATAGCTTCTACAAAGTATTTAAAATGTTGACAAAAAATTTTGAGAAAAACAAAGACGGGTGGTTTATTAGTGTTTCTTGGAAATCCTTCTTTTATGGAAATAAAATAGCTTCCATGCTAACAAACATACTCAGTGAAAGCATATAACCTACTACTGAGTTTTCTCTTATTTCTTGTGCACTCTGCTATACAAATATATCAGTAACTTCCAAATCAAAATTCACTCTAAAACCATCACTCAGTATACTCAACTCCATTTTCATTTTGTCTCTAGACTATTTGCCAACAACAAAAACCTTAATGAAAGTCAACACTTAAAAGTAACCATATACTTCTACTTTGACTTTGTACTATAAAGGTTGAGAGGTGCTTAAGGAGTTTACAATGGCAACATGAGTCTCTCAAATCTGAAGCAACGGAAGCCACCATAATTTCTTTTTCTGTAAGTTCTCAGACTACACAAAATAAAATGAGTACTTAAGTTTATGGTACTTCCACTAAACAAAATTAAATGGCTAAAAAGTTTGTGTTTGAGAACTCAAAGACGAATGTCTGGCATATTTATTCACATTTGACTTGTATTTATATTAGCCAAAACGGTTATTTCATAAATGTACAAGGTCAACCATTGGTGATGCTGGGACAACTCTTAAAATTATTCACTCCCACTAAGTAGTTAAAAACAGGGTACAAATCACTAAGACAGGTAAGAACTAAATAATTTTTCAAGTTTTTATTTTGATGCATTGAATGAGAAATACTTTTCTCAGCTGAATTTTATGGAAAATGAAATAGCAAATAAATTAGACCCATGTTAAAACAGAAGGTCAGCTTAAATGTTCAAATTTAAGGATATAACAACTACAGATAAACTTCGATTCCACCATCTTCTTCAAAAGGTTGAAGTCTTTGAAATACAATTTTGCTATGACTGGTCCTGAGCTCAACGCATTATGGGAATGCTCAACAAGGATGGTGGTCAGGGACACGTTTCCTGTAAGGATTATAAAACAAAGCACCACTTAAGAGTCAACAGTGAAAAGTGAAAAACAAATTGTAATTTAATTAAAAAACAAAACCAGCCAGAATCCTAATTTTATTAGAAATCAATTCTTAATAACAAGGATGCTTCAGACATCCCTGAATCTGTGAAATGTAAAATGTCAGTTAGCAGTTCTCAATTTCTCAAACTTACTAATTGAAAGATAAAAGATTCATGTTTTCAACTAATACATGTTAGAGAGTTTTACTAAATTAAAGAGTTAAGTCTTAACCAGAAGCAGTAAAAAATCACAAGGCTTTTGGCCTCCAGATGACAATCTCTGGATAACTGTTCTAAATGAATGAAAGTAAATGCCAACAGACAAGCTTATAATGGGTAACTCACTAAAGAATGTCCATAATACCTCTCACATCTAAGATATTAAACTTTTAATCTCAGTAACCAAAGAGTTGATTTCTTAAGAAGGGGGCATTAGTAGAGATACTAGTGAAATTTTAAAATGTTTCTTCAAGAACTAAGGCTTGAGAACACTGCCCTCCAGAGGTAAAGCGCAGCTGTCAAAAACATCCAAAAAGTACAAACTGGGATCATGCAGAGAGAAAACTTAGTAGCTAATGGGAAGTAAACTAAAGGATACTAGAGAGAACCAGTTGTTAAGCAGTTGTCAGAGGGTATTGATTTGGAAAATAAATGCCCTGGAGGATAATAATAGGTACGAAAAGAAGTACACAGTTCAGCATGTTTTAGAAGGCTGAGTTAAACATGTTTTAGAAGGCTGAATTGAAAAATTATTCAAGTTTTTTACTGCAAATTACTCAGAATTTTTAACATATTTAATATTCACTTAAACCTCCAAAAACAGTATCAGATTCACTGGGGTTATTAGTATGTATATTTCAAATGTGGTTGAGGGTGCTAAGTTATTGAGAAGATATCTGAATGTGAATGTGGCTACGTGACCTTGCCCCAAGTCAGAAAATTTTATATAGAATTGCCCCAAGTCAGAAAACTTTACATAGAATACAGTTCCTTTTTGTTATCACTCTGGCTTAAAGAAAACAGAAAATATAATGGCACTTAACCATTTTTGGCGGCACTGCTTCCAAGAAAACTTTTCCTTCCCTCACCAATTTTCTATTTCAAAATATGAATGCTCCTCATTACCCTATCCTATCTTCCCAATACCAGGAACAGAGAATCTCTAGATTTTCCAACCAAGTTCTTTCTACTACACCAGATTTAAATATTTCATTTTCTCTCCTGACATCCAAATAATTATTTTCTACTTTTTCTCTAATAGTAACTGAATACCTATCATTCACAGAAGCCAGTGAAATGAGTGTTGCAGGATACTGCACAAAAAAATCTTTGTAACACAGCCCATTTAAGGTGTAATTTCCTAATACCGATCTCCTCCCCCCTTACTGAACTCACTGCTCCTACCTAAAATCAGTCGTCCTGTGGCTCTCCCTCGAGGCACCCCCACCCCTTCTGAACCAATCATTCCCTCTTCTCTGGTCCATCATTTCCACATATAGGCTGATTTTCAGTCATACCTGCTCTAGCTAATTCTCTGACCCCACTCACATTTATTCCTTAAAAAAAGCCTATGCACATTTATTCAATTCGCTTCCCAGCCTCTACTGAGTTTACTTCAGACTCTGCCCCTCCACTAAAACTACTTGTCAAGATTATCAACAGTTTCTTTGCTAAATCCAATTTTCAAGGTCAATTTTCAGTCCTTATCTTAATCTATCTGTATCAATTTGGCAGCTTTTCTTCATTTGCCTTCTGGGACACACATTCCCTCAGCTTTCCTCCTACCTTAGTGGCAACTGTCCTTCACTGTCCTACTCAAAGATTTTGTATTCTGGAAAAATTGTTTATCAAAGCAGAGATTCTTTAACATCTGCGTGTATCGATCTCCCAGTTTTAATAATTACCCATACTTTACTTCTTAGTGTCCTTTGCTGGTTGTTCTGAATCTTTCCGAAATTATTACTGGGATTCTCAAGTGCTCGGTCTAAGTACTTAAAGCTCCTTCCATTCTCTAACTACATTCATGCTCTTGACACTCAGTCTCATGGCTTTAAATACCAAATATTTGATGGCTAATAACTCCAATATTACTACAGATCAAAATTCTCCCCTAGACTAGATTCAACTACTCAACTGCTTTCTCAAACACTCACTGTCCAAAACAGAAACACCCGCCGCCTTCCTTTACAAAGCCTCCTCCATCTCAGATAAATTCTTATTTCACCCCAAAAAAAGCTTGAGTCATCCTTAATTCCTTTGCACTAATACTTAACAGCAAACCCACAAGCAAATTTTTTAAATTTGTTTTTAAAATATATTATCAACTCCTCACCACCTTCACCTACCTCTCCTGGTTCAAGCCACCACCCCTGCTCAATTCCCTCTAAACTACCAGTAAGAGATACAATGAATGGTTCTGGTAAATGCTAATAAGAATAATTTAAAATTATTTATAAACTAGTAAGAATAATTAAAAATGATTTAATAAAATCTTCAAAAGATGGCCACTTAATGATTTTTGTGTGAATCCATTTAAAAAGACTGACATCTTAAAAAGCTTCTAGAATAAGGACATATAAGGAACTCTGCTCATTATGTGCTAAAGAATGTTTACAGGAAAAAGTATACCCAGGACAGAAAATAACCAGAGTTGACTCATATTGGGAAAAACATCCTTTCACACTATGCCCCATCCCCAATGCCCTCAAGCTCTGGTTCTTGACACCTTCCAAGGCTAGCTATTTATGTGTTCTTTCAATCCTGAGAGCTACCCTATACCACCCCACACCCTTCTCAAGTTTTTCTGGCTTACAGTCTTTAGAGCGGAGGTCACATATTTTAAGTCATTTGCCTAACACTTTTTCTAGGCAGAAATGGCTACAGCTTATCAACTGCAATTACCTGATATATGCAGTAACCTTTTTTTCTGTTTTAATTTTTACTAAGAACTATTTTTACGTTTTGTACTACCTTGGTGCTGCTTTGATAATGTTGTCCACACGGAGTATCACCTCTGCTGCTTCAGCTGCACTCAAAAGAACTTGCCGCTTCACTTGGAAACTTTCTGTTATACCCAGTACTGCCATATCGCCAATGGTACCCTCCTTCATATCTGAAAAGAAAAAGTATTTACTACATAAACTAGTTTTAATGACTAAAGTATCAAAACATCTGTAATAACTTAAAATATTCATCATGCTACAATAAGAAATCAACACTGAACTGCTCAATTAAAGCATTTTATCAGTCTATCAAAAAGGAAAGCCTTTTAGAAAATCAAAAGGTCAACTGATCATTTGTATTAACATAGGACAACTGTGTAAAATAATGGAAAATGTCTACAATATACCAGATCGCTATTTACACATATACACACTTGTAAAAAGTACAAAAGAAAATTTGCTCATCACTGATTACATGGATTCATCAGAACTAGAATAGAATGTACAAGTCATCTACTCAACTTTTCTCCAACAATCCTATTCATTTTTTTTTTTGACAATTATTCACTAGCTCCCCCGTATCCAGTATAGGATAGTCTACCTTCTAAAACTGTTCCTATAATGTCCTGAATAATTTGTTGGGAAATTTTTCAACCTGAGTAAGATCTGTCTTTTGGGTCACTCGACTACGTATCAGAGGTCTGAACTCAAGAATGCCTAAGAGTAAATTTGCTTGAGATTAGGGATTAACGCTGATTCTAAGATAAAATTTACAACAGCTTCAGAATACAAGTACTATTTATGTATTTCAATCCTATAATCATTTAAAAAACACCAATTACAAATCTAACTAGTTTAATATCATTTAAGAAACAACAGTCTTGGCAGTGTTAGTATACATTTTTTCTATAATATATAATGGTTACCAGGACAAGGGCTATGGGAATCTTTCGGTTACTATGAAAATTCATCTCTCATAAAAAGAGAAAAAGAATTTAGTAAAGAGTTATTCTAATTTATTTTAAAGGAAAAGTATAGGCAGGACTGAAGGTGAGCAGGAAGGCAGGAAAACAGAAGAGGAAGAAGCCTCTTTATTTTTATTCAGTTGTTCACACTGGTTGCTTCCCCCCCGAACCCGGGACTCAAAACCAGGGGTATATGGCCTACGTTCCTTTGAAGGCGACTGACCTAATTGCTGCTTCACCAGTGTACACCAGAAGCAGCATTTTACTTAGTTGTTAATCTTGGTTGCTTCTCCTGGCCCCGGGTCTTGAACCAGGAACGTTGGGATATATGTGAACTGCATCACAGTGAGCTAAACCATTAAGCCACACCAAGAGTTAAGCTTAACACGACTACAAGGCTTCCACTGATTTCTTACCTAGTCCAGTAGTTGTATAGCCTTCACTATGGGCAGCTCGGAGCTGTGCCACAAGATCCGCACTGTCATAGCCTGCATTGTCAGCTATGATAGTTGGCAACTACAAAGTGAAGCAGAAAAATGGTTAACTATTCTTTATAAGAAATTGATTTGATCCTCATAAGAAAAATAGCTTTAAAAAACGTTAGACATTAGGAAATTTTGTAAGATTTGCTTCCTTTTAATTATTACTTAATAATACAAACTCCAGAATCAAATTTAAAAGATGTATGAGCCAGTTCTTTTTCTCAAAGATAAGAAAGTAAACATTTTTCTGTCAAAGAGAGAAAAATGTATTCATCAACAAACCACCAACACCCACAAAAGTTCAGATTTCTTATTTTCATGAACTTACCATTCTCAGTGCTTTAGCATACGACTCCATCGCAACAGCTTCTTTGCCTGGTGTTCTGTTGGCAAGCTGTGTCACAGCGTGAGCCATCAGCATCTCAGAACAGCCTACAGATTAAAAATCCAAAAAAGCATCATTATGTTTTTAGTTGGCTTCAAGACACTGAAATGACCGACTTCCCTTAAGATGCCAAGACATTTTAAAATCTAAGTGCAAAGATAATCTAAAATTTCTACAAAGACCACTATAACGACTTATGATTTATACTTCACTTGAAGAAATAAAATGTTTAATAATTTTCAAATGCATACCTCCTCCATACACTGTTCTAGGATCCTTCACGGTTTGGGCAAGAACACAGAGAGCGTCATGCAAAGATCTTTCCGCTTCATCTAAAATTTGTTGAGTAGCACCACGCAAAACAATGGTGCAAGCCTCACCTAAAGTTAAAAAATATTCTTATGTTACAATGGACATTAGTTACAAAACAAAGTTTTCCTCCCTTTTTATGTGGGTATTGGTTATACTATTTAGCTTTGAAAACGTTCTTAATCTTCCACAGTCACATATTCTTTTGCTAATAATCCATGTTTCTTATAGTTCTAAATTACCTAAAAAATAATTGTTGAATATGCACTATTCACAAAGGCAAGGTCATCATGCTGATTTCAAAAGGAGGTTGAAAGTAACATACCCATGTTTCTCAAGAATGAAGACATGTCATATTCCTACTTCAACAAAACCTAGGAAAGACTTGAGAACGTAAACCAGGATCAACATAATCACTCACCAAGGGCTACTCCAGAAAAATGAATGAGTTTGTCTTCTCCAATCATGACTTCCTCAATAAGTTTGCAACTTCCAAGTTTTACTAGTTCTGGATGGTCAAAAGTTGAGGCAATTTCACCACCTAAAACCATAAATATATATTAATTGAATGCACAAGTTTAAATTTCTACTTTCTAACAAGCAGCAATGGACAGTAACTTTTTTTTTTTTTTTTTAAAGGAAAGATATAGGCAGGAATGAAGGCAGGTAGGCAGCAGGCAGGAAAAGAAAAGGAGAAAGAAGCATTTTTATTTAGTTGTTCACAATGGTTTTGTTCCCCACCAGCCAGGGACTGAACGCAGGAATATGTGGCTCCCTCCTTCAGGTGACTGACCTAACTGCTGCTCTACCAGGGCATGCCACAAACGAAGCTGATTTTTTAACTCTCTGTCAAACACCGAAACACTTTATATGAATTAACTATATACTTAATCTTCACAATAACCCTAATGAGTTTCCTAATGAGATCATACCCTATTTGGAAATAAAATTAAAGCAGAGAGATTAGCTTCTTATTCAAGGTTACAAAGCTTCAACAATTAAGCTGAGATTCAAACTTTATCTTTAACTTAAATTCAGATTCTCTTCTGAATTCTAGTCTAGAAGAACCAGTACTCTTTATGGCCAAATTTTCCAAAACAAAACATGAAAATCTGACTAATCTTATTATGTCAACAGATATAGACTTTAGGAACCACTTAAAATAGTGAGAATGTAACATTTGCTAATTATCACAAAACCTGAACGGTAATAGTCTCTTTGAGGCCTTACAAAAGGGGGCAATATATATTGAAAAATTTTCCAGAGCAAACAATGAATTCTTTAAGAAATAGTTCAATTTATTCTTCCTGCTTTACTTCTATTCCTATCATCCCTCCGCCTTCCATGCTGTAAACAGAAGGGTCAGCCATTTTCTTTCCCAGTTCTTCATTAAGCAAAAGTTAGGTTTCCATTTTTAAATACTTTTCTGTAGCCCATTAGGCTGCTATTAAAAGAGGTTCTCCTACTATCAAGTAACCCTTTTCCTATGCTTACTAATAAATCTTTCAAATACTTGATAGCTTTTATCTATTACATAATAAAGTTAAAAAGCACTCTAGTCTTACCAAATCTATTTTATATGGTATAAAGTTGACTTCTGGTTGAAAAATTCCTGAGACTTCTTTAGATTACCCAAAATAAGACTAATTTGATTTTAAGAATTTTCAGTTAATCTATATTCATTTATCTACTACATATGCTTACAAGTATTTCTTGATATTTAACAAGAACCAGTTTCACACACCTTGATAACAAATGAGCTAGCTATACCAAGGATGGGACATACTATGGGGTCCTTCAATTGGTATGCTTGATACACTTCTGAGTATATGTGGAAATTTCATGTCAAATCCTTTTATATATTTATCCTATGAAATGTGCTATTATTCACATTTATTTGTCTTTAATTATGTTAAAGGAATAACATAATAAGCAACGTTTAAGCTTTATCATCTTATTTGTAATGGCTTTTAAAGAAGTTTAAAGACGCAGATAAACTCATTTTAAGTTTATGAAAGGAAAATGTCTCTTTTTAGGTTGAGAAGACTATACTTCTCAATTTTATTAAAAAAGGCTTAAGTTATTCTGAGACCAATTCCACTTCTACATTAGTGTTAATTTAACTTCTTATATTCATGGCAGTTCCAAACTGAATTCTGCATTCCTGATGGCTTTATATCAAACACTCCTTAATCCTCACTGCCAGACCTCAACCAACTTTCCAAACTGTTCATTTATATTTAAGAAACTGAAAATTAGAAGAGAAATGGTTTAGTTTTTCAAGGGCTACTTAGGGGTTACTTTAAAAAATACAGAAAGCAGACAAGTGTGTATGTACAACACTATGTGTCATTTTGATGTAGATACAGCTTGTCAACATAATTTCTATTCCATACAACTGGGATTTTCACTCATTTGTTGCAAGTTGGAGTAAAATAACTTTTCATCATATGTTATGCTCATATATTTCACACATCAACATTACTTTGAGAAATTTTAAAAGATTAACAAAAAACTTTTAAGTGCATGACCCACTCTCTAAACATGTAGTTAACATGCTCGTAAAAGTAACCATTTTAAATGTACTACCACAAAGAACACAAAGCATAAATGCCTCACTTGGCACAAGAAATAAATGAACTAGATAAGACAAGGTTCTTTTTTGAAAGCTCTAGTTTATTTAGACTATGTTTAGAAGTGATCCTATGGATGTTTGAGAAAAGTTACAGTATCCTTAAAAACACAACAAAAACAAACGTATGGTTTTGTACCTGTGGCTCAGGCAGTTGAGAACCTGGCATATGAATGACACGCAGCCCAGAGATGTGGGTTTGTGACCCAGAATTAGGGTGAAAAGCCAAAATGAACCACTAAATAAAGATGTTTCTTCCTGTCCCCTCCTCCATTTCCAATGCTTTCCTTCCTTCCCTTGTTTCGTCTTTTAAAAAAAAAAAAAATTTATACCTATGGCAAACCTGGTCTATAATCTGTATGCTAAAAATACTACAAAGGTGCACCGTGGTGGTGCAGCAATTGGGCCAGTCACCTCCAAAGGAGTGCAGGTCAAATGCCCCTGGGTTCAAGTCCTAGGTCCAGGGGTAAAACACAGTGTGAACTAAATAAAAATAAAATGCTTCTTCCTCCTCTTTCTTCCTTCCTGCCTACTAGCTTTCATTCCTGCCTGCACCTTTCCTTACAAAGACAGGCCAAAACTCTAAAATCAGATTTCAGAATAACTGCCTTAGACTTAAGTTCTACAAAGAAATTTCTTTGCATTCTCAGCAATGAGTTTAAATACTCAATAAATCCAAGATGACTATTGTGTTTGTTAGAAATCAATATCTTCTTCCCATTACCTGTGACAAGAGCTAGGCGTTCTACACCTGCAAAATCTGCATGCTCAATAGCCATAACACCAGCAGCACCAAAGAGCTGTTCAGGGTAATTGTAAATTAATTGCCTATAAAAATACATAAAAACATAGTTCAAATTTGTTATTTTACAAAATAAAATACATTAAAGAACATGGAAACATTTCACCTCACCAGTAGGAATCAAAGGCAAATTAAAACAAGATATCAAGCTACCTATAATTTATAAATTATAGCTCTAGTGCATCCATACTAGTAGTAAAAATACTGTTTTATTACTAATGATAATACAAATTATATCCATAATTCTGAAAAACAATTTAGCAAGTAATGCATCAAAAATTCTATCAATGCTCACAAGTCTTAATTCTACTACAAAGAATCTACAGCAAGAAAATTTAAATACTGAAAAAACTTCATAGCTTTTTATGCAGAACAAAACTGGACAGTGATCTCAATGTCCACTATAGCTCTTTATGTAAATTATCATTCAGTAATTATGAAAAAAAAAGTAGTTAGGAAAAAAAAGCAAATTACGAATTGTTACTATAAACAAGCTTATACCATATGATTACAACTAAGTGAAAAATTTAAATTAGACCACCACACACAAAAAAGTGAACTCAAAGAATTTTGGGGAGGTAAAAACCTCAGATTCTATTCCTTCTTTGCGCTTTTCTCTTTTTCAAACGAGATGTTACTTTACAACAGGACTGAAAAAGACATTTGTTAAGTTTGTGGTTTAAAAAAAGCTAAAGAAAAACGGTCTATATGTATAAAGCGCTGGTAGGAAAAATGTGTCTTATCTGATTTACAGATTAAGTTTAGAAACAATTTTACAAAGCCCACAAACACTTAGCCTAACAAATATCTTTCATTAAAGATTATCTATCTCTTCAAAGTTAAATACTGCTGTTTCAGTGACTAAAATGCACTATCCCTCTTGGTGTACTCACCATTCAAAAAAAAATATCTTAGGTACTGGCAATAAGAAATTGAGGAGAAAGTTTATACATTTTTTTCCGTACAAAATCCTACAACTGCATACTTTTCTCATTTCTTTATTCGTTACCTTTTTGATACTTCATAAATCTCTCCTCCAAACAACTAACTACCAAATCAGAAAACTGCTGCTAACATAGAAAAGTTTAGCGAAATCTAACAGGTTCTCAAAGGCAGTTTGTGGAGGGGAAAAATCAATTCCTGGCCGGGCCACTGTTTGTTGTATGGGGTTTGCATTTTCCTGTCTACCTGGTTTTTCTATGGGTACTTCCAGTTTCTTCCCACATCCCCACATTCACTGGTGGATCTAAACTGTCCCATTCTGAATGAGTGTGGGTTGTGTTTGAATGTACCCTGCAACGGAACAAACACATCCTGTCCAGAATTGTTCCTGCCTTGTGCTCTGAGATGCTGACACAAGTTCTGATCACCTGCTGATCCTGAAATGAACTAAGTGGGTTGAAAAATGAAGGACTATACATTACTATTTAATACTAGAAGTGTTTTAGGTCTCTTATTTAGAAGTTTGGCGATGTTTTGTTACCAGAAATGTGACACAGGAACTTAATTCTTGATTATATCAATTAGCCTACAGCAAAATTGTCTTCACTGTATTTTTACTTAGTCAATTTCAAAAAACCTATTAAAATGTGTAACATAAAATGCCAATAAAATCATTGTAATGTAAATCCCTTATTGAACAAATTTTTATCTATATCTGAAAAAATAACTGCCCAAATAAATCACTAACTCAAAATGGTATGTCTTTGAGGGAAAAAACCTTTTTTAGCTGTTGAAAATAGTTAGCACAAGCAGACACAGACCTGTTAATAAAGCAATTTATCCCATGTTTAAGAATATGTTCAACTTTCTCCTTCATCTTTTCCTTTTCTGCATGTTCTATCTCAGCAACCTTTGCTGTAGAATCAACCCTCACCCTGGAACCAAATATCTAAGAAAAAGGAAAACATAAAAATAGTATCATTTTCATTATTCTTAAGTGTCTCATAGCACATTTAAACATTTTTATATAAATACAGCAAAATTTATGTAAGGCTATCTGGGTATATATGCCTATGAATGTATATTTTTAACGTATTTGAAGCTTTTTAGTGCAACTAGTTCTCATCTTGAATCTACAGCAGCTAGCAATTCTAAAAAATGTAGTTAACGTACCTTTATTTTGTCTGTATCCATACCAGTATTTGCAATAAGAATTTTAGCATTTTCAATTCTCTTTGGTTGATTTACTCCAATTTTTTTATCCAACAGAAAGCCTATAATGTACAGATAGTATTGTATTAAATACTTTAAGTTAATTTTATAAAGCTGTTTCCTTTATAAAATTATTTTAAAGAATACATTTAACTACAATTTACCAAGTTCTTAGTACCTACCTATAAAGCATTCAACTAGGGCAGTGATTAGAAAAATCAATTTAGTGGATCATTTAAAAATGTAAGTAAGAGCACAGATAATAAGAGTAACAGCATTCTGAAAGTTTCATTTCAAATATACATTGCATACACAGGTGTGTGGGTTACAATGCAAAAATATTAAGCTAATTTTCTGATTCTGATATATAAGGTATTATTAGACATTAGTTAATTCTTAAAGAACTGAGGCTGGCAATAAAATAAAAGTCATTGGGCAATGGGGTTAGACAAAACCTGGCTCCAATCATGTCCCTGTTAAGCTTACAGGTTAAAATAGGAAACCTAGGAGAAACTATTCCAATGCAGCCATTCCTCTGTGGAAAAAAAAAAATATGGCAGAGACGCTAGTTACCAGAGCCCGGGGTCCTGATGATTTGGAACTATCTTATAAAGCCAGCACTGCCTATCTTACCAGGATTCTTTTAAATGCTTATATAACCTTTAACTTATTAAGTATTTATTATTGGGTTTTCTGTTCTATTCAGTTAAACTGTTCAGTTTTCTGTTCTATTCAGTTAAACCTAACTCTCAGTCAATACATTATGAGGAAAATATGAGATCTTAAGTAAAATTCCTATGAGAATGACTACAAGTTTGCCCTGGTGTCTCAACACTTAAGTCCACGGTCTCTAGCTGTCAGTTCAGATACATCCCAAGAACCCAGGTTTAAGACTTGGGGCCAGGGGGAAACCACCGAGATGAAAAACTAAATACTTCCTCTTCTCTGCCTGCTGCCTTCATTCCTACCTGCACCTTTCCTGACATTAAACAATAATAAAATGTATACTTTTC
The DNA here is from genome assembly GCA_004363575.1 of Solenodon paradoxus. NCBI lineage: Eukaryota > Metazoa > Chordata > Mammalia > Eulipotyphla > Solenodontidae > Solenodon > Solenodon paradoxus. Next base: position 490,927 of record RJWH01000543.1, read on the forward strand.
CTTGCCACCAGGCCCTATTAGAAATATCACACAGTCCTCTCCTACACGAACTAAGATGTTACACCCTGGTGGCTCAAGTGTTAAGCCCACACCTGGGATGCAGTCCGCATACAGATCAAGGACCTAGGTTCTCAGTCTGGGGCAACAACTAAAATGAACTAAATAAATGCTTCTTCTTCCTTAAAAAAATATTTAAAAATTAAAAAAAAAAAAAAATTACTCCCTTTAAGCAGACAAGTAATACTCAGGGAAAACCTTGACTCCAAATCACTGGTAAAGCATACATTGTAAAGCACAACTGACTTTCTTTCTCAACAGAAGAGAATTCTGCACTTCCTACAGGCCATTTCATAAATACAAACATAAAACTGATTTGAACAATTCATATTCTATGAACAAAATATACTATTCTTAAACAAACGGCAATTGCTAAGATTCACTTATCACTCTTTAAGAACTCCAAAAACTATCCTCAACATCTACCGACTGACTTGATTTGCCTCAATCCTTCCTGGAGAACATAAGCAATATACTGGGAAAAGCACCATTTGAGAATAGCTAACTTCTAATAATAGAAAACTACGAATTCTCTTTATTAGAAACTGTAAATAACTTCACTAAAACTAGAGATTATCAAATACTGGGATGTTAAGATAAAGCATATGGTCAATAAGACAAAAGGAACAAAATAACAAAAAAATGGATGGAATGGCTTTTTCTTTGACAAGTTTTCTAGCTGTCATTAGTCCCAAATAGCTAGAAACAGAATTCACTCAGTATTTAGACATCAATTATCTGCTCAAAGCTTGTTTTCCCATATTGGATTCATATACATACCTTCATCTAAGTAAGAATCGGCTAAACTTCCTCCTAGCTTCTTGATGACATGAATTGCCTCCAGATTACCAGAGCCTTTCAGTCTGAGGACAGCTTCTACAGCTAACTGAGTGAAATGATCTTTGTGATGAGTAAGAAGCTTTGAAGATAACGTTGTTCCTGCAATATTCATTAAATCTTGACGAAATTTAACTTCATCGGAACTAAAAAACAAACAAAAACTCATGTTTGTCCTTTAAAAGTTTCTCCAGAAGTTATCAACCCTATAGTATTCCCTAAGTGTAGTCATCTGTTGATAATTTCACCTCAACTTGTCAGGACTCTAAAGTCACAGGAAAATAATAAACTCCACTAGCACCTAAGAAATACAAATTAAAGGCTATTTCCCTCACCGCATTGGTGAAAACTATCAAAAACTTTTGGAAACTACCCAAAAAACCCCACAAGTGAACAAAACACCAAATGTTTCAAGAACACGGAAAAACAGGCAGTTATACAGTTAGTGCAAATGTAAACTAATCTTTCCTGGAATATTGCTTGTAATGTAAATAAAAATGCCTTTAAAACCTAACTTTACACCCAGCATTACACATTTGAAGTATAAAATCATACCTTTTTGCTTAACACGCCATCACATTATAAAGCAAAAAAATGTTCAAAACGCAAATCTCCTACTATAGGCAGGTAAACTAATCAATCAAATATGTACCTATACTAAAATGAGTATTGACAACAGAGAATACTGACACCCAGAAATGTGCTGCCAGGTTAGAGAGGTTTAAATCACTGCACAATGACACTTTATTATTATTACATAGGCAAAAAATTGGAAACCTAAACTTTAACTCTGGTGATTATCTCTGGAAGGAAACGTGGGGTTTTCACTGTTGGATGAGGAAAGGCATCAAGGTCATGTTTGTGTACACTCTTCACTGTTCTCTAGACTTTATGCATTGAATATATTTTCAAAAAAAAAAGTTAAAATAGTAGCATCTGGTTATACCAACCCATGATCAACTGCAGAAGCCAACAGGGCTTGTCTTGCTGCCTTTGTGGCTTCTCTCCAACCCGAAATGATGGTTTGCGGATGAATCTTTTTTGCAATTAAAGATTCTGCTTCCTATTAATAGTGGAAAACAGTCATCAATAGTAAATAGGTAACAAGTAAGGATCACTTCTGATCTTCGAAACCACAGTGGCAAATAACAATTACAAGATTCAAGGTACTCAGATATTCTTACCCTTAGTAACTCTGCTGCTAAAACAGTAACAGAGGTAGTGCCATCACCAACTTCATCATCTTGAACCCTAGACATATCTAGGGGAAAAAAAGTTAATATTTATATGATTCTTTTAAAACTACTACTGCATCTAACCTTACTCTCCAAGTATATCCAGGACCACCTAAATCTTGTAATTTAGGTTCCTCCATCTGAAAAGACTCATCTGAAAATAGCTTTATCATCAGTAATTATATAGCATTCCAGAAGGTTACAGCTGAATAATAATTAAAAGCAGGTATCAATTAACTGAAGAGAGTATTTTCAGAAATGTTTTCAGTGTAAGCTGGTGGCTCAGGTGTTACAGGGTGCAGTCCACATATAGCACAAGGAACTGAGTTTGTGGACCAGGGCTACAACTAAAGTGAACAAGTAACTAAATAAAACGCTTCCTTCCTCCTCTCTATCCCTTCCTCTTTTAATAAATAAAAGTATTTCATTTTTTTAACAAAACGGTATCAGACTCACCAACTAAAACTTTAGCAGCTGGATTGTCAATGCCAACATTTTTTAGAATAGTTGCACCATCGTTAGTTACCATAAGAGAGGCATCTCGTCCACTGCTTAACAGGATTTTGTCCTAAAAGGAACACAATTAGTTCAAGATACAAGAATAACTTGAAGATCACGAGTCAATCAGTACTTTAATATAATGCTTATATGCAAATACCCTAGATAATTATTTGGTAGTATTCACTCAAATTTTTTCAGTATGTACACCTCACAAGAACACCTTGGTATTTATCCTTAAAAAGGCCAGAACAGGGATAAACAAAGTCCTTTCAGCGCTACAAGAGCCAAAATAATGGAAACAAACTGTCCTTCAACAGTCATAAACTATAAAATAATCAAGAGGCACAACTATTTTTGACAGTTATAGAGAAGGCAGTATTTATATTGAAAGGAATTTTTAAAAGCTACCAAACAACTAACTACATAATAATTTTAAAAAAGGAAAAAGTATATGCTAAAAAAATATATATAATATAACCTAACACATAACATACATCTGTACAGGTGAACAAAGATACTATACTAGAAAGATTTACATCCAAACTGTAACAGTGGTGTCACTGATGAAGGCAGTGGGATTGGGGATGATCAAAAATGACCAACATTTGATTTTTAGTAAGGAGAACAGATGTCTCATTTGTACAATTAAGGAGTTAAGTTATAAAGATGAAAAACCTTCCCTAAGAAAGCACTATTACTTTCCGTGTTTCCACTAAGGGCTCTAAACCATTATGAAAACATAAAAATTCCGTATTTATTACCATGCCTTTGGGTCCCAAAGTGCTCTTTACCAAGTCTCCAATAGCGATGGCACCAATAAAAGACGACTGGGGTGAAAAATCAAAAAGACTGTCAAAATCAATTTTACAATCTAAGAAAGTACAATTTTATCTTTAGCAGAGCGAGAACAAGGCTTACCAGACGTGCTGTCTCTGCTCTCTCTTCATCAGCTCCAGCCTTGAAGATGTTAACGGGAGCAAGGGAAAGGGACGCCTAAAAAGGAAAATTATCAGTTTGAATACCGTTATTCTTTAATACGTGTACGTAGATGCTTCCCATTACGCGTACAAGTAGTTATTTAAGAGAAAGGTGATTTACAGAATAGTGTACTTTTTCAAACAAATGAAGCTCTCCATCACAGGGCATTTATTGAGGGGGAAGACACTTATAAAACCTGTTCACGAAGGCAAACACTGCTTTTTGGGTCTACACGGTGGCCAGAAATAAAAACTACACCAAAGAGACTGCCTGCTAAGTATAGCAAGACGCAAGATGATTTCAACTAAGCAGATGGTAGGCAGGAGTTGCAGGCCACCCGCGCGGCGGCCGCGCTCCCACCCATCTTCAGCCTGGGGCCCGCTCCGCCTCTCCGGCTCCGCCCCTGGGGCGGACCTGTCTCGCGAACGCGCCCGCACACTAGAAATTTCTTTGCTCGAAGTGAGCGGGTCTCGGGGACAGTGGGAAGGCCAAGTCAAAACAAGGCGCTGGCCCTGAGGCTGCCCCCGAGGCCCACCCCGGCCCCGAGGCCCACCCCTCCCCCTAGCCCGCATGGAGCGTTTCACCGGAGGGTGCGGCTCAGGCCCACAGACCGCGGTCGCGCCATGTGCAGAGGGACAGACACAGGGAGCGCACAGGGTCGGGATGAAAGAGCCGCGAGCGAGGGTGCAGGGTGCGGAGGGCATGGCGGGGCCTCGCAGGGACAGGAGTCCAGACTCACCATGGTTGCGAGGAGCTCGGCAAACACGCTAATACCTCACAGCTAACGCCGAGACCACAGAGCGAAGAGAAGCCGGAAATGACGCCACGCGCTCTCCCGCAGGAGGCGGAGCCTCGGCCTGCGCGCTGCTCCGATTCGGCACCGCCTGCGGAGGTGGGAGGGGTGCCATTTTGAGTGGAGACTCTTGGGCCGGAAACGCAGCCCGTTTCCCTAGGGGGGCGGAGCCTCGACTCACGCAACGTTCCCTGCGGGCACCCGGGGCTCGCAAGCCGGAAGGGGAGGATCTGAGATTTTGAGTGGGGCTGGACGGGTCGGGTGGGTGTAGAACCTTGGAGGAACGGAAGGGCACGCTGCGCCAGCGGGTTCTCATAGCCGCGGACTTCCAGCTCGTTCATTTTTCGTTTTAGTTTAATCTTTAAAAATTTGCTTTATAGTACCGCTTAGGCAAGTTTTAAAGTTTTAAATGCTAATAATGAAAAACTGCACCAATTTTACTTCCTTTTCCTAAAAGGAACCACTTTCAGCCTTTTTAGCTTTTATTTTTTATCATATTCCTCAGTAATATTTTTAGCTATTTTAATTCTAAATGTTATTTGAGTATTACGAAAGAACTCTTTTGTTGAATTTTAAAACATTTGTAATTAGGTGTTGACTGTCCAAGTCAAGATACTGAGAACGCTAATAAAGATGATGGTCATTTGTTTTATCTGTTCTATTTTCAGGTTTTACATTTCACTCGATTTTTTTGTTTTTTTTTTTCTGGGGGGGAGGGTTGGGGTTGTTTTTTGTTTGTTTTTCCCCAATAGTAGAGATAACTAATACACTGTACAATGCCTTTATAGGGATAAAAATCAATCCCAGATATTTCGTTTATTTAAAAAGTTTCTGTCACGCCTTGCTGTTACAGCTGTTTCCTTCTCTGGACATAGTCCACTGCATCCCACAATTCCACTTTAATCGCTTTGGTTAACCGATCACTTAGTAAGCCCTTGGATTTTTGGCAATTGCTAACATTGATGTTTTTCATTTTTAATTGTTTACACCCTTCAGACATACTCTGTACTTCAAGGGGTGACTTTAAGGTAAGCTAATGAAATATATATAAAAGTACTTTATAAATTTTTGAAGAACCACGACAATTAAAAATTCCAACTTTCTAATTTTCTGATATTTTCCTGAAAACGATTTAACAGTATGGAAGCAATAAATTGTTTTAGATTTTGTGGTGCTTTTTTGTCAGTTCGTTTTTTGTGTTTTTTTTTTTTGCTTGTTTAGAGCTTGCTTCTGGATTCAGTGTTCTCAGTAAAGATAGTGCTGACCCCGGTGGCGTGGGGCTGAGTTTTCAAAATGAATATGGAGCCCTTTTATGTTACCTAAATGACTAAGGAGCACTACTGTCATTTGTTGGGTAGCGACCAGGGATCTTAGATATCCTGCAATTGTAGGGAGTAGAATTCCTCATATCAAAGATTTGTTACACATTCCATTGTAACTTTTTTGGAGTTTCCACACAATTAAGTTAAAAGCCTGTTTACAATATTGAGCATAGAATCCAAATGTTTTACATATACACGCAGAGCTTTTTAAAACAAGCTTTAATATAGATAAATACATATTTCCCAGCCATGCCAATAAGGTATAAATTTAAGTCAGATTGTATTTTTGACAGAATTTTATGGACAATTATTTAACCATTTCAGGAAGTCCCATAACTAAAGAAAAGACAGCTGACAATATTTGAGTCACCAATGAGATATGCTGTTAGTCTGCATGACTATTGCATTCCTGCTGATTACATGTAAAAATGGAACTCTGCAACCACTTCATTATTTTCCAATGCACTCTAATAAGTAAAACCATGAGCAGTTATCTGTATTTTTTTTGTAAATTACTTTCCATTTCTTTTATATTATGAACATTGTATTTTTTTGAAATTATATATGTAGGTGGAACATATCATTAATGATAGAGTAATAATGGTTCATGAAATGTTAGAAAATATGTTGGGTCTGCTAAGACAAAATGATCGTGATTGTATTTAATTGATCAACTTGGGGAGAATAATAAAAATTTCACAATATGTATTTCTTCCCAAGGGTTCTAGTAGCAACCATTTATAAAGTATTTACCACATCTTAGTACTCTAGTGGGAATTCCTTCAAGTTCTTTGATCATAGGTATTTCCTAGAACTCTTTCTTTGGGATACTGTGCCTTCATTCTACAAACCTGTAGCTACTGTTCAGCTAGCTCATTAGCTCCAGACTTGTTGGGCAAATTCTAGTCCTTCAGGATCTCTAGTGTTTCTTAGAACATCTGTGACAGACTACTTTTTAAAAATTCCAATCTGCCTCAGACCTGTACTTCTGGGATTGACTGCAAAATTATTTCAGGAGTGAAGACAGGGCCAAAGCAGTAATTACATCCTGGAAAAGTTTATGTTCCTGGTTGTTTCTCGTTCCACAATCTTGACCTAATGACAACAGAAAAAAATCTTTAGCCATGTTTTCCTTTTTAGATGATTCTGCCTCTATCCTGCCTTTGCATCCAATGAAATCCCATGCTACCATGAATATAATGATCTTTCTATATATCTAAGCCTTTGCAATGCTACTTCTTCTACCTAGGACGTCCTCTCTCCTATCTACAGAGCTCATCAAATACCTCAGGGATCACCTCTTCCGAACTCTTCATGAAAACCATCTAGTTAGATGTCCTGCCTCGTGTGTGCCTTTATCACACCAACTTTAATTGAAAACCTATTACTTTTCAATTCTGAGTTTTATATAGCTGGTATCATGACAATTTGTCAGAATTTAATTTTTTCGTGAGGGAGGGCATGCCCCCATTTTCTAAACTATAAATTACTTTGAGGACAACTACTACTATCTCTATTACTGTCATAGGATCTAGTTCATGCTCAACCATTAAATAACATGTGAATAGCTACTGTCTTCAAAGGAAAAACACAGAAATAACAAAGAAGTTTTTAGTGTCTGAGAATACCCAAGTTTTTCAAAGTGTAGTTCTGTCACAGCTTACCTGACTTGTGTTCCAGTGTCTGGTACATAGTAGCACCCAACCATTTGTGGGCTTGTCTATCCCCTTCATTATTTAAATGATCTCCATTTTGTATTGTACCCAAATAGCCTTTGGAGTGTCACTCAGTGACTAAGCACAGGTTTTGAGTCCCAGAACTAAAAACTATGTTTGAACGACCATGTAAATGAAATTGTTGAAAAATCTGTCAAATACTTAGAATCTCATTTCACTCTGACGAAACATAATCCTTAACTCATTATATATTCACTTTGAAAACAGAGGCCGTGATGTGAGACTAAGAAATAAAAATACAAACCTCACAAAATTTCAAGAAATATGTGAAATGTAAATACAGTAAAACTTTAAGTAGGTATCCAACCAAACTTTTATTGGAGTTTATTGCAATCTACTTCCAGCAATAATGGGAAAGTAACCATTAAGAATGCCAGTCAAATTTTATTCAACAAAGTAATTTTTTCATGAATGCTTAAGGTCAGTGATAGTCAGCTCAGATTCCAGTATCAACTTGAGTACCTCATCATGGAAATTTATGCCAGAACAACAACAGTAAGGCATTGCAAGCCCTAAATCATCTAAGATTAAACAATTCTTTACATATAATTTTTAGAACAGTATGCTAATACTCTATATAACAAATAAGAATTTAAAAAGTGTTGCTAGCCCTTGTTGAACTAAATTCAATTATTAGCTTATTCTTTAAGTACTCGTTAATGAAGTTTCGATTGTACTTCAATAGCTGACTTTTTCAAAGATAGAAAATTAGTTTGTATTTGTTATGACAAAAATTAGGCTTAAAAGCACATTCACACTTGTCCTTAAAAGCATGTTTATATCACGAGTTAATTTCTTATGCTTAGAGATATGGCTTCTATGGCAAGAGTCAGATGCGAAGAACGAGAGGGTAATCCTCCCATCTCCACTTCTTCCAAAAAGCCACACTCGGCCTCAGTGTAAACGTTGTATTTTATTGCCATGCTACAAAATGTATGAAGTTGGCACTGATAGGGAGAAAGAGAACAAAGGGTGGAGAGGGATAGAGGGCCAAAGATGATGTCACATATACAACAAGATTTTAACCAACAGTGGTAAATTTTGCCAGTATTAAAAAAGCAAACCAAAATGTTAAATGCTGCTCAAACAGCGTTAAAATACAATTTGTGCATAGTACAGTATCACTTATGTTTTTATTAGAGAAATATGGAATGTTTATAAAAGAAATTAACCATAGGGGGTAAAACTCATATTTCATATTACAATTTGGCAATGGTAGTCCCACTGTTAGACAATTTTTATAAAAGAAAATTAAAAATCTAATAAGCTACCTTTATACAAAGTTGCTATATTTATGCCTTTATGTAGGAAAAAAAAACATTTATAATGCAAATTAGGACATACAATAATCTTACAATATTATACAATGCAATGAAAATAAAAACGTAAAATTTGTCCTTTATAAAATGCGTATTTGCATTTAACTAATGCAAATGTGGCACACCGGTGACTACTGTACTATTAATGAGTCCATTCCATGCTATTATTATCCAATTGTCATAAAATTGCAATTGTAATGATGCTACAAAAGAACCATGTTATACCCCCCAAAAATGAGGACGTAGGAATGGGTAACAGGATGTAAAGAATAAGAAACCTAGACAGGGTGCTGGTTTGGGAAGAGTATAATGTGGTATGTCATAGAGTATTTGCTCATTTTTCAAGCCAAAGACATTTTCTATACATTCTGTAATTTCGTACCAATGCCTTTGTTCAAATTTGGCAAACATCAGGGAAAAGCTAATCAGTAGCATATACCTCACACCGCAGAAAAATGAATGAGATGCCAATACATCTGTTACTTCTGAATGATTCTCTGATGGTATGCCTATTTCCAAGAGAGATATAATGTATGTATATTTACATACACACGCTGCACACTGCACAAGACATTTGGGCATTTTCGGTTAGGTACAGCACAGAGAGAAGTGGGAAGGATTTTAGCTTGTTAAAACCTTTACCTTGAGGCAACAATGTGGTGGTGGCACATTATTGGGAAATTATGAAAACGTAAGGCCCCGTCCCATTTTGAATAGAACATTATTGAGGTACATTTTTATATGTTTTGCCACAGATTTTTTTTTTTGGGGGGGAGGAGATAAACAAACACTCTCGCTCGACTTACAACACTGAACTGTGGGGGTCAACATTAATATCTATAAAAACAAATATTGCTTGGCAAATTTTCATAAGTCCCAAATATGATCTATTCTGGATATACTGGGAAGTGAAAAGCTTTTTGCTGAATCTTCAAGAGTAAAGTGCATATCTCATCACTCCACAGCAGCAGTAAATAAAAGGAACTATTTGCCAATCTTCCTGGAGGGAGGGAAGGCACCATATTTTAAAGGAAGATGAAATTGAAAAAATAAGACGCACTAAGAACAAGACAGGCAGTACCCATATCAGTTTTCAACCCTGGTCTGGGATAAAAGCCATTATGATCTCTCTGGAAAAAAGATTCTATTTGGGGAAAAACACATGAATAATGATTCCAATTCCCAAAACAAACAAGTGTCACATGGTCTATCAACAGAGCAAAATACCTAACACTGGTCTAGCTCAGGAAATCTGAAACCATGGTTACAATTACATGACAATAAAATATTCATTCTAAAATGCACCTAGTAATAGGCACACTCTTCCAGTCAGAACTTAATCCACTGTTAGATTACTGCAAAGGACAAGTAGTGTTTTAAATAGGAACACAGGTGATTTCCAGAAGACATCTAGAATTAATACCAGTTGTATACATCTTCCTAATACTCATAAGTATCTAAAATCAAATTCTTAGCAGACAAATTGGTCCCATTTTTGTTTTTTAAACCACATGGTATTTAAAGGATAAACTGTAATGATTATATTGGATTTACCTAAAAAATATAAAAACAAGTTCAAATCTGGAAAGAAAAATGAAAGGGAAGCAAACAAAGTACGCAACCTCCAAAATAAATAAATAGGTCAGCCCTTTCATTGGTGGTTAATGTTCTGTTTTGACAACTTGTTTCGGCGAAAACCATGTGTATTGATTCCATCATAATGCTTATGCCACATTACAAAAATCATCACATAAATTTGGCACAATTAGCAATCTACTCAGAAGAAAGCATATATGGAGTATATTAAAAATAGAAACGCCATGACTCTATCATTGTTCTCTTTTTAAAGAACAATGAAAACCTTAGTAAGCACCAAGTTCACAGGAGAAAAAAAAATTCTGCTATGCACATAAACCGATGGCACTGAAAATAATAAAGACATCTTTAATAATGAATTTTCTTTATAATGGTCCCATTCTAGTGTTCTGCTAATCCACTTACTGGTCCTATTTATTGAACAAGTCTATTTATTGAACAAGTTGAATGTTAAATGACAAACTTTTTCATGTTAAATAATTTCCTAATATTTAGAGAAGAGAGTCAAAATATTTTGCAAGGTTAGCTAACCTTGTTTACTACCTTCTCTTGACTTGTCTAGTGTTTGAGAAATTGCAACATCCTTGGTTTTCCAAGAGTTAGGCACATGGACTCTCATCAGTTTATATCAACTTCTAATTTATTTCAAACCCTAAATTATGACACAGTCTCACTGCTATGAGACTTCCACTGTACCTGCTATGCTGGCAACAATCTTAACATTCTAATGAAATCAAGGGCTAAGCAACGGTCCAGCTGAGAAAGGACAGCAGGGCCGAGGGGCACTACCATGGGCAGAGTACAATGCAGCCATGTGCCGGAGTGAGTCACTGCTAAAGTGCTGGGGAGAGCGCCCACAGAGAAAAAAGTACCTCCAGGGAACCTTGCATGCTAAAAGTAGCTTCCTTTTCTTCTTTAGCTGCTAAAGACATTACCTATGGACACAAAGGAAATTCAAAATTGAGAGAACACTTTTTATCCGCTTGAAAAGTAAACAGCATAGAAATAAATACTGGACAGGGGCAACCCTGCTATAGAATAACAGTTAATTTCCAAATGAACCTTCAAAACCACAATTTGACAAAAATGCAAACAATGAACACAGAATCCAATTTCAAAATTATATACAAACTCAAACATTTTAAATTGGAAAAGACATTAAGCAACAAAATAAGACATCCCAAACACCAAAGGAAAAAACTGTAGGTAAATGGAAACTTAGTGGCACAGATGCCTCCAGGAAACAATACTATCTTGTTAACAATCGATCAAAGAGAACCTTTCAAGAAATCCTGGTTCAGATTTTCAAATGTTATTGGGTAAAGTGACCTGAGTCTTGAGCCTACTGTAATTCAGATTAAGATATCTGGGTTTGGCCTTCAAATGACATTGTGATGAGTAAGCAGAAAATCTTGTCACTTCCTGTCTTTCAACACAGCAATGACAAACCATTTTCGTGGACGCAGAACTCTTTACATACTGCTGAAAGCAAAGGAACTGACTGGTATATAGGGGGGTGTGGTACTTCTATTTCCTTTACATACATTTTGGCTCAAGTCAAAAAGTCTATAACGTAAAAAAGAATTCCTCATATTACATGCTGGAGACCACATACCATGAGCGGTGAATCTACAAATATTACTTTCAAAGCCTAGAGTTATCTGTTAGCAATGCATGTTTTATCAAGAGGCTTTATAAAGTGTTTGAAATGCCAACCATGACTTCGACATGAATGATATGCGCAAGTCCAGAATATTGATAAAAAGCAACCAGCATGTCACTCACTTCGACTCTCACTTTAATTAGGCACTGTGAAAATGGGAATGCTGCTGTACAGTGAGGAGTAAATAATGAAATTAGTGTTCTTTAATGAGTACCTGCTCTACATTAATTCCCTTTAGTTAAAGAAAGAACATGAAATAGTCAGAAAATTTCTTTATCAGTCTATAAAAGGAGTTAGTGTTTAGAAATGAAAATGAAGCACTTGCATCTTCATTTGTAAAAACTTCACAAAGGTGCACACGATGTAATGCTTTCCAGGCTCACATGGGCAGATCAGTACTATTATGTCTGGTTTTCCTAGATGTACCATCATCTCGTGGGAGTGCTTTCTGTAAATTCGACATAGCAGCAGTTCTCTCGATGTCTATCACAGCGTAGAGCTCTGTGCGCCTGGTAGGAGTTTGTGGAAGTGGAGTGGTCGGGGTTTTTGGAGTCTGAGGGTTGTCAGAGTCACTGCCACCCTCCAAGTCAACCTGTATGTAATTGAGCTGCCTGTGTTCTAAACTTGGGCGTCTGATATCAAAGTTAAAGACCGTCGGTGTACAGTCCCGACGCCTTGAATATTCTATTTTGTGAGCACTTGCCGGCACCGTCACATTTTCTGTATTTACATAGTTATGCATTGGATCTAAATTATTATGGTAGCCATTTAGAGATGGAGTCTTTGGTCCTAAATTGTCGTCTTCATCCCTACTTAGCTTTCGGGCTTCCCAAACAGGAGGCAAAGATGGTAAATTTTCATAGTTTAATAACGCAGTTCTTCTCTGAGCTGAGTTGTTGATATTCTGGGTATCTGAGGTACTGGTGGATGTCAGACGACCTCTCCGGACCCCTGAGGCACTAGGGATAGAAAGCCCATTTATATTTTCGTACACTAGTTTGTTGACAGAGGGTGCATCTCTTCGTTCATCACTGTCATATCCAGTGTCCCAGTCTGTGTTATTTGCACCACTTCCACCAACTTGATCTCTTCCAAGTTGCTCCAGTTTCTCTTTCTCCATCAATTGCTTTTGAACAGGGGTTGGTCCCAAGACAAATTTGACGCCTTCGGGTTCAAGAAGAATCTGAGGGTCCCGGTCCTCAATATTACTTGGTTCTTCTTTGGGTGTATTGCTTTCTGCATTAGAAATTCTTGCCTCCAATGGGACATGCACACTTGTGCAGTTTTTCCGCTCTTCTTGCACACCTGTAGTGTTGACATAGGTATGTACCTAGCACAAAACAGAAAAGTCAGTGAGTAACGTGCTTAAAAAAAACAAAACAAAAAAGCCTAACGTTTCATTTTGCTAATGAAATTTATCTTAAAATATACTCTTTGGAATTTAGCACTATGAACTAAAGAAATAATAAATATTACTATTAAACATATAATTCTTACTTCAAAGCATATATATGTTTTGTGGTATTTTTTTAACTAATAAAAAGGTAGAAATATCTTACCAACTTGAATAACTACTCTAAAATAACATTCAACATCATAAACAGTGAAATATGAAAAGCACTGTTAAAAATAAATCAAGAATAGAGATTAGCACTCATGTTATTCTAAAAGTTCTTACCAAGGCATTATACTCTGATTCAGAAATAAGAAGTAACAAATACTAAAAGGAAAGACAAATTTATCATTCTTTATCGATGATCTGGCTATATATAAAGAGATAAACTATGTTAGATTTACCAAGAGGTCTTTAAAATCCATAGATAAAAAAATTCAACCTAGCGGAAAATTTTCACTACTCAGAAATCTCTATGGTATTTTTGGGGGGGAATATAAAAATGTTTAGAAGTCTACATATAAAATCTGAAGAATAAAATGTAAAAAAAATAAAATGTAAAACTGGGGAAAATGTAGTTACTCTATAATAACTTACTGTTCAAAAAACAAAGAATGAAATTTAAAACAGTAAAAATTTCTTAATATGCTTTACAAAAAGGTAAATGTAACTAACTAATATGCAAACAACATTCAAGCAGATACTTCACTCCTCAAATGAAAACTAGGAATAGTAACTAAATAGTTCTATAAAACATTGACAATAAAATCTTCCTTTTTGCTAATAGTCCACTAATTATAAAAACTGAACTATTAAAAGCAGCATAAATTCAGAATCCACTGGAAGTTATAATAGGGGGAATTGGCTATTAGTTATGACTTTATTCATAGATGCACCTCTCCTGTGAAACCACAAACACTGTAATGTTAAGTTTCCCTGAACAGCTGCACATTATTTTGACATGCTGCATATGTCAGCAAATAAATGCCATTTCTTCTAATTCTTGACTCCAAACTGGGAAAGTTTAGATTTAAACTGACTAACATCTTTAAGTATTAGCACAGTTAACCTTGAACTTCACACAACTTATCCTGTTAAATAGCAGCATATGCTTACTTGTTCCTCAGCCACAAGCAAAGGATGTGTAGACTCTTCACCTACTGAAGGCAGGCGTGCACTTCCCACGGAAGGATGTCTGCTGGAAGGATGGGATGAAGCATCTCCAAATGAGGGGTAGCGGGGATATCCGTTAGGTAAGTTCTGAGCAGCAAACCCTGGAGCTGAGTTTTTGTTATTGGTTTAAGAAGGAAAGCAGAAACAGGGGCAAGATAGAGAGAATAAAAATGAATGAAAATCCAACCTGCACAGGTGTTCCTGACACAAGATACGGCAGAAATGAGAGCACACACAGCAGCACTCCTCACCTCTAACTTCCCATTCATATTTTAGATAATGTGGAACATTTAATGTTTTCATAGTTAAAATATTAACAATTGTTTATAATTATAGTTACCAGTTTTTAAAAATGGGCAACCATTATACTTATGCTAGCCAGTGGTGATTTCTAATATGTTATAGATTAAATATCCATAATCTCTAGCCCGTGTCTGTTATTGAAAATACAAGAGAGGAAAACAGGTACTTACTCGTAGGCGTTCGAGGAGTTCTGGGGACTTCCAACTCTGTCTGGTGGTTATTTCTTTCTACAACTGGCTCTTCAACCACATTTATACTATTATTTTGCATAATCTCTTGCAACATATTAAATAATTCTTCTGCTCGTGCACACTTAAAAGCAAAGATTCCTACAAATATAAATCAGAAGGAATAATTATGACATCTTTAAAGATACACCTGTCAAAGAACAAAATTGTTAAGTATCTGTATATCAATAGCAAGAAAGGCCTTTTACATAACGTCTGAAAAATTAAAGGATAGTCTCTGCTTCAAAATATAAACCCAAAATAAGATTCACAGAATAATTTTCATTTGTCCATGGCAGAGGGCCCAAAACAAGGCAGACAAAAATTTTACACACTGATCTAGTCTGCTTTGAAACAGCAGGGGGCGCCAAACTCACCATTATTAAAGTCGCCCTTCACCACTGGACAGGTCCTTGCTACATGGCTAACAATTTTATGTTTAACTAGTACAGTAATTCTGTGAAGTATGGATTACTATTCTACTTGATAGAGAGGAAATTTGATGCCTGGCAGAGGTCATATATCTTGCTCAAAGCCATTCAAGTCATAGATAGAAAAAAAAAAATTTAAACTATGTTCTAACACCAACATTTAGGTTCTTCACCCAATAAGTTTTAACAGCACCTAGTGAACTTATTGGGACTAACCATTTACTGAAAATCTTAAAGTTAATATGAGTGAATATTATGGATAAGAGAATATGTTTAATAAATGCCTGATAAATCAGTATAGAATTTCTTAATCCTGATTTGGGAGTATTTTAAGCAGGTAAAAGGGAAAATATTAATTTAAACAGTGTATATAGAACAATACTTCAAGTGTTATAATGTTTATAGAAGAAAAACAAAAAGACTCTACGTACCTTGTCCAGTTTGACACCTTCGACCACTTTCAAAAGAAAAGAGATTTGAATCATAGCCATAGCGTCGTAGGCAGAGGTAGTGCCATTTTACTGAGTCACGCTTTCTAGTGTATAAAATCAGTTCGGTGTCTGTGAGTTCCATTATTCCAGAACCTAACTCATTTCCATCATCGTCCACATTAATGACCTAAAAAAAAAAACAAAAAAAAAAACACGTTTAATTAGTGCCAGCCTAATGTTCCCGCTTGACAGTCACACATTTATTTCACCAATTTGTCTGGAAAAGTGCAATTGCTGATTAGTTTACTTGTTCGTTCCTTTGTTAGTTCATTCATTAACCACTGTGTGTGTAGGATATATAGCAGTGCAGTATGAGCGCAGTTCATATTTAAAAGAATCTCACAGGGGATAATATAACATATGCCTGTGTGTGTTATCTATTATATAAGGTAATATATATGTATATAAAGTATACAAACACAAATCAACACCCCAAAACTGTATATGGTTGACAGATGAGTGCTCTCTGTCTCAGGCTGTAGGAAGTATGACCTTGTTGAAGAAATCTTCACATAAAAAAAGAGGACTTTAGCTGGGCCTCTGGTATAATTAAATTTAGATAAGAAATGGAATTGAGAAGAAGGGGTGATGGGTTAAGAACTGTCGGGCATTTCCTAAAGATGCAGTGCTATGTCAGACAAAAAGGAAGGTATGTTCACAGAGACCAAGACTGCCAGAGTTCATGTAAGGGAAGACCTTCCATTGCAGAGTTTCAGAAAACTGGCCTGAGACTCCCTATGAAGCCACAGGACTGTGACTTATGCACGGGTTTATCTGATCCCCCGAAACTAGGATTTAGAACAGACTGAGGTCACACTATGAGAAGCACTAAATCACTGTGGATGAACAAGGAATGTGGCATTTAGCATCAGGTAACAGAACACCACAGAAGTCTTAAAGTGATGAAAGAGGATGATTAATTTGATATAGACTATAGGATGGATCACAGGGTAACTGAAGGTAGAACTCAGTTAAGAAATCATCCAGACATGAAGCCGTTTTACCGACCTTAAACTTGTTCCGATGGTTATCTGGGACGGTGTCTTTATCTGGACAAGTACAACAGCTACCCATGGCTTCTTCAGAAGACCATGTGAGCGCTACAGGGAAGATAATTGGGAAAAACTGTTATAGATAGGATACAAAACTCAGAAAAAAAGACTTCAGAACTCATCTAACATACGCCCTGCATTATTTTAATACTTGCATATTAAAATTAAGCCCCAGGAGTTTTATGGTTAGAGCCATATTCACACAATTCGCTGACAAACTTTGCTACGTGACCAAAGAATAATTTTGTGAGGGAGACATCATAGAAATCTTAAATTTCCACTCCAATTTGCAAAGATTTTCTTATTCTAAAATTATCTTAGAAAGTAAACCGATTTAATGCTTCAATCTGACACTACTCAAACAGTCATTCATGGAATTAACTCTCAAGTTTTATCAACAATTTAATGTCCCTTTTTTAAGAACTTTCCAAAAGGAAGCTGAAGTTCTGATTGAGTATTTTGATTCTTATTACTCACTTTAGTATCCTTGATGCACCCCGCAAGAAAGAGTTCAATGTTAAAAATATGCAGAACCCAATTTGAAATAGTGCATTAAGAGAAAGACGATTAAAAATCCAATCGATAACTTAACAGAGAGAATACTGACAAAATGATAGACATGTCTAGAAAATCCTTTCCACAGAGGGTCAGAGGTAGCAGGTAACTGCAGACATTAAGTACTCAAGAATGCTTTAAATGAACAAAGGAAAAACGACAAGTAAGGGAAAGAACAGAATGAATGTGACAACACTTAAAACGGCGGCAGGGATGAAAGTCACAAGAAGCTACTGAATATTATTAAAAACAGAGATCTGACTGAAACCAGCTTATAACTGATAAGTGGTTCTTCACTACCTTCTGGAAAGAATTGAAAACTTATCAGTAAGGCATGAATCCTTCCCAATCTGGCCCCCATCTATAAATCTTGTCTAATATCTTTCTCTCCGCTTCAAGTCCTACTAATTTCCCCAGGGCACCGTGTTCTGTCAAATGCTTCTATGCTTCTCCCCTTCTGCTTCTTTCCTTTAAGATTTAATTCAGAGTGTAGTGCCCTGGAAGCCTTCTCTGACTCCAGTCTTCTGGGTGAATTCTGTTTCATAAGCATACCCCCAGAAAGCAGCCTGGGCTTGCTGGTCTCACAGAATCTATCACACTTTTTCTTTAGTACAAACTGTGAGAGACCGTGTTTACTTAGCTATCTTCCTCCTTCCACTGCGAGCTCCCTCCCTCCCAGTAGGAATAGATCTTACCCACTTTTGCATTCCCCAGGCCTAGTATACAGTAGGTACTCTAAGATTTTTGTGTACTAAACAAAGGTGAAGTGTCTTGTTAATTATTAAATAGATGAAAAGGTTATACTAAGTAGTGTATAAACACCCCCAAAATGATAAATAAAATAGTAAGTTAATCAAGACTCATACTCAGTATTTTGCTCTAACTCTAATATGCCAGTGAAGTATTGTGGTGTAAGATGAGTGACTCACAGCATGCACCTCTGAAGAATCATCAGTGGAAAGGGAGAGAGAGATAAACAGATAATGAGCTATGATGAACCTTGTATTAGAGTATGAGAAGAGTCCTATGGACACAGAGAGTAACTAACTTCTTAGGAAGGGCAAGAAACACTATAGGAACTAGTATTTTAAAAGCAGAAACAAAAAACCGGCAAAAAATGGAAACAGGTACTTGAAACATATAAAAGAGTAAATGCAAAGACGAGGTCAGGAAAGGTCATAAAGGTCACAATGCAGTCAGGAGCAAGCGCAGCATGGCTAGAGTACACGGCAGGCTAGCACGAGCAGGGGCCAAACCATCAACCGTCTTCAACAATGTGGTAGGGACCTGAACTCCAATCGACTCGAAGTTAGCCTGTTTCCAGTGTCCCCAGAGTTAAATGAACATAACTCTATCATGGCATTTATCACATTTATTGTTTATTTATTGTTTATGTCTCAAAATCCACTTCACTGTGATCTCCCTCAAGCTAGGAATCTGTCCTTCATTTACCTGGGCACGAGGCATACTGCTGGCCACAGCAGATGCTCCATTGACATTTAATTTTTGAAAATACATTAGTAAATGTTTACTAAATTATAAAATGATAGGAAGGCAAAAGAATAGTAAATACATTTAAAGGGATTTAAAGCAAAGGGATAATGGATAGGAATATTTTAAAAAAAGAAACTGAAATCACATATTCATTCTTTCTGCTGATTTCCTCATGTATAGAAAGAGCTGAAAGACCATGGTACAGTTTTTGCCTCAAAGGAACATTTTTAAAATATTCCTCAGAAGAACTAGAAGACTCATTCTTTCACTGGCCACCTTCACAGCTGTGCTGGCGGCACCAGTGCTGGCGTGGATAATACGAGTGGGGAGCCACCTACCTGGGGACTCAGTCACATTGAATGTTTCAGTTCAGTGCAACAATAATTAACAAACAGGCTAACATGTGACACAGAGCCTTGCATGTCACACCAAGAACATATTATATTCCACACATAATGGAAAGCCAGTGAAAACTTGCAAACGCAAAAATGAGGGTTAGGACTTCATTTTAAATACATCCATCCATGTAAGTGGGAAAGGTTAGCTTAGAATGGAAACCAGTTAGAGACTCCTGAAACATTAAATATACTAAAGACCAGAGAAGCAATCAAAGGAATGAAGAAGAGGCTGAATTCAAGGAATATAGAGGTCAACAGTAAAACAGGATGGCAGGGCTGAGTGGCTGGCTAGATATACAGGAAGAGGTAGTTTCCAGTGTGGCAGATGAAGGGCACTGGGTTCCATTACCTGCAAGAGAAAACACTGGCAGCCTTCAAGAAGAAATGCTGATGGGTTCAGTTTTAGGCATGTTACTTTGAGATTTCAGAGAACAACCCAGTGAAGAAATGCAATAAGCACAAGAGTGCAGGTTTGAGGGAAAAGAAAACATTGGTGCATGGTATTTAAATATGGTATTTAAGCTATGAAACAGAGGACACTGCTCAAGGGCTGCGGTTGAAATTCTAGGGGATACAAGTGTGTAAGTACTAAGGCAGAGAGAAGAAAGTGAAGCAGGAAGGAAGATCAGAAAGAGTACAAAGAAAAGAAAGTATCGAGAAGGCAGGTACCATCATGGCAGAGAGGGAGGAAAAAGGAAAGATGCATCTTTATTTACTTAGGTTTTTCACTCAGGCCCAAGTCACAAATGAGGGTCCTTAGGCTTTACATGGTCTGCATGCCAGCATCCAAGCCATCTAAGATATAAGGGCGAGACCGGGAAACTGCTTTTTCATCTGTGTACCTATTTTTGAGTATTTGTGTCCTTTTTTAAAAATATTTTTTAATCAATTAATTTTTCTAGTACTGGGACTTTTCTAGTCCAAGCCCGTGGCTTTAGCCACCTGAGAGAGAGGGGGTGTGCCAGAAACTGCTTCTTCAAAAACAGACTGAGAGAGGAAAATGGAAAGTGTTAGGATATGTATGGACAGACATATGGCTTCAAAAGGAAGCACACTGCTTGAATTATTTATTATCTTAAGACACAGATTTATGCGGAATTGTAATCGGTAGGTCAGAAAAGGTTAAAAAAATACAGAGAAAAAAAAAAGGGAAGAGAAAAGTTAGCTGATGGATCAAGAAAGAGGGGGGTGATTAGAAAAGAATGGTTGAAAGGGCCCAGAGGAGGAATGCTTTGTCCTAAGAAAACAGGGAAAAAGAATAAAGAATGGATGGAACAGAGTACAGAAGCTGAAGTAGATCCATCTATCATCCTAAATTCCCTTTGCAAAACGGAAAATAAGTTTGCAGAATGAGAGACCTAAGGAGAATGGGAGGATTATTCACTAACAGTTACCCAAGAAAGGCAGCAGTATTATTAAATGGCTGTGGTGAGAGGTCAGCAGAAGGTGGAGAGTAAGATTATACTATTTTTCTAGCTGTGCTCAGCAGTCCAGAGGGTAGACAGTTTCAACTGACCCAGGCCCAGGGGTCAGAGGACAAGGAAATGCAAGGATATTGGCAACATAGGTTATAAAGTGATAGATCATCAGGTCTAGTCAGGAAAGAAGTAAAGAAAGAAGAGAGTTGACAAAGAAGAAAATGGAGGCAAAAAAGGAGGACCTCAGTAAGGTTAGAGAATAGGCTTAATATGAGTGAGAGACTGAAACAACGGGCAGTTATGGTCAATCTTTCAACATAAAATGTATTTTTTTAATGTGGCATTTTCATCCACATCTCCGACTCTTCCTCCTGAACCACAAAGTCCTAAGCTGGCGGGGGGAAGCAAGATACTACCTATTCTGCATTTATGACCACCACATTAATACTTGGAGACCACATCTGGATTATGTAAGCCCTAATAATATGCACTACCACAGCAAACACTTGATGAGAAACCATGTGATCTCATCACCACATACCCTGCCAAGGTCATAAGTCAGTAAAAACACCAGAAGATTTATGCTCCTTCCAGAAATCAACACATGAAAGTAGATAAGGTACATTCAAGTACAGAAAGTAGCTACTGTTTTGGAATATCAATATTATAACAAGTTTGCTAAATATTTTAAAGGCAAATATTGTATTAAAGTCATTTGTCATTTGGGGAAGGGGTGGGGTGTGGGCAGGGGACGGTAGGGAGGAGGTAACAAGCCAAGAGGTCAAATGATTGCATTTAAGAAAACATTATTAAAATTTTAATTTGGGAACTTCATGACTTTTTCTTAAGTAAACTTCAACTTACTTAGATCTGGCCATTAATATTCTTAGGCTCCGTTGCAGCATCAGGAGTTTAGTCATACTTCAAAACACCATGCTTTCTTTATCTGCTGACTTAACCTACAAACAAAAAAAAAAAAAATTAAGAAATTCTTATTTCTTTTTAGACAATAATTTTCCTTCTGATCTATTCAGTGAACTATCTAAACAAACTCAAAGTTTTAAAATTTTGATTAAAAGTAACATATAAGAACTATTTTCGAAATTAATATATGTGCATATTAATATGATCTTTTCAAAAGAAGAAGTAAATATGCTATGGTTTAAGTACTAGTGCTACTAGTACTAATGTTTACGTATCAGGATCTTAAAAAGCCAGATTCTGGCTTACAGTTGACTATAGCTTTGATACAGGACAACTCACTTCTCTGTACTTGTCTCCTCTGCCATAACATGAGACTCAACCACCCACAAGGGTCCCTTTCAGCTTTAAACCCCATGTGAGCCTGTAACAGGCTGATTCTCCACCTCCAGTCACTTATCTTAAACTTCACTGTCACTCCTCCCAAAAAGCTGACTCTTTTTAGAAATGACTCACTGTATCTTTCTATTTCACAAGACTACCCAAAACCAGATGAGAACTGTCAATCAGAAAAGTTTTGAAAAAGCAGGCCACAAAATCATGGAATAGCACCATAAATTATAGTAATAAATTACAGTCTAGAATCACAAGGGTAACAACAGATTTCACCATATTTTTGGAAACTTTTGGGATCAGTTTATTCACTCTACAACAAAAAAATCAAAGTCAAACACAAGTACTAACATTTACTGAATAGCTACATTATATCAACCATTATGTTAGGAATTTTACAAAATAGGCTTATCTTAATCTACATATTAACGAATATAATTGATATGCAAAGTGAATCTTTCTAAACCATGTACCCTTTATACAATACGAAATTTCAGTTCTGGATTCCAAACCTATATATAAAATCAGTGAGTCTGTCATGTATTTGCTTAGTCTCATTAGCTGCTACTATACCTGGCATTAGTGTAAGCAGCAACGTAGTACCTCTTGCCTAGCATACTCTTCTTTTCTCTACAGTCTTAGCATATATCACACTTTGTCCCTGGCTTATAAAATTGTCCAGCAAATTCTACCACAAGCCATTTCTCTTAAATGAATACATGTTTTATTTGTTAGTTTCTCCTAAGAGATTTCTGTCAATTAACTCAGGGAAAAGAGTCTCTCTTCCTCTCTTTATTCATTCCATTTAAAAGCATCTCCCAACACCCATCCTGAAAGGATTTTAGTCATAATAAATATGATTAAAAGTGGGAATAATTAATCTATAAGACAATATCAAAGACAAGTCACATTTTGAAATAAAATTAAACATTAAAGGATTGGTATACCAAATGATAAAGCCCTTAAAAATCTTAAAAAGCTGCCATTAGAATCTCTGAAAAATTTTTATTCTACCCCATCTTCAGACTTTTTCCCCCAACTTATTACAGTAAAATACACACGCATAAAAATTATCTTACCCATTTTTAAGTGTGTAGATCAGTAGAGTTAATAATATTTTGTTGTGAAATACTACCCAGAAATTTTTCATCTTGCAGAAATGAAACTATATCCATTAAATGACTCCTTCCCATATCCCCCACCTCTGTAACTGGCAACTGTCATTCTTCATGTTTTTAGAAAGCAGAGTTTGACTGTTCTAGGGTACCTCATATAAGTGAAATGATACAGTATTTAAATACTTTTGTTTTTTGGTTTATTTCAGTTCACATGATGTTAAACTTCACTCATGTTGTAAAAGGTGTCAGAATTTCTTTTAAAATGAAAAATATTCCATCGTATGTCTATACCACATTTTGCTTACCCATTCAGCAATGGACATTTATCCACCTTCTGGCTATTGTGAATAATGGCAACTCTTTCAATTATTTGTGTCGTCAGTCTCTTACAGATAAAAATTGAATGTAATTAGATCATGTTTGTATCCATTCTGCCTATCCCTATACTTTGATTGTAAAGTTTAATCTATTTACATTTAAAGTAACAGCAATTACTGATAAGGGATTGAACTCCTACCTGGTAGGAACAAGAGTCATGTGTCATTCCCCACCCCCGCAACCCCCACTACAGAGTAACTAGAAATTCACCTATTTTCCAGAAACAAACACTGAAGAAAAGTAGTCAGAGAGGCTGTAGAGACACAGCAGCAATCACGACAACAAAGGGTAAAGCTACACCGCAGACTCAGACTCTGGATTGTGGCAGCAGTGGAGGGGGTATAACTTTGGGAAGAACCTGTCCTCCCAGGAATCTCGAAAGCAGCAGACTGCCCGCTCAAGTGGGACCAGGATATGGAACCAGGGTAGAGAATCTAGGCACAGAGCAGAAGAAGAACCAGTGCCACAGTGATTTGAACAGAAGGCCTAGTGAGAAAATTACATTAGGTGCTGCCATAACCAGAAGGCAGCTAGGGGAATCACCCATCCCAACTCCCTCCCAACACACTGCCCCTAAGCTGCAGGACCCACCCACTGAAAACCCTGCCCTCAGGCTTAAGGAAGAGAGTCTCACAGACTGAGATTTAATGCTACCCACTATCGCCACTTGTGGACATAGGTGAAACTGACAACCTGATTGCCAATTGTGGGCCAACGGAAAGGTGGTCATTGTGGTTGGGAGCTGAGATGTTGGGGGAAGGTTGTGCATCCCCCACATAAACTCCAACCCCATAGACTGTACTTTCAGGCAGCAACAAAGGGCCCACATAAGAACTTCAACAAATCTGAATAGTGGTGACACCACAAAACTCAAGAAATTCCAGTATCCAAACCAAGACCCAGGCTTACTCAGTGCAAGCCAATACCCTACCCTCTCATAAGGCCATCACTGCAGGAAAACCTAATCCACAGAAACATAAGCAAAATGCCAAACAGAGCAAAGACACAGAGAAATATATATGAAATGATAGGTCTACTAAAAAACCCAGGGGAAAATCTGAATACAACGGATGTCTAAAACTGCTTGAGGATGAACTTAGGACAAAAGTGATAAACATACTCATGGAAATCAAGAAAACAATAGAGGAAGAAAAAGAGAATGAAAAAGGGCAAGAAGAAATGAAGCAGCTCAAAACAGATGTCAAAGAAATACAGAATACAATAGTTGACCTAAAGAATTCAATAGAGGGACTCAGGAACAGGATGGATGAAGTCTCCAACAGAATCAGTGAGCTAGAAGAGAGGGCAGAGGAATGCACTCAAGGAAACCAGCAAAGAAATAAAAGAATACAAAGAAATGAAGACAGCATTTGAGACTTACGGGATAACATCAAAAGAAACAACACTCACATTAGAGGGGTTCCAGAAGGAGAAGAGAAATAAGGAGACAGAAACTGTATTTGAAGAAATAATAGCTGAGAACTCCCCTAACCTGAAGAATGATGCAAGTCTCCAGACCCAGTAAGTTCAAAGAAACCCTAGTAAAAGAAACCCAGGTAGACTTACAGCTAGACACGCTGTCATTAAAATGTCAAAAAAACAAGATAAAGAAAAATTCTTAAAAGCATCCAGAGAAAAACAACTCACATACAAACAAGTCACCATAAGATTGTCAGGAGATTTCTCAACTGAAACTCTACAGAAGAGCAAGTAATGGCATGATATACTCAAAGGGCTGAAAGGAAAAATTTTCAACCTACGATACTATATACTCTGTGAGATTATCATTCAGAACTGAAGGAATGATTAAAAAAAAAAAAACAAAAAAACAAACTTTTCCAATAAGCAAAAGTTAAAGGAATTTATCACCACATTCTACAAAAAATACTAAAGCATGCTATGTACACTTTATAGTGTAAAGAAAACCCACTTGAAAAACAGCTCTATTAGACCTATTCACCTATTCATCTACATTCATTAGAGATATGGGTCCGTAATTCTTTCTTGGTGATGTCTTTGTCAGCTTTTGGTATCAGCATGGTATTGGCCTCATGGAGAGTGTTTGGGAGTGTTCCCTGTTCTTCAATATTCTGGAAGAGTTTAAGTAGAATAGATATTAATTCTTCTCTGAAGGTTTGGTACTGGAAAAGTCATCTTCTTGGGCTTTTATTTTTAGGGAAACTTGATTACCTCTTCAATTTCTTTGCTTGTGATTGTTCTGTGGGGCCTATTCAAGAATTTGGCATATATTATCTTATTTAAGTCAAACCTGATGTAGATTTTATTACCCCATTTTATAGGTAAGAAATCTTCCAAACTTATATAGTATACAAGTATCAGAACTAAGGTTCAAATTTTCCTTTTATACCAAAATCCTGCATGCTTAATATTTTATCCTGTTTCATTTTACTGTTATTGATATTGTTTTGATTGGAAAGATAATGCTATCCACAATTTTTGAATTTTACTTTCATCATGCTGAGTTTTTTCTTTTTAGTTACCGTATCCTTCTTATAATTCCAATTTTTAACTTTCCTAAGTTAAGGAATTGTGACTCAAGCTTACACTATGAATTTCTATGTATTATACTACATTCATTTTAAAGTTTGTTTTAGAAATATCCATTATATTGTACTCTCCTGAGTTTCTTTTGACATAAGTATTTGATGTGGTAAATTATGTTCTTTTCTTGGCCTAACAAAAAAAAAAAAAAAAACAAAATCAAAACAAAAAATAAGGAATGTAAATGAAACCAGAACTACAGTGGTGGGTGTGGTGTGAAATGCACACAGACTGAGTTGTGAATTAAATATCCTAAAATGCATATAGCGATGTGAAATAATAAAACAAATATACATATATGTGGTATATAACAAACACATACGTGCAATGATAATATAAAGAATATCCATATATCCACTAGATTGTTCAATTTTAATGTATGTAATATTTAAGAAAGCATGTAAATAAATAATTTTGGAAAAAAGAAAGAAGGAATTGACTTCTGTCATTTTGCTGGTTTTTATATTCTTTTAGGCTTTTTTTATGTCCTTTATCTCCTACATTACCATCTTCTTTTGTGTTTAGTTGATTTTTTTTGGCACAATGTTTAAAATTCCTTTCTCACTTTCTGTGTGGTTACCCTGGAGATTACATTTAACATCTTAAAGTGTTAATAGTCTAATTTGAACGTATATTAGTTTAACATTCAAATAGTCCAAAACCTCTGTTCCTTAACATTTCCATTCCCAATCCTTTCAGTTAATGATGTCACAAAATTACATGTTTATACACTGTGTGCCAAAAACAAAGAATTACTTTAAATTATGTAGAACATAAAACAGTTACAAGCCAAAGTTACAATAATACTAGCTTTTAGACTGTTTTTTCTTTAAATGTGTTACTTTCTTAAATCATGTCGAAATTTAAAAAATGCATTTATAAATCTGTTACAACAGTACTAGTTTAAATAATTTCCCCTTGAATTTTTCTTTATTGAGACAGCCATATGGTTTCAAGCTACTGTCTAATATCCTTTGTTTTACCTTACATGACTCCAGTGAACATTTTTTCAGGGCAGGTCTAATGGTAATAAATCCTTGCAGCTTTTATGTATTTGGATATATCTTAATTTCTCCCTCATTTTGAAGGACAGTTTTGTCTGACATAGGATTCTTGGTGTATAGGGTTTGTTTGTTTTACCTTTTAGCATTTTGAGTATCACAGCCCACTGACTTCTTACTTCCAATGTTTCTAACAAACAATCTGCTGAAATTCTTACTGAGGATTCCTTATATGTGTGAACTGGACTTATCTTTGGCTTTTGGAAGTTTCATTATAATACGTCTTTGTTGTGTGTCTCTTATTTGGATTGGGATAAGCTCCTGGATTATTTATATTCATGTTTTACATCAAATACGAGAAATTTTTAGTTACTAGCTCTTCAAATATTCTCTCTGTCCCTTTCCTCCTTCTCCCACAAGGAGTATGTTGGTTCACTTGATAGTGTCTCACAGGTTTCTTAAGACTGTTCATTTACTTTTAATCTTTTTTCTTTCTGTTCCTCAGACTCTATAACTTCGGTCATCCTACTTTCAATTTTACTGATTCTTTGCTCTGCCTGATTACATCAGTCTTTGAATCCTTCTATTTGAATTTTCATTTTTGTGATTATATTTTCAGTTCTAGAATTCCTATTTGGTTTCTCTTTAGGTTTTCTATCTCTTCACTGATATTTCTATCTTGCACATACATGCACATGCATATGTAGTTTTAAAAAAAAAAAGAACCTTTCCCGTGTCTTCCTTTAATTCTTTAAATATCATTAAGCTGTTTTAAAAATCTTTTGTCTGGTATATCTGTCATCAAACATTTTCAGGGGCAGTTTCTGTTGGTTTTGTTTTTATTTTCCTTTGAATGGGTCCTCCTGTCCTACTGCTTTTTCTATCTTGCAATTTTTAGTTGAAAACTGGACATTTGGATCTAATAATGTGGTTTATCTGGAAATCAGATTCTCTTCCTTCTTCATAGTTTGCTCTTTTTTTTTATTATTATTTTTTTAATTGTTGTAGCCTGCCTTTGTGTCATGGTTAAATCTGAGGTGAATTTTAGGTCTTCTCGGGTCTTCTCTGAGTCTTTCTCTGGACAGACATGATTACTTTCTAATTTTCCCTGTATATCAATTGCTTTTGAATGTTTTAGTCTTCAATGCCTGGCTCCCAAAGGGTGGAAAAGAGCAAAATGAATGGGCAAAGGAAAGTTTTGCCAGCATTTACATTTCCTGGAAGTCGATGGAGGGGCATGCAATAATGGACTGCCCACCTCTTGTCTGTTCTTCTGTGAACACATCCAATAACCAGTGATACAAGCATAGAAAACTCTTAATTTGCAAAGCATTGTCCTCTTTGTCTACCCTAGGCTCCTTCAAGTGTGTGGCAAGCTGCATATGGCTAGGAGTAGGGGAGATGGCATTTAGCTACCACACTAAGAGCTGAAATGAACTAAAATTAATCTAGCTTTCTGGCAGTCAGTCTTCAATAATTCCAGAGTTCAAAAATACATCAGATCCTGCTAGCACAATTCTTATTTAGGTGGAAAGACAGATTCCTGATACTTCCTTCCCCACCATCTTCCCAACAACCTCCCAGGATCTCTTTTTGAAGATCATGTGTACTCAATTTTACTGCCTTGATTATTTGGATCACCAAAGAACTGTGGAGTTTTTGCTTGCTTCTACTGCTTGTTAGTGTGACCATCCAACATGTCAACTGTATTGGAGATTAATAAAAGTCTTTATGTTCCTTATTTAAAGATATTTTCTATATGAAAATTCATTCTGGATACCAAACGACTGATACACCAAAGCATTTCTGGAATGAACATAACCTCATAGACTGCAGATGACTCTGGAACACTGATACTCTCAATGACTTCTTAATCCCCTTCGGTTTATTCCACTAGTAGAAAGCTTAGAACCAAAAAGTGATTGGGAGGTAGTGAGAGGGAAGACGTAATTATAGTCATTACATGGAGTTATAATCTTGTAACATGGAAATTTTCCAGTATTTTATAAAAAAATTTAAATATATATGCACACTATGATTCTATACTCGAGGATGAAATAATTTTACCAAGCAAATTATCAAGAATATAAAAATACTGGATGCTAACACCTTATTGCTATGTATCTATAAACAAACTGATTTTCAAGTCCTTACTAGATGCCAGCTATATATTCATTTGGATTATCTCATCTATACAATCACCCTAAGAGATAAATACTATCATTATTTCCATGTTCCAAGAGAGAAAATCAATGCTTGAAAAAGTTAGGTAGCTTTCCCAAGGTCAAGATATGGTAACAGGAAGAGTGAGTATTAAATCAAGCAATAGCTTTAGACATTAATGCATGCAAAAATCTTAGAAACAATGCATAGTATATGCATAGCATTCCATAAATGTTACTATTAAAATAACAGTGATTTATTATAAAACAATGTTGTATACCTTTGGCAGTCAGTCAAACTTTCTATGCCTAGATTTCTTCATTTATATGGTTAGGACACCTATTTTACAACACGATTGTGTAAACCAAATAAATTCTTGCTATGTAGATATTTAGAAAAATATACAGTGTGTAAAAAGACAAGGCATTATTATATCACTACTACAGCTAAAATCCTGTCTCTTCTTTCACAAAGAAGCCTTTTGTACTCTAAACACAGAAGCCTAAAAACTTAAGCACCATCCTCATAACAAGAGCTATATTAATAAATTTAGGAAGGGTGTCCTAAATTATTCCAACATGATTCTTGCAGAATCACAAGAGAACACTGAACTCTATTCACAAGTGTGATTATAAATTCGGTGCTTATGAAGGTCTGTTTGCTCTTAGTTCACTAGCAAGAGGGTGAATTTGGCTTATACTATAGTAGTTCTGTTCAAATACAGCCAAGACAGAGTATCTATAGTTAGAAGCATAGCAATATAATTCTAGAATTTCAAGCACAGCTAATTGCTGTATTTAATTACATTCAAACAATCAAGAAAATGGCATTCAAAAACTTTGTTCTTTGTGTCAATGGTGAGGCTGGCTGGTTGGTTGTTTTTAAAGGAAAGGTGTAGGCAGGAAGGTGGAAGAGAGAGGAGGAAGAGGCATCTTATTTTTTTCATTTATTATTCACACTGGTTGTTTACTCCTGGACCTGGTACTCGAATCCAGAGGTATGAGGCTTGCTCCTTTGGAGGAGACTGACCTAACTGCGGCTCCACCAGGGCTGGTTGTTTTTAAACTACTGGGTAGGTATTTTTTTTTATTGATACCCATTAGTTTTCTGTTTATTCTTGATGTTGTAAAGAAAAATTTTTTATTGCAGCATTCTAAGAAAGCGGTTTTTAAAAAGGAAGGAAAAGTTGAGAAAGATGCTTAATATTCTGCCAGTAACCTAAATAGTCATTCTATAAGAAGAACACCTGTTAGCTGAAAATTTAACGTACATATATACACACGAACAAAAAAAGCTTCCAAGTATTTTCAAACATCTATCATTGAATATGGTTGTATCTGCATATTCCTAAATAGATTTTCCTATTTTAAGTTTTTTATTCTACTAAAGGCAATGTTAGTTAACTACTTTACAATTAATTCATAAACCCCCATCCTCCACCACCCCTTTTTAAACTCTCAAAAAATTCAATTACATTACTTACAAATCACTTCAATATCTGGTACTTTCTCTGGAAATTCTTTATGTCTAATCTAAATTCCTAGTACTATAATTTAAACTAGATTCCTCTCATTTTTGTTTTCTCTGTAAGAGTCAAGTAAAACACCAGGATGATCAAGAAAGATTACGCACATGCTTATGTATGCACAGTCAAACTGCCATTAATTCATTTTTCTATGGATAAAGCTAAAATATTAATAAACATTTATTTCAGACTTCGTTGTCTGACTTAAGCTAACAAAAGGCGACTAAGATTAAAATGATTTATAAATAGTCATCAATATCCATATACTGAAGCATTCAGCAAAGTATTCTCTGAGTACTCAACTCTCTTTGCCAGGGTCTGAGTTACATGCTAGAAAGAGAGATAACAGATACAGGCAAGAAAATGAGTACATGGCAGTTGCAGGTCCATGCACCAGTGCCAATGTAACATTTAAATCCGAACACAGACAGAAATGACGCAGTGTTCCTAGAAAAGGTGACCCCCTAAAGTCAAGTCCTGAAAGACAGATGGGAATTAACCAGGGTAAGGGCAATCCAGATCAAGAAGAGTACATGTAGAAGCACAGAACCTTAGGAGAATATGGCCTGTTCCAGAAGCAGCAACTAGTTACTTATAGCCAAACAGGAGAGCATGCATGGGGAAATAACTTGGAGAAAGGCAGGCTGGTAGCCTCATGACATTTTATAAAGGGCCCACTTGCACTACTGAGGGTAGCTGACATCTTCTCTTATAGTCTTAAAGATATCACTAATGTCCTAGCAAAATACTTTCTACTAGAGGCGGAGAGTCTACAGCAAATACATGGAAAACTTCTAATTCTTAAGAATATAAGTAATGATGTTTTACTGTCTATGATGCCCAAGGTCTAACTTGTAAGTCATAGGATCCATATATAAACACTCTCCCAACAGGATCTGAACTTCCAATGAGTATCACCATAGGATGACCTCAGATTCTTCCTTCCAGATCTAGAAAATGTCGCCCACTTTATATTTCACATCAAATTTGAAAAAGGAACTTTCAATCATGTATTTTTATTTATATATATATTTATCATCTATATATTTATATCATCTATATATATATCTATATATATTTATCATCTACTTATCTAGCAACAATTGTGTGTATATTATGAAAATACTGAGAAAATATACTAAAATGGCTTGCTATAAATAAGAGAAAGCTAAAACTAAAGGTACAAAAACATAACTTTTCATAATACTGGTCATAATTCAATCCCGGAATCATGTACAACTTTGGAACATCCCAGAAACACTGGTGATGAAATTTACACAATTAGATCTGAGTGCCCATAATCTGTGCCTTAAGATATAAAATTACACCTACAGATGTGCAAACCCAGCAGATGAGTCACCCCACCTTAGCTAATTTAGTAATGTAATCAGCACCAATGGCAACAATCCCAGAACTTTCAATCACAGGAAAAAATTTCATCTGACTTGGGAGCTCCCTAAAAAACTTAGCGTGTGCTTTATGTTACAATACATAGTACAAGGAAATCAATTACTGTCCTCCAGCAACATCAAAGTGATGAGTGTTAGGTATGACAGATCGCATAGTGCTCTCCAACTAAAAATTCACACATTGCACCATAGAAAGAAGACATGATGTTAAGATAGCAGTGAAAAAGTATAGGTATTCTCCAGAAAGCATTTATCTAACTCTGAAAGCTAAAATGAGTAAGTTGGAACACTAGTCATTTCTCCTTCAGTCTGGAAGGACGTCAGTGTTAAAAACAACTACCATGGCTTCCAGTGCTTTGTTGAAACCTCAACTGCATGGCCTTCTGGTCAAGTGTCTGCAATTTCATGCTTCAGAGCATTCATTATATCCCGGGGGGGGTTGTAGTTTTCTGTAAGTTTGCTGTGCAACCAAGAAAGAAGGTTTACACAGATTTCTACAGAAATTATGATTCTAAGAGCAATTGTGAGGAGATGAGAAAGGCGAGTATTCTTTCAGAGTGCAGTTATTTCAGAATGGAAAGAATTTCTTTGGGCTGAATGCCATGGAAGTCTGTCACTGATTTGTGTTCTTGAACTATGAAACACAAATACAGAGATAGTAAATTCAGTTTTCCATAAATGTAGATCATAATTCATGTTTGCATTTTTAGCTCAGTTATTATTTCTCTACATTAATTCTTCTAACTTGTCAAATTAGCAAATGATTACCTAACCCTCATAATAAACAACTAGCTTACAAATTTGTGAAAAGACACTAGTCCACTAAGTATTTAACTTATATGGTTTTACTAAGCAACAGTAGGAGGCAAATCCAAGCAGGAATTTACAATATTTTCCTTAGTATGGCACACCTAATAGTTCTTAAAAAGTATTTGGCTGTATGGCTTTATTTTTATTTATTATATTTTAAAGAAGGAAAGATGCAGGAAGTAATGAAGGCAAGTAGGCAGAGAGACAGGAAGGAAAGGAGAGAAGGAAGAAACATTTTATATTTTTACTTAGTTGGTCACATTGGTTGTTTCCCGCTGGGTCCAGAACTGAACTCAGGGTAGGGGTATGTGGCTTGCTTCTTGGGAGGCAAGTGACCTAACTGCTGCTCCCCCAGGGCGCATCTATGACTTTATTTAAAACACCAAATGATAAATGCAAATCACTCTAAAGAGCTTGTTAAATAAATGTACCCATCTTCAAGCATCAATCAAGCTATAAACCAATGAAACTACAAGACATGCAAGAAAATCTCTAGGCATCTTTTTTTTTTTTGTAATAGGATCAGTTTAGAACTAAATAAACATTAATGAAGAATAACAGAAAATAAACAAAAGGGTAATTTTCAAAACTAAATACAGGTATATAAGTACAATATACCATAAATATGTATTTCTAAACTCAGGTGGTTATGCTAGCTCCTAGACTCATATTTAAAACTCACATATTGACTATTTGTATATATAATGTCTGTACACACATACACACCCCCAATGTGCTCAAAATAAGTTAAGCCAAATGGCAAGTAACTCACTTAGCCATCAAAACAAATTTCTTCATGAATAGTTCGGTTTCTGCATTTAACTCAATTTAAAATGCTCTTCAACATTCTCAAATAAAAATAAACTGGATTATTTATTCTCCTTTAGCACAATGCATTCAAAATTACTGTTAAAACCTAGAATTAGATTCACCCGATTCAAGCAGACCACTAATAAAAATGTTTGGTGTGATTTTTCTAACACTCCTTCCCTCGCAAAATGGAAAAAAAAATTAACCAGAAATATTTACATCACATCTATCCATCTGATGTACTTTTAGAACATCATTAACAAGTATTGTTCAAAACGTAGTGACAAGAAAAATGCTCACAGTATAAAGTTAAGTAGAAGAAAATGACAAAACTGTTCATTTAAGATATACTATAGCATTCTAGATTGGATCCTAAAACAAAAAAAATGGACACCAGTGGGGAAAATCAAAATAAAGTTTGTGGTTAGTATTGTACTGGTGTTAATTTCTCAGTTTTGGCAAATGTGCCATAATTATTTAAGACAACATTAGGAAGAGCTGGGTAAAGGATGTTTGAGAATCACTGGACTATCTTTCCAACTTTTCTGTGATTCTAAAATTGTTATTAAAAAATGATTCAAACTTGTTCTAAAAATTACTTCGTGCCCAGCAGCATATTTAAGAGGATTCTCATTAAAAAATATATAATAATAACATTTTTCCTGTTTTTCCCCTTCACAAAATACATAAGCCTGGGGGTGCGAGGGGGTGGGGAGTGGGGGTGAATGACACAAGCAGACTAGACACATAAAATGTCAACACTGGTTCTCCAGGCAAGAAAATAAAAAGCAAACTCTCTTTATATTTTCTATTGAGTGAGTTCCTTTTATAATGAACAATAAAGTATTAACCAAAGAATAAAATCAATGTTTTTAACAAAAGCTTCTTTAAAAAAAATAAACAACAGCTAGAAAAGTCTAAGCAAGGTCTAACAGCAGACTACATACAAAACAGGTTAGGGCAGAGTGTGAAGAACACAGTGGCAAAGTGAAATTGCCAGGAGAATTTAAGTAGCAAAACCTAATTAGTAAACATTGGAAACCTGCCAACACACAGAACTTAGCATCCACTCAG
This sequence comes from Solenodon paradoxus, assembly GCA_004363575.1. Classification (NCBI taxonomy): domain Eukaryota; kingdom Metazoa; phylum Chordata; class Mammalia; order Eulipotyphla; family Solenodontidae; genus Solenodon; species Solenodon paradoxus. The sequence continues at coordinate 526,063 of RJWH01000543.1, forward strand.
GCTAAAGGTGCTTGCAACCAGCAAACTTATGCTCAGAATTCACATGTTGTAGAGAAATGTTCTAAAAGGGCCCTGAGTACTAAGAATTTATGGAGATACAGTCTAGGTTCCTTTCAACCAAATATAACGCAGTTGAACATCTGGTGCATAACTGCCCACTCAGCGTTTCTAGAAACATGTGTTAGTACCATGGTGTATTCTCTACACTTTTCTTCTCTACTTCTTTCCTCTCTGAGACTTTCCTAAAACCTATGTCCAACCCCTTAGCCCTAGGCCTAAAAACAGCATTCTGGTGCAATTTAGCAACATGGGTAGAATTGTCAGGATCTAGAGATCACCAGGATTACAGAATCAAATCGTATTTCATATCTGATATCACAAAAGGTCTCCCTCCCCAGTCTTTCAGGGCAAAATATGTTTTAACAACTTCATCAAGCCATAAAAGAGGAAAACTTGTACTCAGTAACCAAGTTCTCTAATCAAAAAGAAAAAGTAAACTACATTTTGCCTCTTAAAGTACTAGTAGGTGCACCCCTGTGGCTCAGTGGTGAAGTGCAGGCCACATAAAGCCCAAGGACCTGGGCTCGAGGCTTGAGTCTCAGAAAAGCAAAGATTCATCAAATCAAGGAGAGGGAAATGCAAATTAAAACAAGGAGATATCACCTTACACCTGAGAGACTTATTATCCGAAGCCTGGGAACAACAAATGTTGGTGAGGATGTGGAGAAAAAGAGAACACTTTTACACTGTTGGTAGGAGTGCAAATTGGTGCAACTCCTGTGGAAAACAGTGTGGAGATTCCTCAAAAAGTTGAAGATGGAAGTCCTATATGATCTAGCCATCTCTCTTTTGGGTATTTACCCAAAAGATACAAAAACATTCATTGGCAGAGATTTATGCACCACCCATGTTTACGGCAGCCCTGTTCATAATAGCTAAGAACTGGAAACTACCTAAGTGCCCAAAGTCAGATGAATGGCTAAAGATGTGCTACATATACAGAATGGAAGCAGCCTTTAAAAGATATGAAATCCTGTTATTTGAATCAACATCAAGGGATCTAAAGGGGATTATGCTAAGTGAAATTAGTCAAAAGAAGAAAGATACCATATGACTGCATTCATAGGTAGAATGTGAATACACGCAACAAAGGAACAGATGAAACAAAACCAACCCTTGGACACTTGGCAACAAAACTGAGGTTACCAACAGGGAATGAGTGGGCATGGGGGTGGGGAGGTGAATAACAAATGGTGGCAGAGCCCACTGGACAATTGTGAAGAACATGTGGTGATTTGGGGGAAGAGCAGGGTGTGCTGACACATATATATATATATATATATATATATATATATACACACACACACACACACACACACACATATGAGGAACGGAGAGCCTACACATACGAATTTATTTTAATGTGAAAAAATTAAAAAAAAAAAAAGAAAGAAAGACACAGAAAAGTGCCAGTGGAATCAGACAGACTACATTTCAATAAAGAATTTCTTCCAAACTGTAATCAGGATGATTAATGAATGCCAAGTTGTCTGACCCTCCTGAATACTGCTCTGTGGCCAGTTCTGGTTTTGCACTGTTTTTTAAAAAAAAGTTTTAATTTTTATTCTACTTATGGTTATTCCCATTCTTAGCTGAGAGTATAACAGGTCCTAGAACTGTCAATAAATACACACATGCTTTTTAAAAAGTTTATTCTTATGAATCCTCGTGGACTCTATTAATCAAATAATCAAAAGATAATTAAGAGTTGGTGCTAAATAAGGCCCTATACTTGATCTTATATATGAGACCAAGGAGTATTTTATGTTAAAGTACATGGTTCTTTCTTCAGAGGATTCACAACAACATTAGGCATTAGAAGTCCTTTATGTTTACTTTCTAGTTCTTGGTCATGTTTAAAACAAAGTAGAGACCACCAAAAAAGTGATTCTCGTGTATGTAGGTCACTTGTGCTTCACCGTTAACTGCTGTTGCTATTCCTTTGATACTAACAGAGATAAATACTGTTTTCAATTAAAGCTAAGATACAACTGATTTTAAGATGATGTTTTATAAGCCAAAAAGTTGTCAGTTCAACTATGACATGCTTCTGATTGCAAGACATACCTAAATTTCAGTGAATAGAATTAGAAAACAATCTCTTAGAATCAATGAAATAAAGTGTACAGTCAATGAAAACTATCAACTTATTACAAATAACACTAACGAAAGAAAGTTTAAAGTATCTTTTCTTGGCTGGCGCACCTGGGTGCAGTAGCGGTTTGGGGTGCCATCTTCCTCTGAGAACACAGTCCACATACATCTGAAGGCCCAGGTTTCATATTCTGGGACTGGGTGTGGGGGTGGAGGCAGATAACCAAGATAAACAACTAAATAAAATTAATAAAGTACTTCTTGCTCCTCTCTCTTCCTGTCTGCCTCTGCTCCCTTACATTCCTGACTGCACCTTTCTTTTAAAAATTAAAAAAACAACTTTTCTTTGCTCCTTTCCAGATGCTGTATTTACAATCAAGTGGTAGAATTTCAAAGTGTGCAAAAGCCCATGTTCTTCAGAGTCATAATAAATATTTGTCTAGAGAACAATCTTGTAGTGCAGGCTGCTGGAATAATTTTCTCCAATCTTCAAAGGAGAAAATGAAGTAAAAAAAAAAAAGTTAAAATTTTACTGGAAGCTAAATTTAGAGTTTTTAGTTTCCTTGTCTACCACTTTAACAGAGACAATAACGCACCTTTCGCCTTAAAGGTTTCATGGTTTGTCTTCAGAGTTATCTTGATCATATAACTCAAGGTATCATTCATCCATGGTGACGATATTCCAAACAGCCATATTCGTAAGTACAGTTAAGGTCATTGGGGCTATTACACTGAGCAAAACTCATGATGAAATATAATTTAAATGCAATGCTGAGGACTCTTTTCTTTTATTCCCTCCCTACTCCACTTTTTTTTTTTTAAGACAAATACTAGGAAAAAACAAATTTCTACAGAAAATTGTCCAAATTTCTAAAATCCTGTCCCACTCTTAAAAAGTTTCTTGGTGAAATTTGGTGGCCCAGCAGGTAGGGCCGCCAGGCATAGTCTACACAGATCCCAATAACTGAAATTCGAGACACAAGGGGGGGGAGGTATCAAGCAAGCAAGAAGAACAAAAACGAAAACCAAAAATAAAGTTTCTTCCTCCTCTCTCTTCCTGCCTGCCTGCTTACCTTTATTCTTGCCTGTACCTTTCCTTTAAAAAAAAAAAAAAAAAGTTTTGGCATGCCCTGGTGGAACAGTGGTTGGGTCAATCGCCTTCAAAGGAGCAGGCCACATAACCCCGGGAGGTTCGAGTCCTGGCACAAGGAGAAACAACCAGTATGAGCACCTAAATAAAAATAAAACAAACATGCTTCTTCCTCCTCTCTCTTCCTGCCTGCCTGCCTACTCACCTTCATTCCTGCCTGCACCTTTGCTTTAGAAAAGAAAAAAATTTTCTTAACCAGGCTGAAAAGCTGCCTGCTTTAGATCTGCTTTAAAAAGTAAAAATAAACAAATAAACAAAAAACCAAAAAGCAACTGTGAACTTAAGCCAACAGTTAGCTACAAAAAAATATTCATCTCATGTAATTATATAAAATACCTTGTTGGTGTATTCTGGTAGTTCAAGCACTAAGCAGACAGCTGAGGTACGGATTATGTAAAGTCCATGGGAGACAGGCAGGGCAACTAAACATAAATAAACAAATAAAATGAAATGTTTCCTCCTCATCCTTCAGCAAAAAAAAAAAAAAAAAGCTCACTAAACCTGCCAAACAGAAAGCGGAATACGGCTATGGCAAGATTCTGTCTCTCATATAATTAATAATGGACAGCTCTGCTATCAAAATGTATTTTTAAATATCACTTTAGAATCAATTAAGGCTTTACTTTTAGCATTCTGAATTCCTAGAGGACAGAAGACAATATCAATCTCTGACAATGCCAGTAAGGCAGCATAATACAGTGACAATCACCAGACTTTGGGCCTACAGAGGTCTTACTTAAATTCTCTGAATCTAAAATCCTCACAGTAGCCACGTCCTGGTGGAGCAGGGATTAGGTCAATCGCCTCCAAAGGAGCAAGTCACATTCCCCTGGGTTTGAGTCTGGGTCCTGGGGGGAAACAACCAATGTGAACAAATAAATAAAAATTAAAAAATGCTTCTTTTTCTACCTGCTTACCTACCTATTCGCCTTCATTCCTGCTTGCACCTTTCCTTAAAAAAATTTTTTTTTGAATCTTCACAGTAAGTTAAAAATGCCACCACCACTATCAACATCACATGGTTGCTACATGTGAAGGCAGGGGTGGGGGTCCTGAGGTAGGGTAGAGAACAAAGATGGAGAAAGGAGTAGGGACTAGAGTGATATTAGGGACTAACATCAATAACACCTGATGATTGACTCAACTAAAAGCAGAAGTAAAGGAAAATACCCTTATTTTCTGTTTGTGTGCAGAGTACATTTACTGAATCTGTGAAAATAGGAGGGACACAAAGTTTAGAGAAGGGAGTAAGATCGGTTTTTACTGCAGTGTGATGTTAAGATATCCAAGTGAAAATGCTCAACAAGCAAAGAGAAATTTAAGTATGGAGGTGTGAGAGAGATGGATATGGATGCCAATCAGCTTATTGATGCAAAGCATGAGATAAGATGAGACTGTCCAGTAAGAAGAAAAGTTAACACCTACAGAAACTCAGAAATAACCATATTTAATGGAACTCTAGAGGAAGAGAAGCCCACAAAAGAATCTGGGTAAGACACTGTCTAAGAAGCAGAAAAAAAATCTGCAAGAATGTGGAATAACAGAAGCTTGGGGAAAGAGAATGATTCAAGTTCAGATAGTATACGAAGAACAGTGTCAAATCAGAAACCACAAAAAATTAGTTTGGAGAAAAGAATAAAAAAAAAAGAACAGAGACAGCTGTCTTCAAATGTCTGTTTTATGGAATAATTAGCCTGACTGTTCTGGAAACAGAAATTAGACCCAGTTAGACATCTATGAAAATGAAATAGATGATTCCGTCGATCTAACAAAGAATTAGGTTCCTATTAAATGTTGAGTTCCCATGTAGATTCGACGTAACCAAGAGATTTCGCTACTAGTTAAGTAACTGGATGAGATGAACTGAACTTTCTTTCAATAGGAGACAGATTTCAAAGACTAAACTAAATCTAAAATATTTTGCTTTAAAAAGAATAAAGGGAAAGACAACAAAAGTTTTAAAATACTTAGAAATATAACTTAATGGTTTCATGAAGTTTTTAAAGTTATATTCAATTAATTCAAAGTCAGATGCATAAGAAATAAGGCCTTTTTAACCTTGTGAGTCCAAAGTAAAACATTCAGTATGGTTGATTTTTAGCTTTAAGAATTCTGTTTAATGTCATTAAAACTTACCCAACTAGTTTATACAACTTTCTACTCCTAAAAAATTATGCTCTTTTCTTTCTTCTTTTTAAAGTTCAGATACATCAGTTTGTTTTTAAGGCAAGTTTTGAAAGTTATTTGCAATGCTGGATATTTTCCATTTGACCCTCCAAAGTTCCCCTGCTTGGTGCTTAGGACATATCTATAGGGAGGCACTGGCAGACCAGTGGTTTTATTCTTTACTGAAATTTCTCCACTGATGGCTACTATCAGGCAACCTCTTTCAATATCTTTCTAAACCAGCAGCTATTGCTGGTTCAGCTAATCACTCCCTCCGCAAGTCCTGTTTCAACCTGGAGGTACGATAGCTTCTCGCTATTTTTAAGTAGTCTAGTCATCATTGCTTGCAGATTTCTACCAGCCTAGATTCTGCAAGTAATCCCTTCTTTAAATTATGTTCTATTCCACTTGCTAGGGTCCCATTTTCTGCCAGAACCCTTCTGTTTCTTCACTGCTGTAACTCTAGTGCTTAAAGAGTGTCAGGCACATATTAAATGCTCAGTAAGTTTTAGGTAAATGCATAAATACCCTAATATTTGATCTTTTAAAATAGCCACATTCTTAATGATAAATATCACCCTTTAATTGCTGCAATATGAAAACCTATCAGTAATAATACAACGAAATAATCTTACATTTTTACTAACATATTTACAATCTAGTAAGATCCCCTCCCCTTTTAAAAAAAAGCTCAAAATCATCACTTCATTTGTCTGACCACTGACGGTTATTTCAAGAAAAATGCCCTGAATTCAGTTATAGTACCATAAAATTTCTCTTAGAAGCCATCATGTTGCTGCCACTGTGAGCAAGCATAAACACAAGACTGGTGGCGAGCGATGGCCTCCTTTTTCATATTACCTACAAGATTCAAAGACTGTCATTTGGATTATAGTTATTATAGCAATGTGATGTCTAAACAGTCTAAGTAAGTCAACTGACTAAATGTCGTTATATGAGCTGTTTCACTTCCTTCAAGCTAAGTTACCCCATGAAGTTCCTGCAGTCCTGGGAAGGACCTGGGTGAAAGTGAACAGATTTTATGATTGAAACTACTGTCTGTGTTCAATTTCTAATCCTAAACCTTGTTCTTTCTATTTTTAACTTCTAAAAGTGCCTAAGGTTATCTAGCATTTTTTTTAAAAAAACATCATCACTCAACCACCTGACACATGGCAATTATAATACCAACATTTTGGCCTAATTATTTGGCTAGTTATTTGGTCATTTATCTCTTCTAAAAGAGGAATATGGTTATATAAACGGAAAGCATGAGTTTGGAACATCGTAAGATACTGAAATGATTATTTAGCTATTAACAATGTTAGTGTCTTCAAATTCCTTGGGTTATACATTGTCTACTTCCCAACTGCCAGTTTAATGTTTGAGTCACCAGAGTATGCCCTCAACATTTTTTAAAATAATCTTTAAAATAATTTTAGTTACAGAAAATCTGAGAAGATAGTATAGGGTTCTCATACACCCCACACGTACTGCCTGTTAATAACATCCTATGCTAGTATGACATGTTTGTTACAATTAATTAACTCACATACACCATTGGTAACTAAAGTCTTCAAATTCCCTTAGTTTTCACATGTCTTTTTCCTGTTCCTATGCAGGATATCACATTATATTTAATCACCATGTCTCCTTAGCTTCCACTTGGCTGTATAGTTTCTCATACAGTCCTTGTGTTGATGAACCTGACAGATACTGGTCAAGTATTTTGGAGAATGCCCTTCTATTGAGATTTGGCTGATGTTTTTCTCATGATTAGACACAGATTATGGGTTTGGGGACAGAAGATAATAGAAAGTGCCATTTTCGTCACATCCTCTCCCTTGAAGCATACTATCAACATGATAGTTGATGTTACTATTGATCACCTAGCTAAGAAACTGTCAGATTCTCCACTGTAAGTTCACTCCTCCCCAACCTCGTACTCTTGAAATGAAATCGTTATACACAGCCCACACTTGTGCTTCACACCTTGTTGAAGACAGAGTATCGACGTTAAGTTACTGATCTTCCACATCGGAGATGTTTGTTCCCCATTTATTTGTTCAATCATTTATTTACACCAGTATGATATAGTCTTACTACATCTTAGTAAGACTAGCGAGTCTAACTGGATGCACTGTAAGTGTAAAACATACACTGAATTTTTAATTTAAAGGATGGAAAAGGAATGCAAAGCATTTTTTGAGCACTTCTTATATTTAAAAGATGTAGAGGCACACCTCTGTAACTCAGATACTTAAATTGCTCAGGTGCAGGCACGTAGAGCATATGGACCTGAGTGTAAGACCCAGGGCAAGAAGAAAATTTTTTTTTAAGTAGAAATAATGTTCTGGATATATTAGTTTAAAATAAATCATGAAAATTTAAATTTCATAAAAGCAAGATGTGGGTATCACTTGTGTTTTTTGCTAGTGGAGTGTTAATGCTTCTAGGAAGGTCTCAGATTTTAGTGGAATTTTATGCTACTTTGTGGGAAATCTGCATAATACAATATCAAAATAAATTCATGAAGAGATTAGGTCTATGGAGTTTTAAAAGTAATTCAATTATACACGTATTAATCACTTTAAAGTTGTCCTCTGAAAATTCTAAGGGACGCTGAACTTGTTCTTAACTAGAAAACACACCCTCTTTTTTTTTTAAATTGGAGTATGACTGACATGTAACATTTTATTAATTTCAGGTATACAACATAATGGTTTGATATCTATATATATTGCAAAATGATAGCCACCATACATCTAGCTAGCATCCATCACCACAGTTAAATAATTTTTTACTTGTGATTGAGAAATTTTAAAAGCTCTTTCACAGAAACTTTCAAATATGCAATAAAGTATTATTAACTATAGTCACCATGCTATATATGCTTATTTATTTTAATGGGAAGTTTGTACCTTTGATCCCTTTATTGTTTTTTCTGAAAAAGGAATAAATATATAATATCAGGATTTTTTTTTTTAATCATTATGATTTCTTTAAGTCAGAAAGGTGTTCACCAACTCTGGTTTCAGGACCTCTTTACACTCCAAGGATTTTTCAGAGCTTTTGTTTAACTGGGATTATTTACCAAATTGTAATTTAACTGAGAAATGTACATGTTTATTCAAATTAATAATAAGACTCTTACACATTAACAAATTTTTAATAAAAAATAACTTTTAAAAAGGTATTTTCCAAAAACTTTGTGAGAAAAATGACATTATACTTTTGCAAATGTTCTTAATGTCAGGCTTTATGTAAAAGGCTGATTCAGGTGCATCCTGATGGAGCAGCAAATAGGCAAATAGCAATCACTTGCAAAGAAGCACAAGGCCACATATCTCTGGGTTCCAGCCCCAGGTCTGCAGGGAGGACAAACAGTGTGAACAACTAAATAATGATAAAATAAAATACTGCTTGCTCCTCTTTCTTCGTGCAATCTTGCCTATGCACCTTATTCTTGAAGGTGTAGACCTTTCCTTTCAAAAAATAAAAGACTGATTCTATGTTATTTTGGTTAAAGAATATATGCAAATAAAGCAAGTCAGCCTCAAAAAGATACAGAGTTGGAAAACAGTATTTTAATAATAATTTCAAATAATTGCTGATATTCTTGATACAATACCCAAACTTGACAAATCAAGTTTCTTTAAGATTAGTTACAAAGTGATTTCTAAAACTGTATCAATGAACTTTTCACACCCTAGTAGATTAAAATCCACTGGTTTATCTTGCACTTTGAATGGCTATTTTATCCATATGTGATTTCATGTGATCATCCACTGGTAATCTGGAAAAGACTGGCTCACTGAATTATGCCAATGTTACAAATTGACACCATTCAGAATATAGTATCTAGAAGGCAAAAATCATATTCTTTAATATAATTACCTGGATTACTGGAAAAATCTCTTAAGTATTTGGGAAACTGTCACATCTAAGTATCAATACAGGTTTTCCAAAATTCTAAATTTCACCTGAAAGTTGATTTTTTACTTAATTATTGGCTACAAATATAACTGTTACTCACTTAGTTAACTTAAGTGTTAGGCTCACTTGCTTAATTTTTGAGAAAAATAAACACCAAATACCTATATCTGAATAGCCAAAATTGCCTATCCTATGCTTTCAAGAAAAAAAATTGGGAGGGGGAAGAGTTATAGAAAAAAATCCAATTAGTTCAGCTCATAAATCCAACAACCATTTTTCTAAAGATGACTATTGGGTATCAGTACATAGCAGATATACTTTATGAATCCTTATCATTTCATCATACAGATATTAAAAAGACAAGATCTAATAAAATATTTACACTGCTTCAACAAAGATCTTAAGTGTAACTATCATGATGACATATGTAATAGTTCAGTTTGGTGACTGTCTTACTTTTTGCTAAGGTGCTTTCTAGCAGTTCTATGCACCACTGCTTTTCAATGCTTTTGCTAACACTATAAAAAAAAAAGGGAAAAGGCAGTTTTGACCTCCCAGACCGCCTGGTCTTAGGGATACACATAGGTCCACAGAATACACTTTCAAAACTGCTCAAAGATGCTGCAAACTATATTATACCAAAGGATACATTTTAGATGCAATTAAATCTGAGAAAAAAATTTAATTTACCAAATCTGATTTAAGAAACAATGAAAATAAGTTGTCTTAAAATCCTAAAAAAAATTCAGTCAGGACCCTTAGATGGCTTCACAGATGAATTCTGTCACCATGCAAGAAAAAAGTGATTTTATATTATGTATTCTGGAGGTTAAAGGTTTTTCTCTCTCATTTTAAGACTTGTATAACCTTGATGCCAAACACCCAAAAGGACAGCACAGCAAAATAAAAGAAAATTATAAGCTGATGATGGCATGCCCTGGTGTCCTAGCTATTGAGTTCACGGGGCATAGTCCATATACAGCCCATGGTCCCCAGATCAAAACCCGGAGCCCAGGGAAACAACCAAGCTGAGTAATTAAATAAAATAAAATGCTTCTTCCTCTCTTGTCCCGCCTGCTTGCCTACTCACCTTCATCCCTGCCTGTACCTTTCCTTTAATATATATACAGGCTGATGTCCTCCATGAATATTAATGCAAAAATCCTAAAATATTAGCAAGCTGAGTACAATAATATATAAAGTATCAAAGACTGGTTTAACATTAAAAAAGCCAAAGCAATTATCTGCATTAATAAATGAAAGAAAAAAACATAATTATTAATAGATTCAAAGAAGAGAAATTTTTTCACAGGCTTCCCTAAAGCAAAAAGAAAGCTATCAGGCTGTTTTGTGAGATTCAAATTGTCTAGAAGACGCAACTCTCTGGCTTCAAAGAAAAGGCAAAGCTGTATTACTCAAGGAAAGAGAAAGGCTCTGTATAACAAAAGTGCTGCTACATTTTCCCAAAGAAAAAAATCAGGGTGAAGAATACTAACACAAGTTTTCCGTTTATGTTTCATACTAAATGCAGTCATGTTTGGTGTGCCATTACATACCTGCTCTGATAGACTTGTTAACAAGCATCTTATAACAATCAATTTGTAAGACAAAAATTGCCTATGATGTTCTTCGCAACTTACTGTCATCATCTGCATTAAAGTGGAGAAGAATGACACAATTATACATTTACCATTATTCAGAATCCTGAGCATAATTACCTTTTTCTCTGTTTTGCTGCTATCCACATAAAAGTTCCCTATCTAAAGAAGTATTTCTGTTTTCCTTGGAGCAAACAGAAGTTCAGCAGAACCCATGATACCCAATTCTTAACAGATCTTAAGTTAGTTAAATCAGGAAATTAAATGTATTTTATATGAGATATATGTATGTGTGCATATATATGTATGTTTACAAAAAACACTTGTTTTAGCTCAAACATATAATGGAATGAATTACTCAAATTTAGAGAAAGAGACTTCTGTTAGGAGGCCAGTTGATAGGAATTTTGTGCCATATTTCTTACATAAACCACCCATAAAATGTATGCTTATTTGAAAAGAATCAAGGATTTCCGTGTCTGGCAACATGGTAGGTTGGACACCCAGCTAGGTTCTATTGTCTGAATCTAAAGTGAATGAATTTTTTAAAATTCTTAATAAGGCACAAACGTATAAAAGTTCTAGACGGAGGCTCCTGAATCTAAGGTTATGACATGACACTGCTTTGAAAGCTATGGAATGTTGATGAAAACTATATACTCTCAGACCCTCTCCCTCCCAATATAGGAGATGTGAAAAAAGAACCTTGCATATAGCTAACAGTTCAAAAGACTACACCTGAAAAGCACAACTGAATGAGTGGTGTAAACTTACTCTGCAGAAGGTGACATGAAGCAAACTTGCCTGCTTGACCTTGGTATCGGTAAAAGGAAGAAAAAAATCTCCCTGAGAATTCTGACTTCAAGACAGATTTTAAATGAGTTTATACAGAAGGGGAAAAAAGGGGGGTGGGAGTGGGGTGTGAGAAATATGGAAAATAGGTTAAGAAGACAGAAAGTACGTATAATTAGAGTTATAATTAGAGTTATAAGCATCAGTCTCATGAAGTCCAGAAGTACATACATCCCCACCGTAACTTAGACCTGCAGAGGCTGCCCGATGATCTCTGCCAAAGTCCCAGTAAGAAGTTGTTCAATTAGAAAGATAACCATCAATAATTTAACATGACATTGGAAAGAAATCCTCAGATCCAGGAATCCAAAAGAATTCCCAGTAGGATTATAAATAATAAAAAAATGAAGTAAAAAAAAAAAAAAAGAATACTTCAATATACTTTATAAAACTACACCACACCAAAGAGGTGGAATAGGGTGAAGCTTTCAAACAATCAAATAAAAGCCATTATTTTCAAAGGAAGGGCAACTACACTTCTCAACAGCAACACTGGTGGCCAAAAGAGGGAATGATGTCTTCAATGTTATAAGAAAACTTAGAATTTAATACAGAGAAATTGTATGAATTTTTTTTAAAACTTTCTCCAAAAGACTTTCACTAAAAGAAACTCTAGGTGTACCCCTGTGGCTCAGTGGCTAAGGTGCAGACCATGTAAAACCCAAGAAGCCGGATTCAAGATCCAACCCAGGGGAAGGTGAAAAAAATAAAATGCTATTCTCAAAAATTTTAAAGAAATTCTAAGCAGGTACTTCAGTTAGAAAAAAAATCAAATAGAGTTTCTGATGTAAAAAGAAGAAAAAAAAAAAAGATAATGAACCAAGAAAATCATAGATAAATTCAGACAAATGATGTCTAAAAATGTGCACATATGTAGGAGAGAAAAACATTAAAAGTATTTTCAATAAAAATAAAACAATGACTCTATAGATTGAGAGGAAAATAATCAGAGCATTAAAGTTATTAGGAAAAATTAATCTAAAAAATAGCTATTATTCAGCTAGAATAGTTTGCTGATTTAAATTTTTACACTGTTTTTAAAAGGGCTTATATTAAAATAGCAAGTGTAGTCACTAAAAGAATATAGAATATATTAACTTATAAGCATCTATGCACATATAAAAGGTATAGGATTTAGGGTTAGACTTTCTAAAAACTTGCCTATGTGAAGGCTTCACACATATAACACAATACAAAAAAACTGGAAGAATGGGAGGGAGGCATAGAACAAACAGAAAAACAGCAGATAAAAAAAGGTGAAATAAATCAACATCTACCAGTAATAACAAATGAATAAAATTCTCCACGTAAAATATAAAATTGTTGGTGTGCCCTGGTGTAGCAGCAATTAAGTCAATTGGCTCTGAAGGATGCAAGTCACATACCTGAGTTTGAATGTGTGTATTTGAGCAGAAAAGGGGGGCACAAGCAGTATAAACAACTAAATAGAAATAAAAATGTTTCTTCCTCCTCTCTGTCTTCCTTCATTCCTGCCTACACCTTTCCTTTAAAAAAAACTGACATCCAGAACAAAAATACAACTCAACCACACCCTATTTACAAGACAGAAACCAAAATACTGAACCAATGAAAAACTAAAGATGGAAACCACTATTTTACACAAAAGTAAGCTAGAATAGCTATATTAATCCAAGAAAACAACCAATGACAAACTATATGGCTAAGCAAACTCAGATCCAAAACAAAACCTAGACAAACAAACATGGAATATTTGAATAGAATAATTAACAAATTAATGAATACATGCGGCATACTAAAAACTTGGAGAATTCACATGAATTATAAATAGAATCTAGAATTCTTTTCCAAATGCACATGAAACACTGGTGAAAACTAGTCATATATTAGGTGTTAAAGTTAGTCTCCACAAATTACAAAATTATTATCTCTGATCATAACTGAAGTGAGATCCTAGGGTTCAGTGACCAAGAAAGAATTGTTAGGCATTTTAGATGGGTGTGACTTAGTAAGTTTATTACAGAAGAAAAGAGCAACAGCAAGAGAAAACAGTTCTAGTGGGCAGAGACCTGCACCTCAGACTGGGGGGCAGTTAGACGTGTGGGGCTTTTGGGCAGACAACCTTTCCAGTATGTGTAATTAGCAAGAGGATAGGAGTCAAAAGGAAGTTCAAAAGCAGAAGGTGAAGGGGTTTTCCAGGAAGTTCTCCAGGTCTGTGAAGCAGTCTCCAGCATTCAGGTGGTCCCAGCTCCTTGCTGAGGGAAAACATTAGGTTGATGAAGGGATTACACTAATTTTTTCAGAGGGTTATTAACAAGGTTACATGAAATCAATGTGGAACTGTATAATACAGAATTATGTCAAAAAGTTATATATTTTCAAATTATGTATACAATCCTAAGTAACACATGGAGCAAGTAGGAATTTTAAAATGACTAAAACCAAGATTATACCATATTTATTCAATTCTAAGATGCACTTTTTTTGCCATTTTAATGTCCTGAAAATTAAGTGCAGCTTACATTCAAAGGTGACTTTGTAAATAAATTTTATTACTTTTGATTTTTTTAAAGGAAAACTTCCTGAGAAATTTGGGTGCAGCTTAGCATTCATGGTGGCTTAGAACAGAATATATTGAAACTGGTGGGGAGACGGATAGTTCCTAGAGGCAACTTTTAAGAAAAAGAATCAAACAAAAAAAGGTCTACATATGTATATCATATTTTGCTGTGTATGATGTGCACAATACATGGGTAGTACTAATTCTGTATGTACATAAATGTTTTTAATTCTTTTGAGTCAAAAGTGTAACTCTAGAAATCAATAACATTTATATGCAAAATACCCTGGATTATGTTAATCAGTTTTGTTGAACTTATGAGGAACCTACAACAAAAGAAATTTTGGCCAATAATTCAACAAAACAAAAAGAAGAGCAATGTGTTCTTGTACAGAGTAAATGACTCTGACTTAATAACACAGGTGAGGCCAACTTTTTTACCAGAGGTTGAACAGCACATTTCTCTTCAAACACTTTGGGCAAGAGAGAGCAATCTAGCTGATATTTTCACAAAAATACAGATACTTGAAAACCTTATTTAAGCTAACAGCTATTAAATATGCTAAAGAGCATGGCAACAGAGTTGCTGAGAGACAGTCTGGACCTCCTCCCACAGACAGTGTCATCAGATTGTGGAGGCAAGAGAAAGAAAAACTTCTTGTATCTGGTTCTTGTGTTTTGTAATTATCTGTTACATAAAATTTCTTGTACCATAATATGTGAAAAAATAAATGCTGAAATTCCTTTACAATATATAAAAAAAAGTTCCTAAATATAGACAAATAAAAATCTGAATTAAAAACTTAAGATTTTTTTTCCCCTGAAAGTTTGGGTCAAAAACGTGGTGCACATTATACATGGGAGTGCACTATACATGGGAGCACATTATACATGGGAGTACATTATACATGGGAGTGCACTATACATGGGAGTGCACTATATACGGGAGCACATTACACATGGGAGTGTACTATACATGGGAGTACATTATACATGGCAAGACACAGTAATTCCATTGATATGAAATACCTAGAACAGAGACAGAAAGCAGATTACTGGTTGACAGCGGATAGGGGAAGGGAAAATGAAGAGTAACTGCTAAGGTATACAAGTATTCTTGGAGGAGAAAAGAAGGTTGATGAAATTTTCTAGAAATAGTGGTGTGGGCATACAATTTTGTGAATATTCTAAAAAACGATTTTGCACTTTAAAGAAATGAATTTTATGGTCCGTATTATTTATCAGTTTTAAAGACATGCAAATTAACTGACCATTTAAATATCAGTGGAAAATTTTAATAGATGAATAATCATTAAAAATCAAATAGCAAGTTTAGAATCTTTCCACTAAAAAATTATCAAATACAGATTGTCTTAGATAGTCTTAAAGCTAAGTCCTACCAAAAGAGTCAAAGAACAACAAATAATTACAATTTTAAACACATTATTCTAGAGAATAGTAAAAAGGGGAAAACATTTCTGATTCTTATCAAAATTAAACCAGGACAAAGGGTGCCAAGATCATTAAATGGGGGAAAGATGCTTTTTTTCAACAAATGGAGCTAGGAAAACTGAATATCCACTTGTAGAAGAATGAAGTTGGACCTTTATCTAGCATTATATATATATAAATTAATTTCAAATGAATTAAAAATCTAAATAGAAGACTAAAAACTATAAAACTCTTAAAAGAAAATATAGGGGGAAAGCTTCATGACAATGGATTTCACAACGACTTTTTCGACATATTACCAAAACCACAGGCAATAAAAGTAAAAACATAAATTAAACTACATCAAATTTAAAACTGTGAATCAAAGAAAACATTAACATTGAAAAGGCAACCTATAGAATGGGATAAAACATTTCTAAGTTGTATATCCTAATAAAGGGGTTACTGTCCAGAATATACAAAAGTCTATAACTCAACAACAGCAGAGCAAACAATCTGATTTGTTAAATGGGCAAAAGACTTGAACAGATATTTCAACAAAGAAAATATACAAATTAACAATAAGCATATGAAAGGATACTCTCAACATTTCTAGTCACTAGAAAAAAGCAAATCAAAATGGCTACTATTAAAAAAAAAAACAAAAGAAAATAAGCGTTGGCAAGGATGTGGAGAAATGGGAACCCTATGTGCTGCTGATAAATTGTACAGTCATTGTGAAAAATAGGACAGTGGTTGGGGTTTCTCAGAAATCTTTAAAATACAATTACCAGATAATTCAGCAATACCACCTCTGGGTCTATATCCAAAAGAACTGAAAGTGGATCCCAAAGACATATTTTTAGGCCCATGTTTGTTAGCAGTATTATTCACAATAGCCAAAAGGTAAAAAGAAGCATCATTAAGACTCCATCAACCACTAAATGGATAACAAAATGTTTACATATACAATGATATATTTTTAAGCTTTAAAATGGAAATATGACACATGCTTACACTGTAGATGAACTTTGAAGCTAATGTGTGAAATAAGCCAGGTACAAAAAGACAAATACTGTATGATATCACTTAAGAGGTATCTAGAGTAGTCAAATTAAATAAGAATATAGGTACCAGGCGTTACAGTGAGCGGGAAATGAGGAGTTGTTAAATAGGTATAGTTTCAGTTTTACAAGATAAAAAATTCTGGAAATTAAGCTACATACGATGTGAATATATTTAACATTAATGAGCTACAGACTTAAAAATGGTTAAAATGATGACTTTTAGTTTAGGTATAGCATACCACAATTTTAAAATAATTAAAATGATATTTTTTAAATCTAACAAGGACAATATGAGAAAGGAAAATTACAGGTCAATCTGATTCATGACACAAATGTAAATAAACCAATTCTAGTGGGTTTTTTTTAAAGAGAATCCATTTTGATTAAATAAGGATTATCCTAGGAATGTTTAGTTGGCCTACCTGAAACAAATTAAAGAGAAAAAAATTTTCATTATTTCTAGAGTGGTAAGTCTTTCAATATAGCTCAAGATCTATTCATGAATTACAACAAACTAAACTTTCCAGCAAGATGAAATGAAACTCCCTCACTTTGATAAAGGCCATCTTAAAAAAACAAAACTAAACAAAACAACTGCAAGTATAATTTTAAATGGTGAAATTTTAAAGCAATCTTTTGAGATCAGGAACAAGACAAGAAACAAAACATATCTACAGATATTTAGGGTACAATATTAGGGTTAGACAAATAGACCAATGATACAGAAGTGAGTATAGAAACAAAACTATCCATATATAAAAACTTGGCTTGTGATACGAAATTATGTATATCAGGGAGAAAATAAGGGACTATTTCAATAACAGTATTGGTATAACCAATTATCAATACAGAAATAGTAAATTCAGCACACCCTAGTGGAGCAGCAGTTAGGGAAATTGCTTCTGAAGGACCAAGTCACATAGACCTTGATTAGAGTCTTGGGTTAGGTGGAAACAACCAGAGTGAGTAACTAAATAAAAATAAAAGATGCTTCTTCCTCCTCTCTCTTCCTGCCTGCCTACTCTCCTTCATTCCTGCCTGCACCTTTTCTTTAAAAAAAAAAAAAAAAAAAAAGTAAATTAATATCCTGTACTGCTCACAAATATCAAGTACTAGTAGACTTAAAAATTAAGTGTGAAAGAAAAAATTAACTTTTAGTTGATAGTATAGGGAAGAATTACCTTTATGACCTCTGGGTAGGAAAAAATTAAGATAAACTATAAAAGAAAAAAAATTCATGTATCTAACTATATTAAAATTAAAGACTATTGTGAAATATAGAAAACACTATTTCCAGTTGTTTGGGGACAGAGGATAGGTTATAGAAAATACCATAAATAATTACAAAGGTATAATAAGAAATACTAGACAATGGAATTCAAAATTTAATTATTTAAATCTTTTAATTTCACTCCCTTTTATAAATTAAATAGCAATCATGTTAAGTTACATATATTATTTGAATAAGAAAAAATATGATGTTTGTGTAATACAGGGCTGCCAATGTTCCAACTATTTCACATCATTAATAAACTACACATTTATGCCTCATTCAACACACTGTAGGTATTTAAAAAAAAGGATTTAAAAAATATCAAGATAAGTGACTATTAAGATCTTGAGCTACCTCCAAGTCAGACACAAAAGTAGACCCATTTGACAACTATAGCCTGTGAGGGGAAAATGGGCCAGCATCCCAACAAAGAGAAGGGACACACTTCTTTGTACACGGTAAGAGAGGCAGATCATTCTCAATGTGAATGACACCCATTTTGAAAGACATAGGGTCCTTCAGGAGGGACCAGTGATACAGACCTTCTTTCTAGGACTTAAGGGCTTGCATAATATGCCTATAGGTAAAGTGCTCAGAGACTTGGCTGCAGAATTTTTATTCATAAAACCAAGCACTTCAGAGTGGGGAATAAACGCAACAGTTTTAATGATGCTCGCTGAAATCAGGAGAACAGTGGAGGAACAAGAAAAGAACTACAACAAACAAAATATGAGGCAGTTCCAAACAAAATTCATAAAGCTGAAGAACACAACACTTGAGCTCAAAAACACAAGAAAGGGGTTTAACAGTAAACTGGAAAAAAAGGCCCCAATGAAATCAGTGAGCTAGAAGACAGAGCAGTGGAATGCACCCAAAAGAGCAAGGAAAAAACAATTAAGAGAAATGACGACAGCAGATGAGACATACGGGATAACATCAAGAGGGACAACATTCACATAAGGGTTCCCAAAAGAGAAGAGAGAAGAGAGGAAGAGATCTTATTTGAAGGAATAATAGCTGAGAATTTCCCTAACATAAGGAAGGAAATAGACCTCTAGATCCCAGAAATTCAAAAAGTTCCAAAGAAACTCATATATACCGAGAGTCACAATGCAATTAAAATAACAACAAATTAAAGATAAAGAGAGAATCTTAAAGTCGACTAGAGAAAAACATTACAAACAAGGGAGCCTCCAGAAGATTCTCTATTAATTTTTCAGAAAAAAACTTTAAAGGCCAGAAGGGAATGACACAATGTATTGAAAGTGCTGGGAGAAAGGATTTCCAACCTAGAATACTTTACCCTGCTGCTAGATTATTATTTAGAATTGAAGGTGTGATAAGCAACTTTACAAACAAAAATTTTAAAGGAATTCATCCAACTAAACTAGTTTACAAAAAAAAATTAATTTCTATAAAATGAAAAGAAGTAGTAAAACACCAAAAATATAAAATGTGGGGAGAGTAGAGTAAAAATGTGGATAGTTAGAATGAACTTGAGTTACTTGTTTTCAAGTTAAAAAAGGCGGTAAATTTAAAATATTTTATTTAAATCCCAAAGCTATCTCTAAACATAAATCCACAGAAAAAACAAAGTAGAAAATGAAAAGGGCAACCAACACAACATAAATGTTTTCAAAGCAAAAGAACAAAGGTACAGACACAGTCTGCCACAATGTCCAGAAAATAGCAAAACAGCAATAATGAGTTACATATCAGCAATACCCTAAGTGTTAAGGGATTGAACTCATGATCAAAAGGCATAAAATGGCTAAGCAGATTAAAAAACAAAATCCAACTTTATGCTTCATACAAGAGCTCTATCTAAGCTCTAAAGACAGACTCGTAGTCAAAGGCTGGAAGACAACCCTACAAGCAAATGGTAACTAAAAAATGCAGGGATAACCATACCTATTATCAGAGGAAACAGAATTCCAAGTAGAGAAGGGAACAAAAGACAGGGATGGACATTAAATAATGATTAAGGGGTCAGTCTGGTAAGAAGACTCAATACTTATTAATACGTATGCCCCAAACAAAGGATACATTAAGTAATTATTAACGGAACTAAAGAGATACAATACAACAGTGTGAAACTTTAACACCCCACTTTGGACAGATAAATCAGGCAGAAATTTAACAAGGGTACAATAGCCTTAAATGACAAATTTAATAGATGTGTATAGAACACTCCACCCAACAATTGCATAATTTAAATTTTTCTCATAAACCAATGGAGCATTCTCAAGAGCAGATCATATGTTGGGAAACAAAACAAGAACCCACAAATTTACAAAGACTGAAATAATACCCAGTATCTTTTCCAATAACAATGGCCTAAAATGAAACCAATCATAGAAAACTTGAAAATGTCAAAATATGTGGCGGCTAAGCAACACGTTTCTGAATTACTACTGGGTAAAAAAGTAGACAGAGTTGAAAAAAAAAAAGTACTCAGAGACAATAATGAAGACTCAAGCTGTCAGAATTTATGAATGCAGCAAAAGCAGTACTAAGGGGAAGTTTATAGCAATTGAGGCCTACCTCAAGAAACAAGAAAAATCTCAAATAAATAGTCTAACACTATTCCCAAAGCAACCAGAAAAAGAACAAGTAAAGCCAAAGTCAGCAGAAGGAATAAAAATTTGGACAGAAATAAACAAAATAGAAATAAAAAGGACAATTCAGAAGATCAATGAAACCAAAAGCTTGTTCTTTGAAAAAAATAAACAAAATTGACAAACTTTTTGGCTAAACTTACTAAGAAAAAAAGAGAAAAAACTGATAAATAGAATCAGAAATGAAAGGGAAGTTACAAAAGATATCTCAGAAATGGGAAGCTTCATAAGAGAGTACTATGAACAACTGTATGTCAATAAACTGAACAAACTAGATGACATGGACAAACTCTGAGAATCATATGACTTACAAAGACTGAATCAGGAAGAAACAGAAAACCTATACAAATTTAGCATAAAAGGAAATTGAAGAAATAATTAAAAGTCTCCCCCAAAATAAAAGCCTGCAACCAGATGGCTTTACTACTGAGTTTTATGAAAACTTCAGAGAAGTGCACCCTGGTGGCCTAGCTGATAAGGCCAGTGGACGGAGTTAACATATATCCTAAGGAACCAGGTTCAAGACTTAGAACTGGGGGATGGAACCAAGAAAACAACTAAACAAAATAAATGTTGTTTTTTCTTCCTGACTGTCTGCCTACAACTTTTTTATTTAAAAAAAAAAAACTTCAAAGAATACATATGCTACTCAAATTCTTCCAAAACATTAAAACCAATACCAAAAGCAAAAAGACACGTCGCCAAGAAAGAAAATGAAAATCCCAAACTTCTGATGATGAACATAGATGCAAAAATCCTCAACAAAATATTAACCAACCAAATTCAACAATACAATATGAGGACCATTCATCATGACAAAGTGGGATTTATTTAGGGAAGCAAGGATGTGTGACATATACAAATTTATTAATGCAATAAATACACAACAAAAATGAGGAAAAATCGCATGATATCAACAAAAACAGAGAGAGCACTTGACAAGATTCAGTACTCATTTATGATAAAAACTCTCAAAAAATGAGGATAGAAGGAACATACCACAACATTAAAAAGGATATATGCAATAAACTTATAGCCAGCATCACCATACTCAATGATGAAAATCTGAAAGCATTTTTTCTAAGATTAGGAACAAGGGAAAGGTGTCCACTTTCACTACTATCAAACATTGTATTCGAGGTCCTAGTCAGAGAAACTAGACAAGAAGAAATAAAAGGAATTCAGACTGGGCAAAGAATAAGCAAAACTATCACTTTGCAGATGATCCAATAACATGTAGAAAAACCTAAAGACTTTACCAAAACCTATTAGAAATCTTGGAAAGCAATATGGAGATTCCTAAAAAAATTGTGAATGTAAATTCCATATAATCCCATTACCCCAATTCTTTGTAGTTACTAAAAAAAATTCACTCAAAGAAGTATATTACATTATTTATAATAGCCAAGAAATGCAAACCATCTAAGTGTCCATGAAAAGATAAATGGATAAAGAAAATGTATATACATACTACACAAGAGAATAATAGCCTAAGATGATGAACTCCTACCATTTGCAAAAACGTGGATGGAACTAAAGGGGATTTTTTAGGTGAAATAAGTCAGAAAGAGAAAGACCAAAACTGAATTATATCACCATGTGTAATATAAAGAAACAAAACAAAAGAATAGACAAAACAAAAATTGTCTTAGACACTGACAATAGAAGTAAGGTTACCAGAGAGGAAGTGGGTGGGGGTGGGAGCAAGGGGTAATGGTTTTTAATGGACAGTAGGGTGGGGGGCTACTGGAAATTTGGAGGTGGGTATTGTCATACAGTTCATGAGCAGTAAACCTACACATCTAAACTTAAATTACCTGTTCCCTCTCACGAAATCCCAATCACTTGGTTCTTAACCTTCTAATGCCATGATGCCCATGATAAAAACTCAGTAATGTGAGGTATTATTTTGGTCCTTGCCACTGCAGCTTGAAACATTTTTTTAACCAAATGCCAGAACCTATCATTGAGTGCATCAAGAAAGAAACAATGTAGTAAGATCTCCTTAGGAAGAAAGAAAGAGTTAATAGCTTAAACAAAAAAAAAAAAAAGGAAAAAGAAAAGAAAGGAAGAAATGGAGCAAACTGACGACAAAACTGTTGGGACTTTCATTAAAGTTAAAGTGCCATATCATTTATTTGGAGGACTAGTAACACTGACTGAAAAGGATGAAATGAAGAGAATATTTATTCCAAGATAAAGTTTTTAACAATGTAAAATGTGTGTCCATTAAGCAAAAATTCATTTCCATTTCATCTACCATTAAAAACACTTCCCCCTTCACCCAAAACACACAGACATACCTACAAAGCAGACATTTTCTAGCTAAACCATAAGCTCTGGCTCACAAGAAAACAGAACGATTTTAACCACACACAAGCTCCAGCACTTAGACTTTTAGCTTCTACATGCTGCCCACACAGCACTTTGTGAGCACGTGATTAGGAGGAATGATGTACAGTCACACCACATTCCTTCCCTCAGCTCACACATCAAGAACTTGCCCTCTCAGCTGCATTCTTCTCCAAACAGCCATGGTCACCTTAGCAACCCGATGCTCCTAATATGGACAGCTGGTCCATTTAAAGTCAGCCCTTCCTGGCAGGGAAAATGCTTGTTCTTCAAATTGGGGAGAGGAGAAATTTTCCTTTCAATACACATTACAGAGGTTGATTTAACTTGATCAGCACTTTTGTTCTGTGGTAGCAATTTGTGTTGAGTCTCAACCTATTCTGGGGTTTTTGTTGTTTTGGTGTTCTGTGTCTTTTTTTTTTTTTTTTTTAATTCTAAAAGCAAGAAGCTAAAAAAATCAAGGCAGCAATACAGAATTCTAATGAAGAGTAGAAAATGGAACAAAAGGTATCTGAACTATTTTAAAAAGTGAAAAGACTACCCACATTTTAATTTTATTTTTTTTAAAGGAAAGGTGCAGGCAGGAATGAAGGCAAGTAGACAAGCAGGCAGAAAGAGAAAGCAGGAAGAAGCATTTTATTTTATTTTTATTTAGTTGTTCACCCAGGTTATTTCCCCCGGGGCCTAGCACTTGAACCCCCGTGCTCTGTGGCCTGCACTCCTTCGGAGGTGACTGACCCAATAGTTTCCCCACCAAGGTGTACCTATCCACATTTTTGAAAGTACAAATTTACTTAAACTGAACTATTAATATCTGAAGTCTTAAACTACAATAGGCCAAAAACATTTCCCAACTTTAAAATCCTATGACACTAATCTATTCCATAAACTATAATCTATATTCCTTTATCCCACGAACTACATGTGAAATCTCATAATCTTTATCATAAGTCAAATATAAAACAGTACTGAAAACAAAATATTTAGTATTAATATATCCAAGGACAACCCTCTAGATCTAGAATGAGGACAGCACTAGATAACTCAAAACCAATCCTGATCTATGCTTGTACCACTGCAGCAAGTGTGAACCAAATTAAATCTCTCAGCACTACAGATACATATTTATAATATAGTTTGCCCAATTTTAGTAGTACAAATAATTTTGGGGGAAACGATAATAATATTCTAAAAGAGATGAAATAAAATGCCATGCCTGCAAAGGGATTCTAATCTCGCAGCCATCAAAATTAGATCTAATCTTTGAGGAAAACAAACAGGCATGTTGAAAGGTTAAAAAAGAAAATTTTTCATTCAATTAAATTAAATTTAAAAAACTAAAAACCTAAATTTACAATATTCATTCTATACTGAAAACATTCATAAAATAATTTTCTATGTAACAGTGGTAGACAAAGTCCATATTAATTTATTAAATGCTGTTTTAGTGAACCTTAATGTTAAGTGATTACCTACATTATTCACTGGTTGTATTTTCGTTTGTATTTTGTTTGTGTGTGGGTTTTGTTTGTTTTTTTCTAACTTCTAAAACTATGAGATTCTTCCTGGTTAGAAAGATTTCTTTCATGTCAAAATTAACCTAGTAATTACATCTTCTATACAGAACAAAAAGTTGACAGGGTGAGAGCATAGATTAGTAAAAAGAATCCTAAAATCTACTGTGTTCCTCATTTGTAAAATGAGAATATTATCTGTTCTATTTATGCCATGTGATAACAGAGAATAAGAAATTATTATGCCATAAAAAATCTAGACAAGAAAAAAAAACTGTTGCAGATGTCTAATTCTCTGAATTGTTATTTTCAAAAAGAGTGGAAAGGAGGGAAGAGCAGTTAGATCAATGGCCTCTGAAAGACTACAAGGCCACAATGGGGGGGGGGGGTTTCGAATTCCAGCCCACCTGCCTAGGGGCAGGGAGGACAACAACCATGCAACCAATGTGACTAAACAAAAAAAAAAGAAGCTTCCTCCCTTCCTGCCTACACTCACCTTCATTCTTGCCTGCACCTTTCCTTAAAAAAGAAAAAGAATAAGAAAGAAGAAAAGAAAAGAGAAAGAAAGTGGCAGCAGTATTCAACAATTCATGGGACATCAAACCATATCATCAAGAATTGCTAATCTTCCCACCAAAGATCTTATAAAGATTGTCATATAAATAATTATTCTTTCAAAAGGCCTCAACACTGACTTTACTTTAAAGAACATGAATTCCTTCACTCTTTTCCATTCCACTACTGCATCCGTTCCACATTTCCTCTTAGCCCCCACAAGTGCCCCAAGATCCTCCTCCCATAAAAAGAAAATTGCTCCCAGCTAAGTACCTTTAGCTTTTTCCACGTGATGGATGCTTCTCCCTCATCAGATCACTGTGATCATTCTCCTAATATTAGGGCCCACTCCAGACTTTCAGAGGAGTCTCTCCCTTTTTGTCTTCTTTACTACTACTTAGCACAGACATTGACAATTTCTAGGTAAGGTATCTAGAAGAGGTTGCTTTCTCCTGAGTCTATATTACCATCTTTGAGCAGTGCACTAAAAGATGAGAAAGTGCTATCCATAGGTTCCAGGACCCCTCCCACAACCCCCTAAAAAGAAGGGAAAAAGAATTTCACAAGAACCTGGAAATTAAAATTATCTGGGATCTGTTCTCCCTCATCCTCATTGGCTAATGGTCCCTTCATTTTAACCCTTTATTTTTAGTTATCAGGGAAAAAAATAACTATTTTTGTGGCAGTTTCAAAAATAGTAGAAAAGATGTGTTTGAGTCCATGTTCTCCCCTCAGGATATAGGATATTGACAAAGGAGAATAAACGAGAAAGTTATTAATCTCATAAGTCACTATACTGGCATTGCTGACAGACTGAATAAATCTACCGAGATCACTACTAACTAAACCAAAAAGTTCCTGAGAATATTCGACCAAAGTAACTTCTTAAGGCTGCCAACCAATTGATTTTAAGTTCCCAGTAAAAAGTAAGCACATCAATAAAGAGATTTCACTATCTATTCACTTGAACATTTCATCCTTCAGAAGTCTAACAAGTATAATGTAAATCAGTAACTTAAAATCCACTGTAAAGGTAATAATCATCCAGGAATTTAAAACAAATACAAGATGTTACTCATTCTTTTATTATATTCCTAGCAGGCAACATTTCACTTTTTAAACTTTAATCTTCTTTAATTTAAAGTCCTTTAGAGAGCTTCTAAACCCTTTATTCCTCAATGGCATTTAGATACTGTCCACTGAAGTAAATGTGACTGGACCCACTGGAAAGAAAGGGCTATTTTTCTGAAATGGACAAACCCACTCCTAAGGATGCTAGGAATAAATTCTAACCCATGACAACCAATATTTGAGTTTCAAAGATGACTGCTTTTATCATACTCTTTTAATCCTAACTTCAAAAAAGATGAACTGTGTCTTGCTAGCAAAATCTGAGGTCGTAAAGAAAGACCTAAGAAATTTGTGAGAATTTTGTAGTAATCAATAAAGGGTATGAAATATACACGGAGGAAAGGATTTTAAGAATCAAGATCAAGTAAACCTGTATTCAACTATATTTCTTTTATTACTTTATTTATAACTTCTTACCTTGTGGAACTGTCTTCTGAGAAAAATAGATACAATTTGGTTCCTAAAAAAATTTCAGGTAGAAAAGTTGAAATGTTAGTTTCACAACAGAAAGTCTCTTGAACATGAAAAGTTACAAAATACTAACACAGTAAGTATATTATGATACTTGGTATGACTGAAGCTTAAGAGACAGTCTCTAATAATACTAAAAACTAAATAAATACTAACATTAAAATAACAGTTATTTTATTACTATCATCGATTTTTTTTTTTTTTTTTTTTTTTAAGAAAATAAGGTAAGTAGGCAGGCAGAAAGAAAGAGAGAAAGAATTTTTATTTAGTTGTTCCCCCACCCCCACAACTCAGTCAGGACTCAAGCCCAAGGGAAAGTGGCCTGTGGTCTTTTGGAAGGAACTGACCTAACCACTACTCCATCGGGGCACACCATCTGGCACATTTTCATGTTCTAAAAACATCTACACTTAACTGGTTTTTAACTCTTACCAAGATTTGATATTCTAAAAGATTATTCTTTTTCTTGAGTATAATCTACATCATAAAATTCAGTCCTGTGAAGGATGTTTTTAGTCCCAGGGAGCAATATTTGAAATAAATTTAATTGCAAAAGGTAAATTAAAAACATACTCTTTAAAAACACGATGATGAAATTTTTTTTTTAAATATGTAGAACAAAGACTGGTAGGGAAAACAAATGTCCAAAATTTATGAGTAGCAGTATTTGGATACTGGTATTATAGTGATTCCTTTTCATATATTTTCTTTAAAGCTATATAGTTTTACATTACATTTATGGTTCTTAAAAAGGTACAGTAACAACATATATTTCCTAGAACTAGATGCTAGAATGTGTATTACAATCCAAACCAAAAACAAATATAAGCTGACACATTTAAAAAAATGTACACTGTATTTCTTATTAATGCTTTCAAAGGATACAATACGTATATAAAGTTACCAAAAAAAAAAAAAAAAGGCTATACTTACTAATCTGGTCGAAAAGCCACAGCTGCATCTTATTCTATGACAAATAAACTGTTTCATCACTTTTGCATCTGGGCATCTACTTCTTATGAGTCATTTCTGTAATAAAGATGTAGCAATTAAGAATATATTATAGCTAAAACAAAATATTTAAGGACAGTTATCTAAATTTTAAACTAGAGAGAACTTTATCAAAACAAATCTTGAGCAACATTCTGTTTAAAAAAAACAAAACCATTAACAGGGCCAAGGGATAGAAGACAAAGCTATCACACCATAGGACTGGAATACACAATGATGTAAACGCACTGAGTATAAAAATCTGTAACTTCTTCAGTTCTCAATCCCTTTCACCCACTGGGGTCTTGCCATGAATAGACTGGGAAAAAGGAAGATTTTCAAAAGAGGTGCTAGAAAATTTCACATTTTAAACAATAAATTAACTACTTGTTTATTAGGTATATTAGTTTGTTTCCTCCTTACACCCATAGAAAGGAAACTTCAGAGATTTCTCTCAGTTTTACTTACTGAGCCTCAACATCTAAGATAGTAACTGTCATGCACTAAGTGCTCAGCAAACATTTATTGAAAAAAATGAATAAACTGATGGGTTGACTTTAATTGATTAATATTTAACCTGCCAGTATTTGAAAGACAAAGCTTCAAAATACCATTTTTACCACATATACACCAGGGATATTAATGCCAACATACTTCTCCTTTTGTTTTTTTCCCCTATAAATAAAGTAGATAATTAAAAAAAACAAGCATAACAGGGTCCCAACCTTCCAGGAACAGAAGAAAGGCATACGTCATTTTGTATTTTTATTAGTGCAACCTTTGGGAAAGACTCCTAGAAAGGAGATTGTTAGATAATGCAATTTTGCCAAATATGGGGACCTATTTTTAAAAAACAAAAACAAAACCCCACATATATTCTTTGAGTTGCCTATTGTTGAGACTGCTAGGACTATAGAGAAGAGAAGAGAAAATCTTATATAAGGAATGAAAAGTTGACATGTCTCAGTAACTCTCAAGCAACCTAGTAGTTCCCTACTTCCCACCCTGTAGTTGATAGTATTTCACAAAATGCAACTATTTTTTTTATAAAAACTAAGGGGAATATAAATATTAACAGATTTTTTTCTTTCAAAATGAAGCAGTCAAAGGATAAACCAAAACTATGTTTGAATGGTTATAGAAAAGAGAAAAGGTAGAAGAGACAGGAATGGAAATAGATTTTCTCAAAATTCAGTTCATTTTAAAGCTTTTATGTGGAGACATGTTTAAGATAACTTAAAATACAAAGTTAATTCAAAAATAAAAAGTCTATAAAATAAAAGAACGAATTGGAACAAATGGACCAAACTATTTATACTAAACTAGTGGCATATCAGAGAATTATTCAATAGCACTTTGAATGTTTAACAGCATATCCTTAGCAGGATGTATACAATAGGCCAAGAAGCAAAGAACAAATGCATCCCAAAAAGCCTTAAGACTACATATAGTAGTTTCATTACTACGAATGTCGGAAAATAGATGGTCATCAGGAACCATAATACGCAGCATGAAAGAGACTCAAATATAAAAATTATATAAGCTGAAATTGCAATATCAGTAAGAACTCATGATTTATTTTACTATAATAAATATTCACTTCTTACTCTGTCCCTGTATCCTAAAACAGTCTTGAAACACTAATTATCTAGTCATAGAGCACATTCCTAGGCGAGATTACTGCTTCTAAATACCATTTTCTCATTTAAAAGCAACCAAGACCCCTAGGATATTGATGTGCTAGGAAGCAAGCTATGAAAGACAACTAAGGCTGGGGGGTGGGGGGGGAAATGACACAGAGGCCAAACAAAGAGCCCACTAGCCAAAGATGAATTAATTTGAATATCAAAAGATAATGATTACACTGATTGAATGTGATACATATTTAAAAATTCATAATCATGCATTTGGAAGTTGGTATCCTGAAAACTGATAAAGGAAAAGAATTAAGCATTTATCCTGCCTTTCTTATAGGAAAAGTACTCCCATAGTAATCAAGTTGTGTCAATAAGTAGAGCTCTTCTTTATAGAAATCCAAATATGAAACGCAGAAAGACAGAATTAGATAAACCACAATTTTGTAATCCTTAACAACAGATTTTTTAAATGATCAACGGCTGCTAAAATCACCTGGTATAAGGTTGTGGGAAACATTACAATGACTAAATCATGTTGATAGTACTTGAACCCATATTTGTCTTAACATCACTAAAAATGATTGAATCAGACATTATGTGCGTAAGCATTCATCACTAATCATAGTAGTCTGGAAGTGTCAATTTGAAGATACCTAGAATTTTAGCACTTTTACCACCTCTACTCTTAACACCATGGTTCAAGCCACCTTTTTTCATCTACATTGCTATATTAATTCCCCATCTGACTGGCCAGTCTCTTACCTTGCTGATCTCAATAAGGCAGATGAGTTCTTTTCAAAAGAAAATCAGATCATGGCATTCTTCTGCTCAAACCTTCTAATTTGACTAAACGCCAAACTACTACTAAATGGTCCATAAAACCATAATCTGATCTTTCCTTTCCCCATCCCTCAAGCGCATCTCCTATCACTTTCCCCCATACCCTCTATTCTTGCCACACTAGCCTCTTTCCTTTCTTTAAACATACCCCACGTTCTCACTTTGGAGCCCCAGGAATTATTTTTTTCCTTTTCCTGCAAAACCAGATCTCTATGGTTTATTCCTCTTCTACTTTTAGAACCTGGTTTTTACATGTTATATCACCAAGGAGCTAACGCCCTGGTACCACAGGTAAATTCAAAATATCTGCCTTGTATTTCCTTATCTGGCAGAGAAATTAATCATAAATTGGAAGATGATCATCATTTGAAACACATGCATCATCAATTTTCCCATCTTTCTGTCTACAGCTATATTGACCCTTTCAGAAGATACAGCTATCATAGTGTGTGTTGTTTTTGGTGTTTTGTTTTGGTTTTGGTTGTTGTCTGGTTTCTAAATCATCTCTACCTAACTCTAGAAAGAAATGGTGAAAGACTTGAATTAAATAACTCGAAATAAAAAACAACAAGAAGCAAAAATAAAGGTCATTCCCTTTCCTACCACTCCTTTAGGGATTTCTGTTGATTACATTATAAAGTTCCAAGTAATCTTAGGAAAAGTTTAACTACTTTCAAATTTATCTGTTACCTTTAGGCACCATGACCACTAGGAAAAAAAAAAGAAAAATCAAAAGAATTCACTTGTTCTAACATGACTAGACTAGCTATGACCTGGTAAGGATGTATGAACTTAATTATTTTTCTTTAAATAAACAAACTCCCCCTGGATTAAGCCTACTCTGACTTTTAAACATCCTGTGGCTGGCAAGCTTCAGGGTCTTCAGAGAGATGGCCAAGGGACAGAGAAAACAGCAAGTATGACTCAGTGATCACATTTAATAGTTTCTGAAGACCAAAACAAAGATACCAGTTCTGGCAAGGGTTCTCTAGAATTGCCCCAAAACTGACTTGTCCACATACTTTTCATCTGAACAATCTATTTTCACTTAAGTTTAAGGTTAACAAAGCACTTGTTATGTGCCTATCAGCCCTTAGGTACAAAAATAAACCAAGAGTACAATAAAAATAATCAGCAGGGATTTTAAGAGTTGGATGATAAAATTTAATGTCAAAATCTGCTTTCTCTGGGGAGTGGGGTGGCAAGGAGAACTCTTAAATGATTTTGTGCAGAAATGTCCTCATTCATTTGGAAATTAAGACTTTAGGAAGTTCAGCCACTTGAAAGGCTAGCAGTATTAAGGCAAACTTCATTGAGTAACTTTTTTACATTAGCTCACTTAATTCTCAGAACTTCTCTATAGGAAAGATATTAACACAGAGAATGGTTAAACTTGTCCAAATCAGAAGGAAAAAAACAACTGCTCCAGGATGCAGAATTTCAGTCCTTTTTTTTTTTTCCCCCCTCTAGAGATTATTATCTGCAGTTAACTGGAATACATTTATTAGTAACAAATACCACATCTGCCCTAAAAGTGACATGTAAATGAATCTAGGATACTCATTTAAGAAATGTGTTCCTATCATCCACAGTTTCTTGAGATACAACAGGAAATTTGACTGCTACACATTAGTGAAAAAGCTGAGCATTAACTACATTTATGTCTAAGGAAAGAGAATAAGAATAAACTAGGCATGGCATAGCTAGATAATTAGTATTCATTAAAAGTGATTACCTGAATCAATGACTGAGTGACTGCTATTTCACATACTCTGATAAGTCAGGGAAGAAATATTACGATTTAATAGACTTGGGTACATAAAACAGTCTGTGTTCTTCTAGATGTATGAAATACTTTTCTCTTTCTTGGTACAAATATAGACAGACACACACACACAAAGCATTCCATTAATTTCTTAAAATTTGGAATAAAATTGTTAGTTATGTTTCCTAATTTTCCTTTTCTGAAAATGATTTCAACTGAACTAAGGTAGCTTAGTTCCTGGTGCTATGGGAAAAAATTTACTGGCCTCAGTTCTTTATTTGCAACAAAATATGATTTCTAATGTGTCATTAATCAGAAAATAGCTTGCAAGAATATTCTTTCTAAATTGTAAACTTAATTGGCTATCATACAGTAAAAGTAAAACATGTATTCTAAAATAAAAATCACAGCTATTAGTTAACTACCAGGACACATTACACAGAAATGTAGTCTTGCTACACTAATATCATCCACTGTAATTTGAAGAACGTGAAAATTCTTTGAAACGAATTATCCCTATTACCTAAATTAACATGCCATTTAAACAACTTACTGTTTTACAGAAAGGAATCAACAGATTGATAAAATAGCTTCCCAAAGGCCAAAACATATGCTAGTCTTCTAAATACTTGATTGTGACCTTAAAGTTTTCAACATACATTAACACACAAAAAATAATCTCTTGGCATGCTCGGTGGCCTACTGACTAAGGCTACTGGGCGTAGCAGCTCATATACAACCCAAGGACCCAGGCAAAAAGACAGGAAGGAGGGCTGGAGGCATGGATAACCAAGATAAAATAAAGTGCTTCTTCCTCCTCTCTCTGTCTGCTTGCCCACCTGCCTGCCTTCACTTCTGCCTGCAGTTTTCCTTTAAAAAAATAAAAATCTCACTCACGATGTCAATTTATTGAAGTGACGGTTAAGGCTGATTGGCAAAGATGGTAGGGAGGGAGAACACACTACTAAAATGCCAGTTATAAATAATACAGCCTTTAAAAGAAATGTCTGTTTTTATTGTTTTCTCAACAATAAAATACTTTGTGTACAGATTTATTAAAACTAAATAAAGATACTGAGATGTTACATGGCTTAGAAATCACTGTTGGGGCATCATGTATATATTTGCTATTTTGTTTTACATTTTAACAAAATGAAAGTACACAGCATAAGGAGTATATATTGTTTTGAAATTTATCATACATACAATCTTTCCTACAGTTAGTGTTTGCTTCTTTCCCTTCCTTCCTCTTGTATATACTCACATGCTGTATGAATAATTGCTATTTTTAAAAAACTTTTGTTTCGTATACAAACATGCTACTCAAATTCTGGCTATGATATAAAAAATGCATTTCTAGCAACCCCTGATGGAGCAGTGATTAGGTCAATCACCTCCAAAGGATACAGGCCATATAACCCTGAGTTCAAGTCCCATTTCTGGAGGGGAATACAATCAGTGTGAATAACAACTAAAATGGAAAGAAAATGTGCTTCCTCCTCTCTCTTTCTGCCTGTCTGCCTACTTACCTTCATTACTGCCTGCACCTTTCCTTTAAAAAAAAGAATTATTTCTTAGTAAGAAACAATTCCGTCTTAAGATGGGATTCTATGTAGAATGTCAAGCTAAATATTTGCAGAGTTTTCTTCTGTCTTCAACACTATACACAGAGAATATTACTATGTGATATATATAAATCCAAACATCACAGTCTAAGTCTTTCACGGATTTTAATATATACACAATAAATTTTCAGTATGGGGGTTAGGTAGCTTGGAATTAGGGCAGGGTTGCCTTTGATACTATTTCCAGGGAGCTGAGTTATTTGAATATTAAGACTTTAGTATTTGAGAGTCTCTTATTGTCCTTATATCTATGTGCCCTGGGACTGTCACCCAAATCCATTAAAATTTCTTCAAAAGTGGAAACAATTTTTATAAAGCTCACTTCAATCCTTTAATTTCCTAGGGAATAATCCATAACTTCAAACACAGAAGTCAACCAAGAAGTTAAAAAATTTTTTCCCTAAATTTCTCCTTTATCTGTTAGGAAGAAAATACTTATAAATTCATACTTTAGTAGATCTGATAGGTTCTAAATAATTTTTAGCAATATAATAAACAATTTTTCCACAACTGAACTGATAGGCATTACAAGGAGCAAAAAAATAAGAAATGACCAATGTCTTCAGTTTCCAGCAAATTGAAAAGTAAAATTCTTGTCTCATGAAAGGACCTACAACAAATTAATATCCCAAAGCATTTAATATAAGTTATAACCATTTTCTCTGAACTATTACTATGAAATACTATTTCTCGTAAAACTCATAAAACTTTTAGTTACAAGTCATCAGACAAATCAAAGGAATTCAGTGGCCATCCATAACTCGCATCTCTTTCATTACCTATAAAGAACTTGCCTAATATTCTATATTTAGATGGCATGTAGGGGGAAAAAAATGCTAGGAAGGCAGGTGAGAATGAAAAACCTCATAAATTGGCCATATTAGAAATAACAGAACAGATTTTGAGAGTAGGGGGGAAAAAAACCTGTGAAATCATTTCATATTTTACAGGTAAAGAAACTGAAACAGCTTATGAGCAAGGAAAGAACTGAAGTTCACGTTATAAATGGTATTCTCCCCTAGAATTACCGATTCCAAGAAATCTGTAATAGGTATTTAGCTTAAACATATCCATAGAATATATAATCAGAACAGATGGCAATGCTAAAGAGCTTAAATGAATGCACTATTCTGAGTATAGTATGTAAGTTCGGGGAAATTAAAAATGCCTCTGTGTCCTTCAAAAACGACAGAATTCTAATAAGTAACCTGTTTCTTTGGTGCAGCTCTTCAGGACAGGCTGGGCATAATGGATCATTGCTCTAGACAAGCACAGCATTTCTTAGTAAACTCACCATTAGCTAATATTCATAAAGATAAAAAACTACGAATACTGGTAAAGACAACTGCACACTAAAACATTTCATAAAAGAGGCATAAATCTCAAAGTTGCAAAAAAATTAGAGTACATAATATTAATTGTAGTCACACAAAAATCCATGGCACACCCTGGTGGAGCAGCAGTTGGGTCTACACTGCCTCCGAAGGAGCAAGCCACATGCTCTGGGTTGAGTCCAGGGCCCGGTGGGAAGCAACCAATGTGACAACTAAATAAAATAAAAAATAAAGATGCTTCTTCCTCCCTCTCTTCCTGCCTACCTGCTCACCTTCATTCCTGTCTTCACCTTCCCTTTAATTAAAAACAAAAACAAAAAGAAACTTTTATTAATTTCATAAACATTTACATTATATCAAATATATAAAGTATTGTTCTGGTAGCACAAAAAAACTACAGGACACACAGACTTGTACCAAAGGAATAATTAATACCAAGAGTTGTGGTTTATGAAGAAATACTCTAGCTTGGTTGACATCACCGAACTATGAGAGTTTGTAACTATAACTTTTCCCCCAAACTAAGTTGGATACATTCCAAGTTAAATAGCTCTTGTTTATTACTCCTAGACATTACATATTTTTCAATTTTAAAATAGAAATACGTAAGTCAGTTTAAAATGCAAACTGGGATAGAGGTTTAAAAATTAACTGCTTACTCTAGAGAAAGCATTGGTTCTTGCTTTTAAAAAGGCCCCACCTTCTATCAAGAACTAAGACTTGGGAGTTCAGCATCTGCACAAGAATAAGTGATTGAAAACATCAGAAAGGGTAGGAAAATGTGAGACACTGTCTCATCAGTATCACTGCCCAAGTACCAGGACCCAGGGTCAGAAGGGACACCAGTGACATAGAGCCTCTTCACAGGGACTGAAGAG
Source organism: Solenodon paradoxus (assembly GCA_004363575.1). Taxonomy (NCBI): domain Eukaryota; kingdom Metazoa; phylum Chordata; class Mammalia; order Eulipotyphla; family Solenodontidae; genus Solenodon; species Solenodon paradoxus. Next base: position 561,939 of record RJWH01000543.1, read on the forward strand.
CTTACTCCACACTTCAGATGCCTCATCATCGAGGAACTGTGCCCTGGAGGACAGCATGTACATCCTAGTGTGGAAAACAGAGTTTCCTTTGGAGAGCAACAGGAGTGGAGAAAAGAGAACACAGGTCAGGGGGCAGGAAGAGCCAAGAGATCTAACTGAAGGATTTTCATTTGTTGAACCAAAACTACAGTGGGAGGAATGAAAAAGAGGAATAACATTCTAGTAAACACACTGCTGGGTATCCCTTTTGATTGTGTGACTCCGAAGAACACCAAATTAGAATCAAGAGTGCACTGGAGGGTTTCATACTGAAATAGGGTCAGAGGGCAAAATCTAACTCCACCCCACCAATAGCAAACTGGGGGAAAATATGTTCTCCTGGTTACAGTACTCACACTACTAGGGCAGCGATCACCTAGGGTGAGCAGCAGGCTGCCGGAATCTGCAACTGGCCCAGACAGCTGAGTGCCTTCTAGCTGTTCGTGGAGTTTCTGTGGTCGCTCTCTCAAGAGAGAATTTCAAGAAAGACCCCAGCACTCTGAGAAACAGAGACTGTTCTCTGCTTGGGGCTGCTACTGCTAACCACACTACTTGCCTGCAGCTTAAAGGCCCCAGTCTATGGCAGCAAAAGCTCCTGCCCATAGGTCTATGCTCTGCAACCTGAACTCCTAACACAAGATGATTACATGCAAAACAGGCCTTAATGACTTTCACAAAGCAAAGGAGTTGCAATGTTTTTCAATGGACCATTCCAGTGCTGCTTATAAGACAGTCTGTGTGTCAGAAAGAGATTGAAAGGGAGAGAGAGAACATATATGCTTTTTCCTCCCTTGCCTCAGTCTTGGTCACTCTTATTTCCCATCTTTCTTGTCCACCCGCCCCTTTTATATCCAATAACTGGCCATCTCAGCACTGACATTCAGAAAGAAAGCATTTTTATCAGGCTGCAAAATTACAAGTCATAAAATGAAAAAAAAAAAATCAGAAAGTACTCTATTTGCTAAAAAACACAAAACTAAAGTGAACTACAGTCACAAATCTTCTACTTCTTTTAAAATGCCTAAATATACAAATATACCAGTAAAAGACTACTGGATTCATTTATAGGATATTCAGTTGTAAGATAAATATATCAGGAAAAGGACACTGAAAGAATCAGCTTAAATACAGTAGTCTGAGCACAGCTTTTAGAGTCATATTTCTGAATTTGTGTCCCATGTCTGAGTTGATTAACTTTATGTTCTTGGGTAGTTTACTCACTCTCTTGGCCTATTACCTCATTTCTCAGACTGTGAAGATGACTTTCAACAATGTATATATGACAGCATGGCACCGACAACATAGTAAGGGCTCAACGTATTTCATTTAAAATATGAGGTGTAGTGACCATCTATCATTCTTTTGTTTGCCCTAGCATCTGAACTTAGCTCTAAGCTTGTAAATTTCCAACCTTCTTATTTCAGAAGGTCAAAGAGTTGCCCACATCTTAAATTTGAGAACTTCCCCTAATCTTGTAACTTTAAAAGGTTAAACACATTCCCAAATGTCCTATGTATCTAGGAGCTGACAAATACCCATGCCCAATTCAGAATAGGAATGAACTACCAGTGAGTAGGAGAAATAAAGACCAAAAAGAAGTCTGTCTCACACTAATGGCAGAGAAATTGCAGCAAGGTCAAGCCCAGGGCAGAGTGGTAGCATTTAAAAGCATCCAGAGTTAGCAGTCACTGGGCAGACTGTGGCGTCTATCAGTCTGTCTCTAGATGGTAGTGGCATCCTCATGGGACTATGTGATTTGGGGTATTGTTTTCTGACTGCTTAAGCCTTGATTCTGGTTCTCAAATCCTTGCAACAATCTGATGAGCCAATGTGTTCTACCCAACATCCTTTAAAAATACATGACATGCTTGAATTGGTTTCTACTGCCACCAAGAATTCTGACTGACACATCAAGTAGTGGGTAATATCTATTTTCACTTGCCTCATCCCACAGGGTAAAAAAGAATCTATATTTAATCTCTACAAAGAAACACAAAATTATTGTACACTTTCAGCCCAATGGTTTTTATCCTGTGAAATCTTAGAAATTTTTTTTGTTACATTTTGGATAATCACTTTCCTAAATTAGAAAATGAGAAATATCTAATCAACTTTTAGATTTCTTGTTTCAAAGGAACATAGTTGAAGAGAAGTGATGATGACATGGGAAGATGTCTTCATATAAGGAGTAGCTGTCATTGAGGTAACAGAAATCATTTAACATGCTTGAAGTCACCCTCTCTATTACAAACAACTTTCTTCCCAGCAGGAGTTTTTCACTTGAGGTTCTATAACCAAGGAGTTCCCTCCCCATCTTAAGAGTAATTTTTAAGGCGAAAATTTAAAAATTATCAAACAGCCTTAAATATTCCTCTTTTGTTTTAACCAATAACAGAAAAATATCTATGTAACGAAAGTATTCAGTTAAAACAGTGCATAGTAAATCAGTACCTGACTGCCACGGTCTGATTTCACAATATGTAAAACAACTTTTCTTCCTCTTCCAAATTTTTCTGCTGGGCATTTTGTAGTTCAGTAATGCTTTTCCACTGTCTAAAATGTTAAAGCTCAAATCTGTTAACTTTATTACTTCTCAATACAAATCTAATACAAGGTTCTCAGAGAGAGTAAAACTTAAAGGAGCATGTTTTGAATCTCGAAAGTCAATTACCACATAGAGCAGAAACTACATTTTAATGAATAAGGGAATGATCTAAACAAAATCAAGCAGCTTTTTAAAAATTTTTAATAAGGTGATAAAAAGGAGCCAAGCAGTTGGAAATATATATTGATGTCTATTATATACCTACCATATTAAAATTTCAACAGAAAAAAACCCTGAATTTTGGCAGAGATCTGTTTTTTTAAAAGGCTAGAGAATGTTAAGAGTTCACGATGACCATGCATTAGTTATGATACAAGACAAAAGCGATTGAGGCCTTAAGGGTTAAGCAATTTATCCAAAGAAACTATCTCATGATTTCTAGCTGAATGATACTAAAACTTCAGTGTGCCCTTCAAACTGAATCAAAATAAACTGAACACCAAATGGTTATTAACTCCTGAATTTAAAATGGAAAAATAAATACCAAATGCAAGGCAAGTGATTTAAAAACCCAACTGCTAATACTCTCTATAACATAAAGTTCTGATTTTTTTAATCATTTATAAATACTCTGGACTTATCAATGTAGGAAAAAAATCATCAAGAACTAGTGTCCATAAATTCATTTCTATGTAACTCCCAAGATGTTACAAGGCAAAAATGTTTTTGCCTATATGCTCAGTGCTATTTCATTAATAACCAATTTTTATTTATTGGTTGTTATTGACTGCATGCCTTCAGAACATAATTTAAATGTCTAAACACCATGAAGTAAAATTTATGCCATTCTACCAAAAGACAATTTTTTTTTCTAGTTATAATCTACCTGCTGTAAAAGAATGCCATAATCCCTTAAGGGAAAGTTCCTTTGCATTTGGTTACCTTAAACTAAACATAGCAGGAACCCTCCACTCAGGACAGTGAGAAGAAATGCTCACACAAAGTCTAACTCTTCTGTAAATGAAACATGTCCAAGTCATCCTTACGAACTAGCTGTATCTATCTACATTTTATGAGAGGCCTAGAGGCAGTAAAGCTAAAAAAGACCCGGCCAGCTCTGGATTACCACCCTATTATGAAGAGTAATTTATGTTATGAAACAACAGTAACAGCCAAACCATTTTTCAGAGGGTGGAGGTGGGGGGAGCTAACAGACTCCTACCAAAACAAGGTGCAAGAACAAAAAGTACGTGTAACCCAAAAGAGAACAGGGAGAGAATATGTGTATAAAGAGACAAGAGTGAGTTTACAGCAAGGATGGCAAACCAAATAACAAGTATTGCTACTTCCCCTCCTTCAAAACTGGCCCACACTGGTCACAGGTGATAGTTCTGTGGAGCTTGGTAAAGGTCTCAGAAACCTCTAGAAGGCTACTACAAACTAATGAGAGTTGTCAGTCAGACAAAACAGTCAGCTATTCCTAGTTCAAATTGAGTGGAGAAAAAAAGAGGTAAAGAAATATAGTAATAGTAAGAGCCTCACATATTTACTGAGATGTATTTAATTCTTTTAGGTTGCACACAGTTTCATTTAATCCTTCTAACTTCCTAACTGTTAATATTATGTCCATTTTATAGATGGAAAAAAAACCCTGAGGTTCACAAAACTGTAAACAATCAACTGGCCTTAGTCATACATACAATTAGTAGTAGAACTGGGGCTCTAACACAGACTTAAGCACTTGAACATTTCTTTTAATTAACATGGACCTAACAACTGACCTAACCCTCTATCTATCCTCCCATGTAAATCCACCAGATTAAAAAAAATTTTTAAAGGAAAGATGCAGGCAGAAATGAAGGTGAGCAGGCAAGCAGGCAAGAAGAGAGGAAGAGCATTTTATTTATTTATTTATTTTTATTTAGCTGTTCATCTTGATTTTGTCTGTCCCCTGTTCCCCTCCACTCCAAAATTATAATTAAATACGATCATGTTTCTAAATGAAAGTCTGGAAAATGCGACGGATGTATCAAAGTTGTATCATTTTCAATATTTAATATTTTAATGAACATTTTGAATATTTCTCTCTCTACATACATACAAAATATCAATGGAATTCTGTGTCAGTGTGAATATACTATGCCAGAACATTTTGGTTTTTATCGTTGTTGTTTTACTGCGATAACATTGGTTTATAATATTTATAACATCTGATTTTAATTACTGAAATTTTAGTATTACTGAGGGTTTCCTGAGAAAAAACTATGCTTTACTCTGCTTTGTGTCTGCAATGCCTAGGCATATGAGCAAGTAAGTGTTCAATGACTGCTAAAAAAATGAAGGTTTCTTGCCCTTAGCATACATCTCTGAAGAGAGAATTAAAAAAGAGCAAGCTCCCAAATTAGGAAACAACAAATGTCAAGTATCAAAGTCATAAATAGGCTGTGTAAAACTCTGCTTAGGGACAGAAACACACAAATTTGACACTGCTATTCAATACATTATCATATGTCTAATGTAGTTAGAATAAAATAGAAATATTCATAGGCACAGGAGTAATTAACTGTGTTAGGACATACAGATAAGTTACACAGAGAAAATACAAAAATTGCACACACTTTTAAGAGGTTTCTAGGTCAACAGTTCGTCTCCCAAAAATCACTTCCCATAGCAGAGACAGGCTTTCTCTGCTATGAAAACTGCTGCAGTCACATAGAACAAGTCTTAGTACAGTGGCATCATCTTAGGTTTGCTTGGGGGAGTAGAAAGGGAACTACAGGGTCAAAAAGGTCTGAGGAATCAATCAAACCCTTGCCAGCAAAATGAGAGGAGTGGTGGAGATGAAGCCCATGTAGCAAGTTAAATTTTTAAAAACCTGCAAGAATGGGGGGGGGGGGGGGGGGCTGCACACATGATTGACCTTGACTCCTTCCTAAAACTCACCTTAAATATCTAAAGGAATGTTTTGAAGTATTAAGCCCCTATAAGAATAAAGAGAATGGAATAAGGCAGAGCAGTGAATGAGAGAAATCAACAGTATGTTGGAAATTAGAAAGGGAAAAAACGTGGTAACTAACCTAACAAGACAAAGAAAAGTTGAAACCTCAACTTAAGAGGAAGAAGCCATTAAGAAGCAAACTGAGGTATGCCTTGGTGGAATAGTGGTTGCATCCATCAATCACCTCCTTAGGAGGCAGCCCACGAGTCCCAGGCCCAGGGGGAACAACCAATGTGAACAACTAAATGAAAAATATAAAAGTGTTTCTTCCTCCTCTTCCTTCCTACATGCTTGCCTACCAGCCTTCATTCCTGCCTGGATCTTTCCTTAAGCCGGGGTAGGGAGAAGAGGAACAAAATACACGAAAGAAGAATAATGGTTTGCTACAGTTCAATTTGGGATTATAAGAATGTTCTGGAGATTGATGGATAATGGTGATGGTTAAACAACAATATGAATACAGTACTCAGTGCCACTGAATTTTACACTTTAAAATGTTACAATGTAAATTTTGTGTGAAGTGTATTTTACCACAATTTAAAAAAGGAGCAGCAAGGTGACTCATGCTGGAGAGATTCAGGTACTGGCACGATAAAGACAAAAATGCAGGGTGGGGCTAAAAAAAGAGAAGACTGGCTGAAAGTTCATTTAAGTGGCCTTACTCTGAAAACCCAATCTTCTCCCCATTCTTGATAAAAGTCTAGTGGATCAGACACCCAGATGTTAGGAACACAAGAAACAAATGAAAGCAAGACAAATACCTCACTAAAAAACAGGGAGAATTATGTGAAAGTCCGCATTTTAAACAGGATACAGAAGGCTATCTCCAAGAAGAAAAGGGAACTGACAAATTATCTGACATGTCCAATCATATTGAAAGACACTTTAGATTTGTCAGAGTTGCAAATGAATTAATAATAGGCACAAAGAATATAAAATTTTAAAATCGCAATTATTTTAGAAAACATTGAGTTGGACAAGAACGGAAGTGTAATCAAAAGTGAATTTTGTGACTCAGCTGTGAAAAATACTTGTGTGGTGATAATAATATAATACTAAATAATTTACCCCCAAATCTGATATCCCATAAAAGATGTGAGAAAGGGATGTGTAAATGTTTGCAGGCAGTAAAAAAGTTAAGATGACTAAACCTCATTTTTCTTAGAAAGATGTCAGTAGCTACTATCTAAAATGAAATGACAACAAAAAGCAGAACAGGCTTAGAAAAATAAAGGCAAATAAATAGCTAAGAGAACTGAAAATAACCCCTAAAGACTGGACATTGGAGGTGAGGTACAGAGTACCGTTTATGTTAACTTTGAAACATTATTCAACTTTCAAACTACATATGTACAAATACCACATGATTTTACAAATATGTCATTATAAAATAAAATTTTATTTAAAAAGGTAAAGCAGAAGACTATCGTGATGTTAAAAAGAGCTGCAATTGCCTAAATCTGCATTTTTTAAACTATTATGTTGATTTCTATTAATTCTTAAAATTTTGAGTAGGGCTGAGGTCAGTAGTACTAAACCTTTCATATAGCACAATTCATGAACTGATACAGTATGCAATTCAGTGGAGAAATACTTTGGGCATACAGCAATTCTAAAGCCTAACTGTTCAAAACTACTCCATAAACAGTATTTTATTTATTCATTTCCCCCTAAGAATATATATTTGGATAGATTTATATAAAAGCTTATATTATTTGTAACTCTTGGGTCAAATCCAAAATTTGGCATATTGAATGACTAGCATTTGTAAGCATCAGTGATGGTAGAGTTGAATTTATATTTAAGTTTGAATGTCAAGTCATACAAATGGGCAAATTGAAAGGCTACCTCATGGAAAAATATACAAAGTACTAAATATGCAGAAGAAAACAGGAAGCAATCTTATCTGTAAGAACTGTAGCAACTTGCAACTTTTTAAAAGTCACATTCTTGTGGGCACAATTTCACCAACTAAATATAATCTAATTAACATATTTCTCTACAGTCAAAACCAAGAAAAAAATTCCAGAAAAGGAAAATGCTTCAAAGCACAAGATTAAAACCATGAGCAGTATCAGACTCTCTTGAAGTTTTAAAAATTAATGAAGCTCTTTTCATATAAAGATTACAAGCTATGAGACTTGGTTTGCTTTTCCTGCAGTTCTAACAGACTATGCTGATTTACAACATACAGTTGTTCAATTTCATGTATCAACTGTATAACAAATGTACAAACAGTTAAAACAATAATTACAAAGGCTTACAAACATTAAAATCATATACATTAAATGATTTACATCCCACACCATATAATCAAATGAGAGATGGTTTTAGAGGCATAGAACATAAAGTACAAAGAAAACTCCAAGTATTTATACTGAGTACCTACTTGTCAAGGAATAAAGAAAGCAAAGCAAGTGAGACCATGCTCCTGAACTACAGACGTTTGAAATTTAGCAGCACAGGAGGAGCAAGACCTGCAGGGCTGCCAAGACTAAGACAGGAAAACAATTCATGAACAATATAAAACAGTGAAATGACTGAGAACACCAAGTCCTCAACTAACATCATTTGGCTATAACGTTGATGAGAAAAAAGAAATCCTGGTCGATGTTGAACAAACAACATTAAACACAGATCTGGCTTTATTATACATCATTTCACTTAAAACTGCAGTTTCAAAGAACAATGTTAAATGAGGACTTAAAGTAGTAAATTATAACACAGAAAGTAATTATAAATGAGAGAAAAGAAAATGGTGGGTTTGAAAGAGAAAGTAGGCTCTGAACAGGGTCTCAAAAAATTAGAAAAGTATTTAAGAAATAAGGGAAAAAGATCAAAGCCATTCTCTCTCTACGTTTTGCTGCATATTTAAAATCTGTTATAATGACATTCTAGGGACAAATATATGCAAAATTAAAAAAGAAAGTAATTTAAAAGAGAACTGATTCAGATAGTGGAAATAAAAATGAAGTAGTAAACAGAGAGGAAATTATATACAACTTCAAAAAATTAAAGACAGAAAAACTTAACAACCATACATCTTGTGTATCATTAAATGTTCACATTATTTTGATTTGCCTCATTCCACTATTTGAGGGGCAATAAGAGCATTATAAATCTCATTACCACTACGAAAGACTGACAAAAAGTTTTGCATAGCAACAAAACTAAAGACAGTTGAGGTTTCCTGGTACCTAGCCTATAATCTACCCATTATACTACACACTACTTTATATATTAAGCATTTTACACTGGACTTAATGTCATTAACCTCAATCTTTAACAACCAAAAATATTAGGGTATTATTGCCACTATATTAAAAAAAAATTTTTTTTTTTAAAGATGCCCATTTTAAAGTAAGTATGCAGGAGTCGAACGGTTCTCACAAAAGACCACAAAACCTTTAGATCCAGAAATGTAGTCTTTCCAATACATTAAGATATATTACTATTCCAGTGCAATCCTTAGTCAACAGGTCATTCCAATGATCAGAAGGGAAGCGTGAGATACACAACAAACTTCAGAGCTAGTTCCAAGGTATTCATACACAGAATTTTTTTCCAATTGTTACCTAAATTATTTTGTTATTGGATGATAGCTGCATAATGGTTGAAAACCAAAGAAAAATATTTAATATGTCTAAATGAAATACTATGAAATAAACACACTCAGGAAATACACAAGTTATGCCATATTGTATTAGTCACAAACTTAAAATTTTCACAGGAATTATAACACTACTTTTTATACCTAAATTAAATTTTCTCTATAATTAATAAGATCTTATTAATTTTTGCACATCTATATATATTATCTATACTAGTTAACCCAACTAGATTAAAATTCATCACAAACTAAAACATATTGGTTCAGCGACTAGAAGCCATACGTCCTTTCCATTCTCTCTCACTTCCTTTCTGTCTTCCCACATCCAAGGCAAAAGATTTATTTCCATGTTATTCCATTATAGTCCCACTGGAAACAGCTCCGAGCAGTAGCCAGCTGCTCCCTCTCCCTTCTATAGGAATCCTCTACTGAATTCATTGAACCCATTTATTTAATGTACAGAAGGGTTTAGCTAAGTTTCCTTCCAATATTTTTATGTGTTTGTGTGTGACTAGGAGAAGAAGGTAAAAGGAATTTTGAATGGAAGCATGAAACAGTCTGAGACAAGCATCAATCTCCAAAAGCACCTGTGGCATAACAGAAAGCAATGTACCCGGAGAGGACAAGCAGTCTTAATCCCTACTCTTGCTCACTTTCTGTTGCTCAGCTGAGTGACCTCCTGCCCCCGAGATTTCAACTGAGCATCTTCAGTCTCCAAAAGCACATCGAGGAAACTATCTTAATTTAGCAGTTTTTGGTAATAACGATAAAGCAGAAACAGCAGTAATAGCAGAAATAAAATAGTGATGGCTATAGTAATAACACTAGAATAAATGTTTGAAGAGTACAAACTAGAGGGCTGTAGGCTCCTGTGATACTGCTAAATGATCAAACATAAAACAAATCGTTCTGTAAATGCTCATTTTAAATCATATTTTCTTAACTAACATCTATATGTTTGTCTCATGTGCCAGTACCTATTCTAAGCACTTTACAATTTATTTAATCCTCATAACAACCTTAGACATAAGTACAGATGCTAGCCCCTTTACAGACGGAGAAACTGAAGCACAGGGATTATATCACTTTTATCCAAGTCACACAGCAAAGTAAAACAGACTCCAAAATCCACGCTGTTAAGTCACCATGTAGTTGTAGATAGACAGACCATCATTTCTACTTATTTTCAGATTTTAAATGATTTTTTAGCACACATTCTCTCTGACTAGGTCTGTCTCAGGTTAGCATTTAACATTATACTAGCTGAGTTTATTAATAAGAAAATAATTGTGGTACACTCCTGTGGACATCAACAGCTAAGGTACAGGCCATGTAAAGTTCAAGGACCTGGGTTTGAGACTCAGAGATGGTAGGGGGGAGAAAAAGAGGGAAAAAAAGCAAGCAAAAGAAAATTGAAATGGATATCAAGAGCAAACCAGAAACTGGGATCCATGTTTTATCACATTCAGAAAATCAATAATGAATAGTAACATTCATTGAATTACTTCATTATCTATTCAGCAATTTATTAGTTATAATTCTCTGAATAGATATCAGTTCATGCATATACATGTGTGCATACACACACAAACATGGACTATTATGTATTATTAGTCTGTTTTAATGATCATGTATCAGATTAAATATTCAAACAAGCAAATATATTCTAATGAACCCTGAGACACCCAGTAACTGATAAGTACAAAAGAAGATAGAAATTTCTATAGCTTACTAAAATTTAAACAATACAAATTTGTTGCTGTTACCACAAAGGTTTATAAAAATATTAACATTAAAGTTTCCTCAAACATATCTAATTGTTACCAATAGTACTAATAACATTAAAATTATTGCCTCTAAAGAATAATACACAGGAGCATCCTTGTGGCTCAGGCAGTTTAAATAGCTAAGTTGCTACTTTTACAGCTAAGCTGCCGGCCATGGTCCAGACTGTAAAACCTACAGATCTGGACTTGAAACCTGGGGACATGAGGCTAAAAAAGAAAAAGAACATATCAGTGCTTCCCTAATTTATCAGGATAATTGTATTTGTGGTACCATTCTAAAACACTGGATAATTTAGGAAGACTGAAAGTTAAATAATTCAATCAAACCCAATGTTACTGAATCCAATTAAAACAACAAAACCAAATATATTCTTTGGGAATGTAGAACCAAAACCCAGAGTTTTGGAAGTCTTATTAACATTAAGACAATAAACTGAAACTTTGAAACGATTCCCAGAAGCGTTAATGCTAAAAGTGACTCTTCTCCATGAAAAGAAATGCATGCAAAATAAGCATGCCTTAAAAGAATTAGTGTTAAGAGTGAAAATAAAAGACATTTAAAGACAACTTTACTGTCCCATAATTTTTTAAAGCACTAGAAGAGAAAATTTAAGGTTAAAGTAATACAAAGGCATTAGTTGGAGAAAATATGAAGATAAAGAGATAAATATTAATGAAACACTTCTGGAACAGAAGTGCGAACGGGGTTCTAATTAACCAAAGATGAAAACAGCAGGAAAAAAAGACAAGAAACTCGTGTGCAGAAACATTTTTTTTTTAATTTGTATTGAAAATTAATCATATAGGACAAGAAGAGGAACAACTAAATAAAGTGCTTCTCCCTCCTCAAAAGAAAATTATATAATCATAAAATAAGAGGTTCCATCTACTGTGCTAATGCCACATTTTACCATGTGCACTCAATGAAGACTTTTTCCTCCACTATAAATATACAAAAGGTTTTTGTTGGTGCAATTTACTACGCCTATTCTCAGCCCTAGGATATTTTTGTACCCAATTTCAAATTGGAAATGGGATGCTATCTGTTCTCAAAATGTCGAGTTACTGGCAGAAACACAGCTCCATGTCTAATAGAACTTGTATGTTCCACTACAAGTCTTTTAAGTGGTATTCTTATTTACATGTAACTAAGACTACCTGTATATTTAAAAATAAATCAAAACTCATGGGATGCAACACACACTGGTGGCTCAGGTGCTAAGCCGGTAGCTAGGATGTAGACCATGAATTAAGGACCTGGGTTTGCAACCTGTCTGTGGAGGGATGTAGCCCACACAACCAAAATGAACAAATAAATAAATAACAAATAAAAATGATCATTTCTCCTCCTCTTCCTCATGCCTGCCTTTCTTCCTCTTAAAAAACTGATAAAATGGATCTGAGCTCTCCCCTCATTTGAGAAGTCATAGTCGTTATTTATCACTAAACTTCAATGTTCAACAGATTAATTTACATATACCCTTCATATTATGGAATTCATTTTTCAAGGTTAGTTACAAAATGATTCCTATTTTCCCACCACTGCCTAAGAAGAGAAATGTGCCCACAGAAACATCCCCAAAACATTAAAACAAACTACATACTACTACAAAAGAAAGCTGCTGCTTCCTTTGCTTCTATTTCCTCATTCATAATACTAGGTACTTGATATCCAGCACATTTCAGGAATGGAAAATGGCATTGTATTGATAATTAAAAGATTTCTACAACCAGATGTATTATTGTGAGCAACTTAAATGTGGAATTCAAACTAGTTGTTCATATACTCCCATCAGGTTCTATGATTCTACTTTGAGGAAAAAGGAAAAGCTTCATGTGTGTTTTTAAAGTTACAATAATATGCATTAGACAAAACAGACATTATTGTAAAAATCTATCTGGTAGTGTAGTGGTTGCGTGAAGTCCACATACATCCCAAGGTTCTGGGTTCACATCTTGGGCCGGTGGGAGCAGCCAAGATGAAAAACAAAAAAATAAATAAAACGCTTCTTCCTCCTCTTTCTTTCTGTCTGCTGCCACTGCTCTCATCTTCATTCCTGCCTGCACCTTTCCTTTAAAAAAAAAAAAAGGCACTCTATCTGAAAAAAAATGTTATGAACAACACAACACAGTAGACTTTGGTTATTTTCTCTATAATTTATTCTTTCTATCACTTAGTTTTTCTAAGTAAACTCCCAGTTTCCCAATTCTATACTTTAAATTCCTTTAAAAGCTGTGTATTTAAAAAACAATCTGTTAAGACAACTTGACAAATACTTATTTTTATTGGGGGGGGGGGAATTCTTGGCACTAACATTTCTAAAATAGTTAAAATTTAGTCCTAGGGGCAAAGTAGGACTTCAGAATCTACTCTTCTAGTCCATCTCACTCCTAGTACTGAAGAGGAAAATGGAGACACTAATTCACCATTTTGGCCACTTACTACTAACTATGTCAGCCTAAACTCTTCTTAGGAGCCCAAAGGGAAATCTACTACTACCATGGCCACAGAAGATCTTTACCTCTAATCACACAAAGTGCTACGAAGGGGGACTGATGCTCTTCCTCACACCTATTAGTGACAACAGCAACATTTGCTAGCAGTCGTGCAATGAAAACTGTGAGTGGTAGCAGAATTAAAGGATCCAATATTTCTGCTCTCTGTTGTAAACAACCTAGATAATCTCAGGGATTGTGATTATGATGGGATTTCACTTTTATAATTAGGTTAACTTTAAGAAAGTTGATTTTCAAAAAGAGAAATTATCCGAGTACCTCTGAGCTAAAATGCATAAACCCTTTAAATCTGGGTCTAGAAATAAGGAGCAGAGAAGCCCAGGCTAAGAACAACTAAACTTGGACATGCTGGCTTTGAGGATGGTGAGGGCCACACGGTAAAGGATACAGACTGGTATCAATTAGCAGAGTGGCAGTTCATTGACAGCCAAAATAAAGGGGGAAGGAGGGTGGTCTCAGATCTACAACAGATTTCTACTGAGTTTTGCCAACAATGTGAATGAGTTTTGGTAGTGAGCTTTGGAAGAGCCTCCAGCAAGAACTCAGTTCAGCTAATGTCTAGATTTCAGCCCTGTGACACCATGAACAGGGAACTCAACTGCACCCAGACTTTCAGAACTATAAGCTAATAAAGGGGTACTATTTGAAGCCACTGAATTTGTGGTAATTTATTAAGCAGTAACAGAAAACTAATATAGAGACCCGTTTTAGCAATAGTTTTAGCAATAGCTTTCCTTTTGACAACAGCAATACCACGACAGCAGCAATACCACGACAGGAAGATCTGACACGGAACATAAATGTGCCTGAAAATTAAAGAAGGATCACCATGCTTGGAAACTGCCCTGCTTTCATTTCTTTCATATTTATCATTACCAGACTGTAAAAATTAATTTTCTGCTTCTTGTTCCACTCACTGGAATAAAGGCTCCATCAGAACAGGAATATGTCTCTTATTTTCTGGTGAATGCACAGCACCTTAAAAAAAAATGCCCAGCACATAGGCATGCAATAAATATCATGAATGAATAGTCATTAACCAAAAATCAGAAATCACACTCAATTGTGTTATATCTGAGGTGTCTTAGAATAAGGAACTAAAATAACTACATTATTGATTGGGCATGCTGCATCCAACAAAGCCCAACCAAATAAATGATCTCCTTTTAATTGAAGATAGATACATGTTTTTCTCTATAGTGAGTTCACATATACCTTATAAATACCTATACTGATATTTTCCATTAAAGAATGTTTATAGCCTGGAAAATAAACAATCAGAAAAGTATTTTCATAAATAATATAATAAAATGCCAACATAAAGCTGATTAAGATGAGGAATTTACTTTTAGTTGATGGAGCCAACTCAAGTCATTACCTTTTCCTACACAACATCCCGCAGAGTCAGAATTCAGGAAACCTAAAATACTCCAAGTAACTTATTTGGTGCCATCAAAATCTCCAGATGAGCACTAAAACATATGTCTACAGAATGAATCACATTTACATCTAGTTTCTTTGTTGTGCTAAATTGAATGCTGCTCAAAATTTTAGTTCAAAAAGTTCAAAAATCCATAACAGTTATTAATTACACCTTCTATTAGATGTAGGCTACAGTTAGAAACTTTCAAGAGCAGATTATGGCAAGAGATGCCAATTCTCTTTTCTGCCAGAATCAACTACCTCTACACAGTTCCCAACTTAAACTATCACTATATATTTCATTTATTTACATTTTGTCTCATTCTTTAAAAGGGGGAAGGGATTGAAGCTGATTCATCATATGTAGCAACTCAATTATTTTTTTTTAAGTAACAGAAGTCCTTAAAGTTTTTGGTTTTCTTTTTCATTGAAAAGGATTCATCTTAACTTGGGACCACCTAAGTTCAGCCTGAAAACAAAGCATGGGAAACACATGTGTTCTACTTAATTTTTTTTTAAATGAATTTTACAATTCAGAGAACAAAGTGCTATTACAGATAATTCACAGAGAGGAAACGTTTTAGAAGAACATATTTTAGAAGTTAAATATGTTCAGAATTCAGCGACAAATTTTCATTTTTTAGGATAACAAAACCAT
Source organism: Solenodon paradoxus (assembly GCA_004363575.1). Lineage (NCBI taxonomy): Eukaryota > Metazoa > Chordata > Mammalia > Eulipotyphla > Solenodontidae > Solenodon > Solenodon paradoxus. The sequence goes on from RJWH01000543.1 coordinate 577,515, forward strand.
AAGTAAACCATTAATCTACTCACCACTCTCACCTCCCCCAAAAGTAAAAAGAACTTCACATCTGTGACCAGTGTTGGTTCATACATTGGCATATGACTCAGACCAAATCTCTACATAATTATTATTCCTCAAAATTATTCCCTATCCCTATGAAGATATACAATTAAATTTCCTCAAAGTAAGATCTAAAAGTGAGTGGGAGGAAGGAAAAGCTTCATCTTTAGAAAAACTGCAATTGTATGTGTATTTGTCCACATAGTCAGCCTTATTTATATTTATGCTTAAATCTATGAGTTTCATTTATTGAGCTATTACTGAATTAACTAGTTCTGCTAAATCTCAAACATAAGAACAACATGACCAAAAGAATGCTGTTACTTATTTAAAAGCCAGGAATTTAGTATTAACCTCATCACTGTCATATGTGTCCATATTTACGGTCCAGGCAAAACTTGCTAACACACCAACAGAGCACTTTATCATTTCCTACATACTGATTAACAGGAGTTGGCTGAATCCAAATGAATGAGAATCACTAGAATAAAGAAACTTCTAAGTGTATATCAACAGACTGTCATTCACTGTTTCAAAACCCCTAAGACTTCCAGGACATCATCTCTCTCCTGGTTCTCATTTGTCTGATCACTAGCTGCCTTTAGATTCCTCTTTCTCTGCCATATCTTCATGTTTCCCAAATCATAGGCTGTATATCCACTTTAGGAGGCATATATATATATATAATGATTGATGTCATGAAAAAAGTTAGTAGCTTATTAAGTCCTCAGGCCTTCTAATTATGAAAGTCTTATTATTTTTTGTTTGTTTATTTCATTTTGCTTGTGCTTTTAACTAAGAAGACTTAGAAGATTTAGGAGCAAGAGTGTCTAGATAAAATTTAATACCATAATTTCATTGTCATCACCTTTATTTTTCTATTGCCAATTATTCACCTAATTTTTTTAACATTTTTAAATTTTTATTTTTATTTTTTAATTTTTTTTTTCAAAGGAAAAGTGCATGCAGGAATGAAGATGAGCAGGCAGGCAGAAGAAAGAGAGAGCAAAAAGAAGCACATCTCTCTATCTTTATCTTTAGTCCCAGGATCTGGGACTCAAACCCAAGAGTAAGTGGCTTATTCCTTTGGAGGTGATTAACCCAACTACAGCTCCACCAGGACATGCCTAATTTTTCTTTTTAAGGAAATGTGCAGGCAAGAATGAAGGTATGTAGATAGGCAGGCAGGAAGTGAAAGGAGGAAGCATTTTTATTTTATTTAGTTGTTCATTTGGTTGTTTCCCCTGGCCCTGGATGTGAACCTGGGTCTTTGGGTTGTATATGAACTATACTCTTTATTTCAATATCAATACAGCACATATTTCAGAAGAGTTCATCTATTTTTCCCTCTGGCCCAGGGAATCAAACCCAAGTGCATGGCCTCCAACTTAGCCACCTGAGCCATGAGGGTGGCTCCCAGTTTCTTTGTTTCGTAACAGATGACCTAAAGGTTCTAAACTCTGTAATATTTAAAAGGTATTTACTTAGTGTTTATAAATGCCATTTCTTATTAATCACTTTTGTCCTACAAGATGGGTTCTGAGATGAGAGACTCAAAAGATGTCAAAAAGCTCCTGCTCATCAGTGCTCTTCAACTCCCAAGGAACATCTAAATGGAGGGAATTCAGTCCTTTTATCACTACCAGAAAATACTAAATCAAAATCTAGAAGCAACAAGCTAGAGTGGGTGAACTTTCTAAAATGCTGTGAGAACTAAATGCTAGATCAGCACTTAAAAAGATCCTGAGAGCACCTCTTCAAATATGCCCTAGGTGCCTTTCTTTCCTGTGCCTAGTCCTGACCCGGGGGAGAGGAAAAGATGCTGCTAACATCTTATAATGCATAGGACAATGATCCACAACAAAGAAATTACCTTCTCCAAATGTCAATAGTGCTGAAGTTAAGAAACCCTGGTATAAAAGAAAGACCACTAAGCTAGAATCCCAGCACTTTCAGGAAATTATAGAGCCTCTCTGAGACAGTTCCACTTATAAAATAGCATCAAGACTATGTTGAAAGATTTAGAAGAATAAACATACAGAAGCCTTTAGACACTATAGATGTTAGTTTCCCTTCTTCAAAGTACAAAATATTCTGTCAGAGGTAGGCAGAACTCTGGCCCGCTCCAAGATAATGTCAAAGTATGAATGATACAAGGTAGTATCACTGTTGTTGGTTTTTTAACCCTGCATCTCCTTTCAAAGTCTAAGCCATTTCAAAGTATTCTTTACCTTACTGGGTTTTATATCATCAGTCTCTTGCACAAAGTAAGCACTGGATAAATATCTATTAAATGGTCAAAAAGGCAAATAAGTTCTAGGTATCCAACCACTACAAGAAAGTATTCACTACAATGCCCTGTGGAGAATCACCAATGAATATAAGAAGACATAATTCTTGTCCTGGAGAAACTTAAAAATAGCAAGTGATACCTAACAATATATACAGAGAGATTCAGTACGCAGCTGGCACTCAAAAACACTCATGGATTGATGGGTGAAATTCACATAAACAACTGAAACCATAAAGAAATACTAATGGAATGCAGATAAAAGCTGGAATCAAATAGATTTAATCAGGGAGAGGCATATTTCATATTAATAAATCCCAGAGAGTACATGCAGCTAGTGTGTTCCAAAAGAAATGAAACAGTACACTTAAAGAACAAATATTAAAATGACAAGTACTATCATCTGTCATTTTAGCAATACTCAGCTAAATTTTGTAATTCAGATGATGGTACCCTATTTTAACAGGTTCAAAGTTCATTTTAAACAAAATTTTTAACCACATTAGATTTTAATGGAAGCTTATCAAATTCCTGGCATCCGTAATCCATCTTAAATTATTTTAAATGGTCTGAGACAGAAGAAGACCAAAGGGCTGATGCCCAAATGTCTAAACACTTTGCTGAGCTCAAGCATATCCAAAGTGTGTTAGAAGCAACTTTTAAAATGCATAAATGTAACAATTATTTTAAAACCAACAATTTCAGAAAAATAGCAGTTCCTATCAAAAGCTTGTATAAATATAAGACACTGAATTTGCAAATGTCAGCAGTGTTTTAAGATCACTTTAAAGTAATAGTCTCCTGTTTTGCTTGGTATCTTTATTTGCCTTTAGTTTCAAAACTGAGCTTGCCAACACTATTCCTCTGAAAACCTCAGAAATTCCATTACTAGTTTTGAGCTAAATTAAAGAAAAATAGACACATTCAACCCATGGCAGAAGTAGCACAAAGTGTTTGTTGATGCTCACAAATAGACTGAAAAATTTAGGTATGTCTGAAGGACAATGGTTCTACAGTCTGTTTTGCTCCACCAAACACCACCTAGAGAATTGTTACTACCACTTTAATAAGTGAGACCACCATCTGATAGCCTTATACTAACTAGAAACTAATAGAACATTCTCATTAAATCAGAGCTTTTGTGTATATTTTCACTTCAGGGAAAAATGGTTAGAGCACCCTTCTAAAAATCCATATGGAACCAAGATGTTACTGCCCTATCCCGAAAAAAACAATGCTTAAATACCCTCAACACTGCTCACCCACTTGGCCCCCAACCCTGCCAAAAAATGTTTTTTAAAGGACCATAAATATGTAACATATATACATGACCTTGTGTCTTTATCACTAGAAATCTTCTTTTCCATTCTAGTTCCCAACTTTCAAACTCTATAAACCTGACAATTACAGCCACTCTTCATCCCTCTCCATCATTATCTCTCAGGCCCTAATTCATCTCAACTCCCCTGTATTCTGGGTTAATAGGAACCCCTAATAAGAGAAGAAAGTTATTACGAAGAAAAATTCCATCTTACACATTTCCCTTTGACTTCCCTTCCCGACTCAGAATTGCAGAGTAGCAAAAGTGGGAGAAATAAATAAACTATCTTAAGTTCATTCTATATAGTTCTTAACTCTTTTACTCCTAACTCTTCCACTGCTCTCTTTAGGTAGTCTGCTCCCTAGGCATCACCCGAAATCCTTTCCTCCAGGTAATGGAAGTCACAAGCAAGGGCGTAGATTTTTGACAGAACAGTTCTCTAGAAACAAGAAGACAGCACAAGTATTATAAAGAGTGGTTTGAATACGTTACAATGTGTTTTTTTAATATAATTTTTTATTGCCTGAACTTGTAAGCAAAACACTTAAAATTTATTGGGAAAAAATAGGTCCTAATTCCAAATTCTTTTTTCTTCAACTGTCCATTTCCCCTTCGCTAGCTCCTAGAAAATTCTTTTTTAACAATCCACTTACAAGATAGAGGCTACCTATACAAAGAATAAAATTACAGTAACTACTAGCAATAAAAATAGTACATTTTTGAAAGTGAATGACTGTCAGTAGCTTGTGCAACATGAGTGATCCATGAGAGAGAGAAATATTCTAAATTTTAAAATAAATACATCATAAAAATCAATTTGCCAGTATATGTTAAAAATGTAATTGGCACAGGAATTCCACTACTAACATTTAAAGTACTTATATATTTCACAGGTATGAAATATATGTCCAATACTCATTGCGACATTATTTATAAAAGCAAAATATAGGAAACAAACCTAATGTCTACCAAAAAAGGGAATTCATAGTACATTCAATACAATGGATATTATGCAGCCAATAGAAAGTGAATATACTTGTAAATGCAGGAAGGAAACTTCTATAGACAGTTACTGCTTAGCAGTAGAAAGGGGGGTAGGAAAAGACGCTCGATTTTCACAATAAACTAACTTTCTATTCCTTTAAATTTTGGATCACAAGCATATATATAACCTTTTGTTAAAAATGAATGTTACTATTATCTGGTCCTCTGATGTAGACAGAGGTTACCAACAATCAATATACCAAAGCAGAGAAATCATTTCCTCCTTAGCGAGAAGAGATACAACTATAGCAATTATGCATCAAAACAAGACATAAATAGGTGAGGAATTTCTCTTACCTGAAGCAACCCTTTAGGACAGAAGGACAGAAGTAAAACTGGATGCAATACAATTAAGCAGCATTCCAAAAACTATGTTTCACCCAAATGAAGCAACTATCTGGTTGAAATTTCTGGTTAAGGTTTAGATCTCAAAAGGCTACAACCAGAAATACTTCATAAAGAACTTAAGAAATGCCAAAATCACTTGAATCCAAAAATCAGTTTAAAAACAAGGGGAAGGAGAAGGACAAAGACATGGGCAATACATTTCAAATGTCAAAAGAAAAAACTTTTACGATACCATTTTTCTAACCATTTCTTTATCTCTTACACAGTAGTTTCTCAATAAATAAAACTCAAAAAAATAAAAGGAAAATTATTTTTCAAGAAAATTTTTATATGTTGCTATTTAAGGATTTTGGGTTGCTACTAAAGAGAATACAACAATACTAATCTAGTCCCCTCTTCTTCTTCAAATTAAAGTTTATTACAATCTGATTATTCAATTATAAAACCAGAAAACTAGATGGGAAAAAATCTTGAAGGGTGACAAGGGGGAGCAACATAATATGGTAATAATAAATTTTGTATTTAAAAAACTTTATGGGGTCTCTTGTTAACATCATGACTTGGCCATATGAGCACACAGCAATATCACTTTTTACAATTTTAAATTTTACAGGGTTAATGTCCTGGTTGTTTTTTTTCTTTAATCCAACTGTATATATAGCCCAAGGGATTGTTACCATAACCAATTACAGTCAAGTCTAGAATGTGCCTTAGTAAATGAAAGATGATAGCTAGCATATTAAAATACTAGTATATGCCTTTTGGGAGATTCAAAAACTAAGATTAAAGTCAAAACACAAAATAAAAGCACACTTAAAGATTTGGTGGCCGGCAGGGGTGGGTTGACATATATCTGAGGACTGGAGAAACTATTCAACTGAGCTTATTTTAATGCATAGAGTCTACATTACTACAATAAAACAATGAAAAAAATAAAATAAAAGCACACTTAAGAAAGCAGGAGCTAAAAAGGTATCTCAGAATTAATACATGGAATTTACATAGCTTGCTTGACATTTATAAAGAAATAAAAAGAGATTATCAACTGATACATTTTCATCGTTTCTATTTTTTTAAAGGAAACGTGTAGGCAAGAATGAAGGCAAACAGGCAGGCAGGCAGGAACAGAGAGGAGGAAAAGCATCTTTATTTATTTTTTTTATTTAGTTGTTCACACTGGTTGCTTCCCCCTGGGGTCAGGGCTCAAACTCAGGGGGGTATGGGACTTACTCCTTTGGAGGTGACTGACCTAACTGCTGCTCCACCAGGGACAGCCAATTTTTCATCTTTATTCTATATAGTTTTATACTTATTAGTAGTAAGCTATTAACAAGAGTATCAGGTACTCAAAATACTCACAGTACCGCTAAACAATATTAATTATGATCACGTGCAAGTCAAGGATTAACAACTATACAAATGAACATTTAATTTAAATTTCTATCAATGGTTTCCAATCCTGAGTTGAGGAACACCTAAGATAGAGCTGAGAGTTCCTTAAGCTATTATCAAGATTTAAAAATAGCCTAATAGTCTCATATACTGCCTGAAACACAGTTTTGCATGGTAAAATAACCAGATTTCTTTGTAGGGCGGGGGGAGTAGCTGGAATTAAAATTCTCTGTGGTAATATTTATTATCTCACAGTGATCATAGACGCTCTGGTTGTAGTCATAGTCTTCAGTAATAAAAACAGAAAATCCAATTAATTATTATGTAATAACTGTACCTTATTTTGTGGAAAAATCTTTTTGGGGGGATTCTAGCATCTGAAAATACATGGAAATAAAATAATTTTGGATTTGTTTTAATATTCTAGAAAAACAAAATGCAAACGCAAATCTATCAGACTCTAAACACTGACAAAATGTCAGGGAAAGGTTTACGTGTGCTGGGTGAAGACAGAAAAATAAATGAGTTAAAAAAAAAATCACCCTTTTCTTTAAATCCTAATAACTCAATTAATGCTTCCAGAAATAAGTAGTAATGAAAAGAATAAAGACAACTGGCATACCCTGGTGGTTTAGAGGTTAATTCCACAGACTCCTGCCAACATAAACCATATACATTCCAAGGATGCACGTTCATGACCCAGGGCTGGAGAGACCCACCCAGAGGAACAACTAAATTAAAATAAGTGCTTCTTCCTTCTCTCTGTTCCTGACTTCCTGCCTACTATCCTTCACTCCTGCCTATACCTTTCCTTAAAAATGAAAAAGAGAACAAAGATGAGTGATCAGAACCCAATGTAAGAAAGAAGAGCAAACTTTGTGGTCACTGCTCCATGTTTTCCCTTTACATCATTTATTTCACAACTGCCTTATTACCATTTACATTTCATGATCCAAGTCACAGTTTTCATGTATACATAGAGAATATAAAAATAAAACATTATCGTACGTAAGCCTAATTTTCACTTGGAATGCACCCTCATTTTTTATAGTTACTACAAAAGAAACGCTAAGGAGTAAAGTGAAACTAGAACACAAGATGTGGGATAACGTCAAGAACATTACCCTAAACATGACTTAAAAAGCACTGAAGAGCAATCAATGATTGGGTAAATTCGATGATCTGCACAGTAGGTAGGAGAGCACGCTCTATTTGCACTTAATATAAACCTGAAACCTCAGTTTTCTCATCCATAAAATGGAAATAGGAATAATTAAAGACAAACTGTTAACAGACATTTACTTTATCAACTTAAACAGAAATAAAGCACTCCAATTCCTCTCTAAATCTATCCCTGATGCCCGCCACCAGTTGATCACTTGCACCTGGTAAGAGTCTTCTCAGTAGACCACTTTCTTCATGTCCCCACACTCTGGCTCTAGGCAACTGAGCTGGATCTTAACAAGAGTCAGCTATTTGTTCCCAAACCAGTTGATGCCAACTGTATTTGTTATTGTAATTATGTAATTTAAGATTATGTAAACTGATTAATTCTGAATGTGAAAGAGGTCATTTCTCTAAAAATTATGTTGAGATGCTCAAAAAGATTAAAAGGTTCACTTTTTTAAATTAAAAATTAGGTGTATATAAAACAGATTTAAATGAATGGGGGAAAGGCATAAAACTGCAAAAGTATTTCATTTAATACACTGAAAGTGCCATTCAATTCTCTCTTCTGTAAAAATGATGCTTTTAGGATACTTAACAAGTAATGTCTCATTGGTGTGGATTACACCAAGAAAATCATTCAGAACTCTAATAAAAGGATCCAACTACAATGATAAACCTTGACCCTACCAGGGGGTAAATGGTGCTGGACTGTATATTACAGTTTCCTGCTAACCAACTTTTTCAAATACCTAATGAACATATCACATATGAGAACTTCCTTTGTAGCTACTTAAAAATGTATAGGATTACATACTGTGACGACTAAAGAAAGTACTTAAGCACAGTGCCTGACACTAGTAACATCCAATTAAAACTTATTTGACTTCAAGGGTTTTGTTACCTTCTAATGTTCACCTGTTAGTCTATTGCTCAAAAAATATAGTACTGCTGATTCCTCAAACATACAGAAAAGGAAAAGGAAAATAATTTCCTTGTTATTTTGTTATTTTTTGTATCCATATGCATTCTACAAATCCCATGCATTATTGTCATACAACTTCGATTGGGGACTATCAAAAAGGTAAAGATGTTCAATACTCCTGATAGTCTGGAGTCTCCCAGGGCTGTAACTCTACAGATAACATTATAGCAATGCGTTAATATGTCAGGATGACCCTGTGCTTAAAGTCGACAAGAAAATAGTACCAGTGGAAGAAGCAGCAGCTCTCCAAAAGGGTACAGACAAGGAGAAAGGTCAAGGATTCAGATTAAGGAGATTAACTGGGAGATAATGAGGGAGACCTGAGATCATCAACAAATGGCAATCACTCTGTAGGTAATAAGTCTGTAAACTACATAAGTCACAGGTAAGATAAAAAGAAGGATCTGGTGGTGATTCAACCTCTTGCTCAGAACCTTCGAACACAAGCACAAATATTAAAATGCTTTGCTGAATTGCTTACAAGTAAAATTACATTTTAAAAAGGTCATGTCATTTTGACATTACAATCAGCTTTATCCTTCATAGAAAATGGTTTTGTGAAGAAATGTACTTACTTCTACGTGCAGCTTTATGGCTCAGGCAACTAAGGTGCAGATCATGTAAATCCAAGGACCCATGTTCAAGACAGTGACGTAAGTAGGGGTTGTAAATACCAAAAAAAAAAAAAAAATTTGTTTTTCATTGCTTTTAAGGCACACCCTGGTGAAATAGCAGTTCGGTCAGCTGCCTTCAGCCAAGAACACAACTTACACACATCCCCAGGACAGGTATGTGTCCCAGGACTGGGGTGAATAAAATAGTTTCTTTTTCATTTCTCTTTCGGCCTGCCTGCACCTTTGCTTTAAAAAACAAAAAATTGTTTTTAAAAAAATGTACTCTAAAATTGGAACAATGAAGTGTCTTTTTCACCTATTAATTGGGGGGGGGGGTATTACTGTAATTCAATCTAACAAGGACTCAAACGGTATAGTTATAACAATCTTTTGAGAAACAAGTTGACCAAATGTTTCGAGACCAATCAACCCTCATATCTTTTGGCTCAATATCACAATTGGGTATCTGCCCTAAGGAAATAACTAAAAATATGACATCTACACGTTCAAGGGTGTTTCTTGCAAAAATTTCTTACGATTTAGCAAAAATTAAGTATGATGGTGATGCAAAATGTTTAATGTAAAGTGTTAAACAGAAAACAAAATTGGGCATATACTATAAATTTAAAACATCACATGGAAAAGGCTGTAAAAAACTCCAAAATGATGACTGTATTATAGTGATGAATTCAAAATGTTTTTGACTAACATTTCTGAAATGTTACCTTACCTTTAAAATTAAAAGAGATTACATTTTCAAAATGCATCTCGAAAGGTTATATATTATATGATTTCAGTCTTGTAACATTTTCAAAATGACAAAACTAGTGGTTTGGGGGAATATGTGTGAATGCATAGCACTTAGGGAGTTTGGGACAGTTCTGTATCTTGATGGTGGAAGTAATTACACAAAACTATACATGGGGTAAAACTTCAAAGAGAGGGAGGGGGGAAGGGGAGGGGAGGGGGGAGGAGGGGAAGTAAGGGGGGAAGGAGGGAGAAAGAGAGGGAGGGAGAATATAGAGGGGGGAAAGAGAGAGAGGAAAATAGAGAAAAAAAGGTTTAAAAACTTGTAGAATCTGGTGCACACTGGTGTAGTAGGAGTTGGGTGCAGTCCATATACATGCCAAGGTCTCAGGTTTGTGTCCCAGGGCCAGTAGAAACAACCAAGATGAACAACTAAATAGAATAAATGATATGCTTCTGTCTCCTCTCTTCCTGCCTGCCTGCAACTTTCCTTTAAAAAAAAAAAAATTTGTAGAATCTACCAATAGCTTTTCTTTATAAATGTAATATATCTATATTAGCTCAATTAGGAGATTTTTGGGATAGGGGGAGAATGGAAGAGGGTAGTTGATGAATCTATGTATGTGTCAAGCAATTTTATATATTGAGTGTTTTCAGATATACTTATTACTTTTTCAAGTCCTACAGATGCAATTTTGATTAATAAAATGTAAATTTATTTTTAATAGTAGAATATTAAGTCTGTAGTCTAATTAAGAGTTGTATACCAATACCAGTTTCTTTTTTTATTTTAAGGAGAGGTACAGAAACGAAAGCGTGTAGGCAGGCAGGCAGGCAGGCAGGAAGAGAGAGGGGGAATAAGCACTTTATTTAGTTGTTCTCCCAAACTCAGGAAACAAATCCAGATCCTTGGAATGTACATGGACTGCACTTTGGCCAGAGGCAGCTGATCAAAACACTACTCCACCAGGATGCATCCAATAGCCACTTCATATTGTATCACAACTAGGTATGTCACCACTAGGCATGTGCGCATAAAGGAACCTTTTTTACAACATCCTGTGAGTCTCTACCTCAAATGAAAGTTAGAAAAATATGTCCTTACATATTTAAAATTAAACTTTTTTTGAGCGGGTTGGTGATATAGGAATGTAAAATGAGTCCTGTTAATCTGTAACTTTCAGCGCACCCGGTGGAGTAGCATTTAGGTAAATCGCCTCCAAAGAGACCTAAACCACGTAACTCTGGGTTCAAGTCCTGGGTCTAGGGGGAAACAACCAGTACAAAGAACTAAATAAAAATAAAGTGCTTCTTCCTCCCCTCTCTTCTGCCTTCATTCCTGCCTAAACCTGTCCTTAAAAAAAAAAAAAAAATCTGTAACTTTCAAGGCACTAACACCTACTAACTATTCACAACAACTTTTAGGCTCCCAATAACTATTTACTAAATCCACTAGTCAGTGAGTGGATTCATGTTCTAGCCAAGATTCACTAGCCAAGTCCCTCCCAGTGAGGCTTCTACCAATTCAACAGGTCAAAAATATTTATTTATTTATTTGGATATATGTGTATGTATGTGTATATACATATACATATATATATTACGTGTGTGTATTTTAAGGAAAGGTGCAGGCAGTCAGGAAGGCAGGAAGAGAAAGGAGGAAGTAGCACTTGATTTTTATTTAGTTGTTCACACTGTTTCTCCACTGACCTGGGACTGTAACCCAGTAGTATGTGGCTGTGCTCCTTTGGAGGCTACTGACCTAACCGCTACTCACAAGTGCACAACTCAAAAGATTACATTAACTAACACTTCATCCCAGTATCAATGCAAAAGTTGACCTTAAGAAAACCTTAAGTTGTTTACTTTGATCGCCCAAATGTTAAAGACTTATTTACTAACTAGAAAGAATTAAACTGGGATCAGGAAAATAGGCATCACTGTTCTATCACCTAATGCCAAATTTTCTGTTATGAGTAAATCCATCAACTTTTCGATGTGAAAAATTGACTAGCAGTTATTCAAGCCATCAAAAATTCTTCCATGGCACAACCCTGTGGCTCAAGTGGCTAAGGGGCAGGCCATGAAAGCACAGGAACCTGGGTAGGAGACCTAGGACCAGGGATAAAAACAAATTAATTCTTCCACACGAGCTATAAGCATGCATGTATGTATATATACATATATACAGATATAGATATATAATATATATGTATGTATGTATAACATATTAGATATAAATATATATTTATATCTATTATGTCATACTCATATATAGATATATAAAATCATATAAGTATGCTAAAGCTATCACCTTATAAGACCCTAAAATGAAACAGCAACTCATGTCTATATGTTATCTATTCAGTAACAGTCCAAGTTATCAACAATACACAGTGAACAAGACACAGTCTAAGTAACTTAAAAGACAAATGTAAAGCTCTCTTCCTCTAAGGTTCAGTCTATGAAAGCCATGAACCAGAGTTCCAGGCCCAGAGTCAAGGGTGGCCAAAAAAAAAGGAGGGGAGGAGGTGGTATGGACTTCAGCTAGTAAAAACCAGGATTTGAATTTCAATTACCTCTTACTAGCTAGTCTTAGTTTCTAGAACTATAAAGTAGATACTATTGTTATGAGAATTAAAATATAAAAATGCTTGGCAAACTAGAAAGTGCTATACAAAGGTAAGATATTACTGTGCTTAGTTTTTCATTGAGATTATATCAATAGAGGGAAAGAACTATTTGACAAGAGTCAGCACCCATTTATGATAAAAGCTCTCAATAAAATGAGGCTAGAAGGAACACACTTCAACATAATAAAGGCCATATACAATAAACCCACAGCTAACATCACTCTCCATGGTGAAACACCCGAAGTTTTTCCTCTAAGATCAGGAGACAAGAATGCCCCATTCTCATCACTGCTATTTAAAATCATACTAGAAGTCATACTAGCCAGAGCAATTAAATAAGAAATAAATGGAAACAAATTAGAAAACAAGTAAAACTATCACTATTTACAGATGATATGATAATATACATAGAAAACCCTAAAAACTCCACAAGAAAACTATAATAATTGAAAAATGAATACAGTAAAAGGGCAGGCTACAAAATAGACAAAAATCTGTTGTTTTTAAATGTAATGTGCTAGAAAAAAAATTAACAAACCAATCCCATTTACAATAAAAAATTAAACACCTTGGAATAAACTTATCAAAAGAGGTTAAAAGACCCGTACAGTGAAAATTACAAGACATTGTTAAAAGAAATGAGTTAAGTGTTCAGTGCTACTAAATTTTAATGTAAGTCATGTCACTGAGACACAAAAATCCACAGGGTGAACATATTACTCCTTCCTGGGGTCATCAGTCCCACAGTCCTTTAAAACACTATTTGCTTTATATGAAATAGCAAAACTCATGTGAATTTTTTAAAATAAAACTCTATAGGCATCAAGAAACATTCTACCTATTGCAGGACACTGGTGTCTATCTCTAATCTGAGCAGACCACTCCTTTGGCTAGTAGGAGTACTTTGGAGGAAAATTTTAAGTATTTTTAAAATAAATGAATTCCCTTTATTTTTTTATTTACCAGAAACTAATATACAAACTAATATACAAAAAAAAAATTTTTTAAATAATATCCTGAAGTACCCCGGTTGAGCAGTAGTTAGTTAGCAGTTAGCAATCACCTCCAAAGAATTGCAAGTCACATACCCCTGGGTTCAAGGGCAGGTGGGGTAGGGAGTAGAAACAACCAGTGTGAAGAACTAAATAAAAATAAAGATGTTTCCTCCTTTTCTCTCTTCTTGCCTGCCTGTCTACTCGCCCTCATTTCTGCCTGCACCTTTCCTTTAAAATAAATAACATCCTAAATATCTAAAGCAGCATACATCTAATTCTCTTTAATATTAAAGGACCAGAGTCTAAGCTATTTCAAGTTAACCTGAACACTTTGGTTTAGGCATTTTAACATACATAAGTATTTTTACAGCACTCCCAATTTTTTTAATTACCTCACCAAAAACACTTAAATCAAATGGCAAGCCTTAATTTAAGAGTCATGCTAGGTTTGGACCTTAAAATCCGCCCCCACCCAACTCTAAGGCAATAAGCTCCTGGTGTAGACAACAGAATGCAATTTCAATAAGTGCTTATGCTAATAATTGGTTCGTGTCCCCAAGAGGACTTCTGTGGCTCCACTTACATAACCCATTACGCAAAGTGCTGAACTATTCTTTCTCTAGAAAGCATTTTGAATACTGACATTTGTACAAGGTTTACTTCCTATATTAAATAAAGAAGTTTTGCTCACTCTAGCTTCAAAGATCTTCCCCTGCAGAAGAGGTAAAAAGGAACTCCAAGGTCTGCAACTTCACTATGTCAAAGGTGAATTATTTATCTTATTGGCTAATCAACAGAGTAATGACTTACAGCAGCACCTCCAGGCAGCCCCCACAGTTCACCAGTGTCCTCCTGGGACTCTGGTTGAGAAACACAGCCTTTAACAAGTAATTTGGAGGAACTTGTTTGAGTCAACAGAAAACTCTCTGAACTCCTTGAAGTGTGCAAACTTGACAAAATTAAATTCAATGGTGATAATTACATTTTTACTTTTTATAGAATTTGAAATACCCCATTAAATTATACAGATTAAGTCAATTTATATTACCTGTAGGGTGAGAGAAGAATGGAATGTACCTCATGCCTAAGTTAAATAGGCATGAATATGCTGGATGAATATTCTCACCTAATACCTCTGGTTCTGTTTAAGCCAAAATTTTCAGATTTCACAGAACCGCAATTTAAAAAAAGGGGGTGGGAGGATGGGGAGGATCAGCACAGAATTGTCCATTTTTATTCAGAAAAATTATCGTTTAAATTCAATAGTTAGTTTTATGAAAAGTTAACTCATTCTTATTCACTCTAAATAAGTGAAAACTGTCATGAACTGACACCACTGCATAGTCTAACATTTAGGAAACACAGGTTTAAGCAGCGAATGTCCTCCGAGAAAAAGAAAGCAATGGTAGGACATGCCCAAACCAAAAAGAAAATAGACCTGGAGGGCTTTAGGAAAATCTCTCAAGGTCTCAGACCAAGAATTTTGACATAGGTCTTATTCTGGAATCAGAATTCCTAACCATTATGCTAAATGTCCTCTAATATTCTTCCACTGGTATAAAGATCAATCCTAATACAGTCAGCTTTGTGACCAATGACAACAGAGGAATCTCCAAGACAGCTAGCAGGAGTGAAAGGTGTATTCCCCAGCCATCATTCTGACTGAAGCTAAATGGAACTCCTGACCTTTGCCTCATTAATACCAGGCTCACTGGGACTAAGCCAACCAGTTCAGACAAAGCACACACAAAACGTCCTGTCTCCAACAATACTGATGCAGGACTCTTAGGATATAGTGAAAAACATATTCTTGGAGAACAAAAGAAATGCATTCATTCTCAAGTAGGAAATAAACACTTTCATGGTAGCTCAGTCTAAAACTAATAAACTTGTCCTTAAAAAGTTACAATTCCAAACCTCATTCTCCAAATGACTGCAATCTTTTACACATTAATACACAGGTTCACCCTATTTAAATAAAAGGAAATTCTATGTACCTATAGTTCTTAGTTTCCAAATTAAGACACAGTTTCACATATATAAGGATAAAATATTTTAGCACTCTCCCTCTAGGATAACTAAACATTAGAGACAAAACTACCTGTGCTTATCAAAAGTACTTATAAAAATGCATTGGAAGAAAATTATGTAATTAAATACCTCTATCTATGAAAGGCACTACAAGCACAGCCAGTAGTAATAGGAAACACAAAAATTATCTTTTAATATTCAAAGGTTCTTGATGTTGAAACTAAAATTGAAAGGCATACAGATAAACAAACACAATAATGTATCAGAGATACATTATTATATACATTATATACATACATACAGAGGTACCACTACAGACATTTTTCACCCACCCTATTAAATGATCTATTTAGTGTCTTTTCCTTCTGTTTAAAACAGATATCATCTAAAATAGGTATTTGGGGTTTTTTTTTCTTTCCACACTAAACTCTCCCTTGACTCTTTCCTCTCCTTATACAGATTCAACTAGCACATCCATTTAGATTATACTCTACACCTATGTTTAATTATGCCTAGCACTGACCTCTCTCAAGAACTATAAATGCTCATATCCAAAGGGCATTTCTAGTGTTTGGCAAGTATTTAAAAAACTCCAAATGTTCAAAACTGCTCTCATTATGCAACCCCTTGCCCCTATTTCTACCACTATCACCCACACTTAAAATGAGTGTAATCTTCAGCTTTTACTTTCTCCAAACCTTCCTCAACAATCCTCCTCCTACTCTCCGAAGAAAATCATGACAATGTCATGGTCCTTGCCCAGCATGCGACTATACTGAAAGTCAGCTTTCTATGACACATCGCTCTACACACTACACTGCCAGACTGTGGCAGTTTCTGATTACTTCCCCGTTGCTGAACTCCTAAACACAGCATGTAAACATGTGCTACAATCCAATTTCCATTTCAATTTCAAAGCTCATTGTTATCCCCCAAAATGAACACTATATTCTAGGTAACCCTGTCCACTAACTTTTCTGAGTACACAACGAACTTTCCCACCTCCATACTAAGTGCTCACATCACTCCCTTTATTTGAAAAGCTTTCTTCATCCACCTACTCACAACCACTGAATTTCTGTCTTAGAAAAATCTTACCCTCTGCAAGTTGAACTTAGGTTAACCCGTCTAAGAGGTAGATAATGTAGTGGAAACACACAGGCTTCGGCACCAGACAGATCGGACTCAAGCTGGGGTTCTGTTACCTAGTAACTGCGTAGTCTAAGACAGTTAACATATTTGAGCATCAATGTTCTCATTTTAAGAAAGATGCCTCTATGTTGTGAAGCTTTGAAAATGCAAACCAACTAGTACAGAGCCTTTGTTCTCCAAGTGATCAATAAGTAACAGCTTTGGTGCACTCCTGGCTCAGATGGCTAGATGGCTAAGGCCGTTAAGGTACAAGCCATGTGAAAGTTTATGGACCTGGGTTGGAGACACACAGTTAAATAAATAAAAGTTAATTAATTAATAACAGCTATGAAGTTACCTTTCCAAGTATTATTTACACCTACACCTCTTTTCATGATTACTCCAGCTAAAAAAACTTTTGTTTCATACAACTCCAAACTTTAGATCAACTGATTTATATAATATTTATATGTATTTTTAATACTGTAAACTTTATGCAAATATATTACATCCCCTTCTATTACAAAAGTGCAAATACTTCATCTTTGCATCCTATAATGCCTTTAGTGCATCCTATAGTGCCTTTCATGAACACAAAACCCACCTCCAAAAAAAAAAAATTTAATATGCCTAAATAAAACGATTCACCTCTACAAAATGTTTGACACACCTTAGAAAATTGCTGAAACATGAATCTTATTGTTATGGTTATACCTTTATTTGTTTCTATGTGGTTACTTAACATAGCTTGATACCTAATACTGAAAATGTCAATACTGAATTGACTTGAATGATCAAACTGAAATGCAAATGTTCAATATTAGTTGAATCTACTTGAACATAATATAATTTACAATGTCTAAAGGAATCTAGTCTTCTCCAATTCTTTTTGTACTCTTACAATTCTTGAAATATTTCCTTTCAAAACACATTAACTCTCTTTCCTTCAGTAAGAGATCCACAATCATGTCCAACTCCTTTTTCCAAATTCTCTCAATTCCAATATTACAAAGATATGCAATAAACAACCAAGAACCTCAAATGGCTAGGAATCTACAGTTTCTATCTAAATCTGAAAGTCAGGCAATTAATCTTCCCTGCACAATTTTTTCCAGGGACTTTTAAAAATCATCCACCCTTGCCTGTTGAAGATCAACAACGCTGAAAAAAATTACTTTCCCACAGGAGATCTCACTTGCTATTTTTCCCCGTCACAATATCTGCCCGCCCCCTTCCAATGGTGGGAGGAAAGAGAATGAGATAAGTACCTCAAAAACTACAGTATAAGTCCTAATACAAGCACAAGATGAGATGTGCCAGAAAGTGTCACTGTTTTCATAAAGGTAGTTGGTGTATACAATGCAAAACAATGGTCAGTGGCCGACAGTCATAATCTGCAGTAACTGCATTCTCTCGTGATCATCTTAAAATCACTATTAAAGGTGGAAAACCTTATTTCCTACAAACCTATCAGCAGTACTTTATTACCTAAAATCTGTTCACTAAAAATAACTGCCTACATTACTTTCTCCTTTAGAACACTCTTCAATTTGTAAGAGGTAAACACTTCAAGTATTCTCTTTATGTGGGTGGTGTGTAACACTTTTGCCCACCTGTGTGAACTCTTTCACTGAAGCAACAACTCCAACAATTATAAGAAACCTCTGAGGAATTACTGAGAACAATTTTCACTTAAAAGATAAGGAAAATGACAGTTCCAAAAAGAAAGGTATATTAACTTCAGGGAAGAGGGGTTCTAAGTCTCCAACCCTCTGAAATCAATTTCTGCAACAGCCGCAGACTGAACTCATCACACAATTGTGACTTCAGATAGCCCCGGGAATTAGTGCAGATTCGAGAACAGCAGTTTTCACGTCTGCAAGAAAATAAGGGAACTTATCTGAACTACTGCTTTTCCTCAAGCAATGTTTTTTAAGTGACTTCAGCAGCAACTTGAGCAGCCTTGCAAGGAAGAGCAAAGATCGTGGGAGACACAAGGGTGCTACACTGACCTACGTCTCCAGAACCGGTCCCGAAATTAAACCAAACCGAAGGGCAATCCATAAGCGGGTCTGAATGAAAAGCTTGCTTAAGATCCCCGGCATCTACACATGCACCGCCCCACCCGGGGACAGAGTAGACAACACCCCTGGGACCCAGGGTAATTACTGAGCGCGAGGACAGACCCGGAGGACGCGAAAGTCGGGACCTGGAGCACAAGACTGAGTTTGGTGTCCAGTTCCGAAGTCCCAGTTCGGACACAGAAAATCAAATCTGGGAGGAGGCAGTGCAAAGATTTGGCGAGGCAAAAATGAGAGGATCGGATGCTCGGAGGCCCAGCCCAGCCCACTCTGGAGTCCCAACAGCAACAATTGCTCGGGGAACCCCTGGCCCGGCTCCGCCCCGCCCACCTACTGCCCGGCCGGCCGCTCCTTCCCGCCCCGCTGACTGGGCGATGAACGCGGCGGTCAACAACCCCCTTCCCCGGACCCCGACAGCCGAGCCCGCAGCCCGGAGCCCTGAGCAGGCAGCGGGGGCCCGAGAAGGCCAGCCCCGACGCGGCCTACGTCCGTCCCTGTCCACTCCCTCGGTCACTCACCGTCCGCCCGAGCGCTGGGAGGAGGCAGGGCGCGGACCCCCGGGACTCGACCTGGGCTATCGCCCCCAATCGGAGCCGATCGAGCCACAGCGGCTCTGCCTACAAGGCCTCTCTCCGGCCCGAACCTTGGAAAAGCTCTTCCGGGGGAGCGGGGGAGGAACGGGTTTGGCACCGGAACTGCTCTCGGACAAGAGCTGCCCAGGCCTCCCGGGCGGGGCGGGGCCTCGCCTCCCTCGCCCAGCGTTCGCGTTGCCGCAGCCTGCCCGGGAGGTAACCCTTTCTGCTCCGCGACCTCCAGGCTCCCGGATCAACTGCTACACCTTGTACTGCTCTGACCGCGGTTCCTTACCAGCCGCCGAATTTTTCAGACGAGAAAACCAAGGCTCGGAGAATTTCGGTGCTACAGACCACAGTAGACACCCGGCCTCTCGAATTTCTTCATTCCAATCTGACGCCTTTAAAAAGAATGATAGCATTCAGTGAACACTTACTAGGTGGTACAACCCCAGCCCCCCAGCCCCCTAGGTAGCACTTGGGTGGAGGGGCGGGGGAGCGGGGGGCTTTACTCAGTTACCCAAGCCCCCGGAGCTTAGAGCTGTTATCTTCATCTTGCAGAGAGAACCCGTCCCAGATACCAAACCAAATCCCACAAACATTGGCTCTTTGATTTGATTTTAGCTTATGTTGTATGTATAAATCTCATTTACCCCCAATAGCAAGATTTTTCTTTAAATTATTTTGCGTGACAAACAGACTTCCTTAAGGACAGGATCCAAATTACATTCCTCTAACCCTCGAATTTCAAATGAAGCCAAAAGTCCCGGGTGGGGCGTCTAGAATCTTACTGCCTGGGTCCTGTCGTTTACTCTTTCACCGTGGGCAAGTTGCTTAACTTCTCTTAAGTCTCAGTTCCCTCATTTGTAACAGAGTTGAGGTTTCCGTGTACATGTAATTATCCCTGGATTGGTGTAGGAATTCACAGTGAAAATGCTTGATAAATATTTCAGTGTAGCTAGTAGACTACACCCAAGATAGGACTGTGTAAAAAGTCATGGAGTCTTACACTTCATCAACAAAAAGAACATTTTTTTCCTTCAGTGGAGTCACTCTAGCAGCGGGTAATTTGGAAAAGAGGTTAGCAGTAGACAATAGAAAAGATTAGCTAAAGAAATAAAGAGTACGGCATGTCTTGGTGGGACGGAGCAAGACCTAAACCCCTAGGTCCCAGTCCCCACCTCCCCCCGCCCCCCCGCACCCCGCACTCCCCCGCGCCCCTGGTGGGCGGGTACAACCAGTGTGAACAACTAAATAAAAAAATAAAATAAAGATGCTTCTTCCTCCTCTCTGTTCTGCCTGCCTGCTAGCCTTCATTCCTGCCTGCACCTTTTCCTTTAAAAATAAAAAAGATGATAGAGTCAGCAATGGGAAAAATGAGGTAGGTGAGCCAAAGAATGTCCTGGGGCCAATCTGGATACTTGTGACCATGTGAGTTGAAACAGTCACAGTCAAATGCCAAACAAGAAAAGGACAGAAAAAAAGAAAGAGATTCCTCAGTGCCCACATCAGGAAAGCACCTAACATCTGAGATAGATTCTGTATCTGAGGCTAGATGCAGGAGTGCACACTATCTGCAAAACAAATCTGAAAGCATCTCCTCAAACTGGGGGAAGAGGTTTTAATATTCTACAAGGAAATGGAAATATTTCAGAATCACATTATTATGAATTTAAGAAACATACTATGCCTTTGCTATTGGCTGTATTTACAGCATTATCTTGTTTGTTTTATTTGGGGGATCACAGAAGTGTTTGTAAATTCTTCCCTAATAACTAAATGTAAGCAGACTCTGAAAGTGAAGAAGTGAAAGATCTTGAGCCTGGGTTGGCACTTCTCACTGACTTCTCTCTCCATGGACCAACTTAGTGGAATAGTGAGAGGAATCCGGAGAATCATAGACTTCCTTACCTAATAGTGCAGCCAGAATTTGCATGCAACTCTGTCTCCAAATACTTTTCACCACTATGCTAGTGGTTCTCAAAGTTGAGAGTGTACAAGAATTGCTGGAGATCTTATTAAAACAAAGATTTCTGGGACCCAGCTCCAGAATTTCACTTAACCAGACTAGTGCATCTCCGAGGTAGTCACAGCATCGAGATCATCTGTGAGCTTGTTATAAATGCAACTTCTTAGGCTGCACTCCAGACCTGTGAATCAGAAACTCTGGGGTGGGGCCCAGCAATCTGTGTTTTAACAGGTCTTCCAGGGGATTCTGATACATTCTCAAGCTTTAGAACCACTGTGCCCTACTAGCTTATCTTTCACATAGTCCTCTAGGTTTTCTAATTATCCCCAACAGGAGTAATTTTACCGAAGCAAAAATTCTTCCCATTGAATTCAATAACTTACTAAAGCATTTTAATTTATGTTTTTCTCTCAGTGGGAGAGGCTAGAAAAAACATGAGCATTAATGTAGAATTATTATTGTTACTTTAAATTTGTTCTGAAATTTAACTAGATAATGCTGCGTAGGGGGGTTGGGGGCGGGAGACTAATCTTTTTTGAGAATTACTTTGTGCCAGGGCTTTACATGCATTTTCTGAATCAACCTTCACTGCATTGCTATGAGGTTTTATGGTCTTAATTTTACAGAAGATCAAAACTGAGACTTAGGTGAAATAACTAACTTAATGCTACATTCTTATTACAGAGCAGAAATCAAGATTGTTCAAACAAAGATCCCTCTAATTCCAGAACTCATGATCTTTCCACTTCATGGCAGAAGCTTAGAGAACCAAATTCCATTGTGGGCTCTACCACACTAACTATGCAACACTGAGTAAGCGATTTAATCTCTATTTCAATTTCTCCATCTATAAATAATGTTATCATAAATCTGCCCTTCCCACACTGGAATGTTACAACAAATGAGGAAATAAAAGTGTAAGCCCTTTAAGCTTTTTGAAGAAAAAGAGTAAAAAGGCAAGTTATAATAGTAACATTTGCTTAGTCAAGTGTCACTATGTGAGCGTGGCCATTGAAGCTTTCCTAGTTATCTCCTTATTCATACAAAAAAAGGTTCAAAGGCTACTCTTGATGCCAAAGAAAAAGTTGTTTGACTTCATTTGTCAGTGACTCCAGGAGGTTAGAGAAAAAGACAGAGGATTTTATGTGTCTCTTTTAAAAATTACGAGGACTCTCTTCCCAAGTTCATAGATTCCAAGCTGTTGCCAAATTGTTAGCTCATCCTCGACCTAGAGATCTTTCCTCCAAACCCTTTGCTTCTCCCCGTACGACTCTCCTCCACCCTCCAGCCTCCACCACAAGGATTTGACTTAAAATTCCTGTTACTTTATTATGTAGAAGGATTTAGCTCTAAATCCTGCTCTCAGGTCAGTCTCCTAGGACTATCTTTGTTGACAGAATCACCAGGTTGCACAATTCCAGGGGGTACCATTCACAAAGAATACAACCTGAATAGTATTCACGTGGGGGGCCACTTGCACAAACCACAATAAAAATGGGCCCCCTAAAATCTGGAAGGTTGCAGCCCTGTCTGTGCATAACTCCTGCCCCCAACATACATTCAGGTATTTTGTTAAACAAAAGAGCCATCTACTTGGGTGTCCTCCATTTGCCAAGCTTTCAAATAATGGGGTTCTTTGATTTTTTGTTTGTCTTAACATAGGCCTATCGAATAAACCACCAGGCTAAAGTCCTGGGTTCCATACTTTGCTACAGCATTTTTTCTCTCCTGTGACATTATTTCCTATCCTCCACTAGACTTGTTTCATGAAGAATTTGTCCTATTTTGTTTTCTTCACTTCATAGTTGTTCTTTGGTGTAAATGCTTGAACAGCTTTTGCTGCTTTGAAAAATAGTACAGTGTACTCATACATATGGACTAGTATAATTGGCAGAGATTTAATAAATGACCCTCAAATGTGTTATTTGACCCATAGGGTTTTGTATCAAGACCTAAACTGAGCGAAAGTTTTCAAATTGAGCAATATTGTGTGAAAAAATTCCAGTCTGATATGCCCTGGTAGAGTAGCGGTTAGGACCTCCACTTCCAGCCGACTGGCCCAAGCCACTCGTGGCTCAGTCTCAAGGGCTAGGTTTGTATCCTAGCACCACAGGGAATAACCAAGATGAACAATTAAATAAAATAAATAAAAATGCTCTTCCTTTCTTCCTGAGTGTCTGCCTGCCTGCTTGCCTTTATTCCTGCCTATAAATTCACACACACACAAACACACACAGAGGAATAGATAGTTAGGAGCACATGTGAAATATGTAAAACAAATTCTATACCTGATTTTCCAAAACATTCATATGATCCCACACACCACTGACTTTAAGCTGAGTACCTAATATGCAGATTCCACATGTAAGTGAGGCAAACTCATTGTACCATCTGAATCTATAGTTGCATCTGCACTAAAGGTATTGGTGCCTTAGGGGATGCAGGCCCAGTTTGCCAGAGTGTCTAAATTTTCAAGAGATGCCAGAGATTGGAATTATTTTGTTTTTTAAAGGAAAAGTGCAGACAGGAATGAAGGTGAGCAGGTAGGTAGGCAGGCAGGAAGAGAAAGAAGGAAAGAGCACTTTATTTTATTTAGTTGTTCATCTTGGTTATTCTCTCCCTGACCCCGGATCTTGAACCCAGGATCTTAAGACATACGTGGGCTGCGATCAGTGTGTACCAGACTGCTAGGTTACCAGAGCATACCAACTTGTTTTTCTGGGGTAGAAAATTATAGGTACTATGTTATACCATTTCAGGTACCAAGTTAGGCAAAAGCAGACATCAAATTATAAATGTCATTACCAATAACATTGTAAAAGAATTGTAGCTGATGTTATTTTTCAACTGCCTGAGAAATTTTTTCTGATGAATAAGAGCAAATACTTGAATAAATTTCATGCTAGCTAATTTTATAAAGGGATATTGATAGTTTTTTTTTTTTTTTTACTTCATAGAGGAACACAAGCACAGCTAGTTCAAGTAATTAGCAAGTAATAGAGTCAAATTTAGAACCTGGGCAAATCTGTCTCCAGAGCTATACCTAGTCTTAACTAATATTTATTAAGCCTTTTCCATCAACTATAACCATGACTGCCTCTCAACTGAGACTACCAGACTTATACAAGAATGTATCTCTTTTAGACCTTTTATAGGGGTGCTGTAACAAAGCACACAGATTCTTTTCAGCTTCCTCATTCTCTCATCCCAAGTCTCACTGACATGTTAATAATCTTCATTTCTGAAGTGTACAAAAATGCCAAGCATCTAAGACTTTCATTAATTCCAATATAATTCTTACACAGTTTGTTTTTATTGCAAGTTATCAAGAAGAGTCCTGTGCATGTGGTGAACAAAGGCATCTTAAAACCAAAGGAAGCAATATTATATTGACACTGGAAACCAATATCTGTAGTCAAATTGTGCTTGTGTCGAGTAATGGGAGATAGCAAGGCTGAATTTGAGCAAAAATGTCACATTGACACAAATGCAGCAAAAGTTAAAAAGCAGAGGACAGAATATGAGATGGTCAATAATTTTTAGAATATTTTATATTTACAATCACATTTACTTTTTAGTTAAATATGGAGAAAAAATATTAGAACTGATACCTCCCTTTAAAAAGTTTAAAGAATTAAACTTCTGTTGTCCAAACTGAGCTATTTAGCAAGTCTTGGGGATTTAAGAGATTGCATTACACCTTCACTCCTTTTGTGAAAATGTAGCCCATCTTACTCTGCCTCAGTTTCTCTTTCTGCAAAATAAGCAAAATAAGCATATCTTTATATCATAGAGATGTGTGAGACATAGCTAATAAATGATTATAAAGCACAGTTCTTTGAAGTATAAAGCACTGCATAATTACTAAATACTATAATAATCATCCTCATAATAACAGTAATTTTCAGCCAACACATCAACCAGACCCAGTTGCTTTTAGTCATCTCCCAATTAGACTGAAGTGTTTAAGCCAACTATGAAATTAAGTAAAAATCTTAAACCACAGACTAGTTCCACTCCCTTGCTCTTTCCTATGCAGAAGCTAAAGTCAGTCTACTAGAGATTTGTCTCAGTTCCATCACTTTGCTAGCTGTGAGACTGAGCTTGGGAATGATAGATAAACTTCTCCAGCCTCTATTTCTTCAACTGTAAAATTACAGTAAAAATAATATACTTGGTGTGCCCTGGTGGAGTAGGAATTGGGAACAGCCCACATACATCCCAAGGTTCCAGACTAGTGTTCTGGGACCACAGGAAATGGCCAAGATGAACAACTAAGTTAAAAAAACAAAATGCTTCTTCCTCCTCTCCTTTCCTGCCTGTCTGTGCTCGCCTTCATTCCTGTCTGCATCTTTCTTAAAAAAAAAAAAAATCCTTCTCACAGCATTTTTGTGAAGGTTCAAAATTTAACACTAAATCATAAGTATCAGTATTTGGCAAAATGTAAGAGCTCAATGAATTTTACTGATATTGGTGACTAGCAACAATATTGGGGGGGAAGCTAATAGTAGGCAGCCATCTCACCTTGTTATTCGATGAAAGAGAGAGGAAAATCAGTAGTACACTCACGTAGGAGGATGATTTGAGCTAGCCGCTGAATGATCACATTAACATTTACTAAATACACAAACTTTAATATTAAATTTTCATAAACAAAGAGAAAGCGAGGCATTTAATTTTCCCAGTCTATTTATTTACTTTTAAATGATGGTTCATATTATAATATATGATGATATTTTGGTTAGAGGTGAATAGGGGAAAAAATAGAAAGAGTAAAATGGAAAAATACAATGCTCTTCTTTCCCCACTTCTCTCCAGAGATGTAACCGCTGTTAATGATTTGGTGTGATCCTTCCCAGGCCTTTTTCTATGTATTTACATTCATATAAACAAAAAAGAATTACCCAATAGGCAGGCAAAATATGTACATAAGGCACATACAAACCAGGACCCAACATATTGTTTGTAAAGAACATGACTTTTTACAAATGCATAGAAATAAAAAATCAGAATTTGTTGAAACTTTCTTGTATTTATTTAATTTTTTTTTTTTTTTTTTTTTTTTTTTTTTTAAGGAAAGGTTTAGGTAGAAATGAAGGTGAGTAGCCAAGTAGGCAGGAAGAGAGAGGAGGAAAAAGTATTGTATTTAGTTGTTCATCTTGGTTTTCCAACCTGATCCCAAGCCCATCCTAGGTCTCAAAACTGGGTCCTTTGGATGTATGTGGACTACATCTTGTAGCTTCATCCACTTGGCTACCAGGGCATGCCTACTTATTTAATTTTAACACAGTTTAATCTTAAAGTAGATAATAGGATATTATTTCATATACACCATAAACTCTTCTGTGTTTGGGATCTTTCTTGAGATATTAATCCAAGATCACTTTTTAATTTTATATATGTATCCATATTTTTTAGGACATACATGTAATCATATTGTTTTGCAAGTTATTTTATGTGTAGGAGTGATTTTAAACTCACCGATGTTTACTTAGTGGCACTCAAATTAAGAAGTAACATTTGCCATTTCTGCTGTTTTACCTAAGATTTATCCCTGTATCAGGGTTCTATCAGAACTACATTTCAGCCTCAAACGCCTCCTTTATTGGTAAAGTAAATTTCATTTTCTATCACATTCTCAAGCCAAGGTAACGCAATCCTTTTTTTAATCTCCACAGAGTGTAGGATGGAGAGAAATCCTGCCTACTAGGAGCTTTCTAAATGGTGACTATGGAGAGATGCCAAGGAAATTGAATGGTGCCAAATGAGAGCCTCGTTAGTTGCTCTCTAAACCAAGAAATTCATCTGGGAATTGGATTTTGCTAAGGCAGGAAGTGTGTCTCCTGCAAAGATAGAGCACATGTGGAGATGATATTTGTATTTGAGATCAGGGAATAAAGAAGAAATGTAAGGCTACGTTGTATTTCAGGAGACTGTAAGAAGAGAAGTTCCCTGAAGAGAAAATCAGTGATCTTTCTTGAAGTAAAAATGAATGCTTAAGCAATAGTTTATAACAAATATGTATTTAAAATATTGTCCTTGTCATAAAGTAATTGCTGAAATGTTATTATTTCTTCAATAAACCCAATGCACTTAGAAAACATAACATATAGGTAATAAAGATCCATAATTATTTCAAATTGAAAAATAGATACAGAGAGATTCAAAATAACACTGAATCGAAACAACTGCAAATGATTATTACGTACTTACTGGGAATAAAGCACAGGGAGTCAGGGCATACCAAGAACTGTAAGTTACAGAACCTGTTCTTTAAGAATCATAATGCCAATTGGGGCAATAAGTTAGGGACTCACAAGAAGAGAACTGCAATACTGCAAAGCATTCTGTGGCAAATGCTGTATAAACACCAGAGCCACTATTATCTAGAGACCCCATCCATTATTCATGGTCAAAGAACTAAGCAAAAGGTAAAATTTAGCGTCTTTTACTCTAAGGAAAGATGCAGGCAGGAATGAAGATAAGTAGGCAGGAAAGAAGAAACAGGAAGAAAAAGGATTTATTTATTTTATTTAGATGTTCATCTTGGGTGTTGTGGACCCCAGGACATAAACCTGGGTCCTTCAGATGTATGCGGATGACACCAGCTGGAGGTGGTAGACTTAATTTCTACACCACCAGGGTGAGCCAATCTAAATAGTGTCTTAAAGGATTTGTACAGATTATTGGAAAAGGAGGGAAACAAAAAGAATCCCAGTCTTCAAAAAAGTATAGTCACATTCAAAAACTCTTGAGCAGATTCTTTTAACTAAAAGAAAGAGTTTGGGTGATCAGGTTAGAACTTTAATCTGAAAGGCCTTAATTACAAATAACATAGTTGTACTTTATCTTTTTAGGCAATAAAGAATCAAAGCCAGTTTCTTGACTGTGAAGCAAAATAAAGTACACATTAAAAAAAGACCAAATTGTTTTTTTAACAAAAATTTCCAAAACACAGAAAAACAAAAAGTAAGATAGAAGTCACCTAACCCAACATCTAGAAATATGTTATACTTTGGCTAGATGAACTTACAGCAGTTTTTCTGGTCATGTGTGTGTGTGTGTGAGAGAGAGAGAGTGATTATGCTTTATCAATTCAACATTATTTTGTAAGTATTTTCTTATTAAAAATCATAACTGTACTATATTTCAGTATATAAAAATAACATTATGCTTGCCCAACTTTCAATATTTTATACAGGGTTAAAATAACTAAGATTAAATCAAAGTTAACCTAAGCAGTCTATAAAGCAGATTGGCAAAAGGGTAAACTGAGAGTGGGGGGACAATTAACAAGTTATTAGGGGGTGTGGGCACACCATGTGGTTCAGGCCGCTGAGACAGCAGCATGGGGACCAGGTAAAGACCAAGGACACGAGTTCATGACCCAGCGCAGGGGTGAAAAACCAAAAGGAACAACTAACTAAATGTATTTCATCCTCTCCTTCCTGCCTCTCAAAACAAACAAACAAAATTAAAAAAGTCAAAGATGCTTGCTTGCTCCACCCAATTTTATCTAAGAGAAGAAATAATAGATACAAAATGCTGGTGTCCTTTTCTGGGAGGGGTCCTTGAAACTTTGCAAGGGGCCTTGATGCTAAAAATATGGGAGAGTTTAAACCAGGGCCTGGAGCCAGGAGCAGAGTATGATGAAGGGTGCAGTAAGGCAACATCATGATTTCAAAGTCAGCAGATGTGACTGGTGTTGAGCAAATTTTGCTCTTTGACCTCTATTCATTCTGATGTTTGTAGAATAACAGCCTAAAACAATCATTTAATTGGTATTCCTAAAAAGTGGTGTATAACTCATTGTGACAGAAGAAGGAAAAAGCCTCACTTAATAAGTCCCAGTTAGTAAATAATACTCCTGAGATAGAAAGCAAATGAGCAGGATTCTTTATTTCCAGTACCTTCTCCTTGTCACAATGTCTCTCATTTATTTTCTGTTACCAGCTCTGCTTTTCACCAAATAATACCTCTGACTGAAGTTTGCCAAGAGTTCTTTCTTCCCAAGACCTGACTATTTTGATGTGATTGTAGTTTGCTCTCTGTTATATGAGTCCAAACATGTAAAAATATGTATACGTCTCACCGATCCATAGAAAACGACTTTGGGGACTTGACAACAGTCCCTTTACAGACGGAGAGAATGTGAGAGAAATGCCCTCCGTGTGCTGGCTAATCCTGCAATGTCTGCCCGGCACTGTGCCTCCTCTCATAACAGGGGATGCTCTGCTGAATGAGCCCTTGTATGTCAAGATTCAAAACGTTCTTGTTTGCCCGGGGGGCGAACAAAGCTCTCACAGACAGTGGGATCTGCAGGGTAGCCACCAAGTGTGTTAAACCAATGTTCCCTCACCACATTGCCGAATAGTTTATCGTAATGGCACTTCTCACCTCCATGTATAGAGGCCGGTGTTGGCGCTGCCGTGGGCACAGAGCTCCCACTGACTTCAAAGGAAATGACATAGAACAGAACCCCATGGTGTAAGAAGAAACAAGCAGCATCTGATCAGAGTCAGGCTATATTTTTTTTCTTTCATTTTCTCTGGATAAATGGCTAAATTTATATACAGTCTATCCAAAGGTCACTTTTCAGTAGGGCAGTGTATGAATTGTCAGACATACATATACTTATTGGGGAGCTCAACACTGAACTGCTTTTTATGTAGGAGGGAAAAGGAGGGGGTAGTGTTGTAGAGAAAATCCATCCCAACCCCACGTTTTTCTTGGTCTCTGAGCCCCCCAAGAGACCAGAGTGATTGGGGCTGGCTTACTGGCTCTGTTTTATTTAAAGCTGGCCTTGAAGCAAAGCCTAAAGAAAAAGGAGAGGGAGGTAGGAGAGGAAGAGAAAAATGAAAACATAGCTATTTATTAAGTCTCTGCATAGTGATATTTCTGAGCTTAAAAGAAAGGAAAGGAGTCACTAGCATAAAGATGAATAGACTTAACTACAAAAAATAAAAAATACTTCTACATGTCAAAAAATCAAAATAAGACCATAGATTTATATGACAAGTAAAAAGCTAGCAAAATTATTTATGACAACTTTCATAGGTAAAGGATTAATATTCTTAATGTATTAGACTTTTCTACAGATTAACAAAAAATAAAGTAAAATGAGTTCCAGATGGATAAGATATGTTTTATAAAAAGTCTAAAATTGTAAAATTTCTAAAAATGTTTAATAAAAATAAATTATAGGTGAGTATTGGATAGAGGAGGGAAGTTGAAACTTAAAAAAAACAGGAAATATTGACGTATTTTGTCATATAAAATTAATTCATATTTTTTCTGTAGTATTTAACACCATATTATTTAGCACTATTTGCAATTTAATTTTAGTAAAAAATTATCTGTACAGTTGTTATTAATTTGAATTTTATTTTTAAAATTCATTTTATAAATTATTTTTGCTTTAGAACTGCATACAAGATATTTATAAAGGCACAACCTGGTGGCCTAGTGGATAAGGGCACTGGATGTATTCCACAAATATCCCAAGAACCTGGGTTCAAGACCCAGGGGTAGAAAAAACAACCAAGATGAGCAACTAAATAAAATAAATGTTTCTCTTTCTCCTCTGCCTTCCTGGCCTGTTCACCTCATTCCTACCTGCAACTTTCCTTAAAAAAAAAAAGAGAAAGATATTTATATAAGAAACTTCTTAAATTTGTGACCATTTGGCATGCCTGGTGGAGCAGCAGTTTGATCAGCTACCTTTGGCCAGCACAGGCCACATGCATCCAGGAAACAGAGTTCATGTCCCGGGACTGGGGTGAACAACCAAGATGAACAATTAAATAAAATAAATAAAGTGCTTCATTCTCCCTTCCTGCCTGCCTGCCTCTTCTCACCTTCATCCTTGTCTGCATCTTTCCTTTAAAGAAAAAAAAAATGTGAACATCCAAGCATCCTTTTAAAAATAGGTACTTGTTTGTGGGGAGCCCCAAAATGCTGATTAGAGGTTTAGCCCAAGGTTAGGGTGATACCACCAAACAGTGATTTTGGCACTCTTGACAGCCTCATTTGGGTGCATTGAATCAGTACCATTGAAAGGAATGTTGAATAAAAAAGAAGAAAATGGCTTCTTGGCTCTTAAGGAGATTATTTTAAAATGGAAACAAGATGCAAAAGCAAAACACTAGGTAGGAAAGCCTGTGAAGAATGCTTTGCTTTTTTTTTTTTTTTTTTTTTGGTAAAGATTTTGAGTGGTGAAATAGGTTGGAACTTCAATTCTATTTTTTTAAATAAAGTAAATTTAAAACAATTAACTTGGAAAATATTTACAGCAAACCGACAATTATTTGTTCAATAAATAATAAAGAATTAAAGACAGTTTTGTTTTTTTTTTAAGAAAAGATATAGGCAAGAATGAAGGTGAGTAGGAGGCAGGCAGGCAGGAAGACAGAAAGAAAAAACATTTTATTTTTATTTTATTTTTTAAGTTATTCAAGTTAGTTGTTTCCACTGGATCTGGGACTTCAACTTGCATCCTTGAGATGCACGTGGACTGTAGTCCCTTGGAGTCAGCTAACTTAACTGTTATTCCACCAAGGCATGCTAAGGAAAGTTGATTTTTAAATTAGCACTAAGGTTCCCAGAGGGAAAGAAAAGGATTCAGACAATTCACTGAAATATAAATTAAAATAGCTAATATTTAAAAAATGGTCAATGTTATAATAATCAATAAAAACAATGAAATAAAAGGTTTTCACTTAAAATTGGCAAATATAAAAAAGTTTTAAATTAAGCTATATATAGTTGCTTTTTTAAATACAAGCAATAAACATAAAGTGTAATTTTTTAATAAGTTTCTTTGAAAACAGCAAAAACAACCAAAAAAACACAAAGAGTATACATGATAAGATGTGCAGAACGTAATAAAGGCATGTTTTCTTCTGTGATCAGAAGAGCTCTATGATGTTCAGCGTCTGCACAAGAGAAGTGTTCTAACAGGAAGGCAATGTAAAGACATTACGAGGTTGGCTACACATGGGAAGGTGAAGCAAATTAGTAGAATATTGAAAATAATGACAGTCAAGTTTCTGTCTGCCTGAAAATAATTATATTAAATATGGATGAAAGAAAACTAGAAGACTAGTAATAAATTAGAATGGAACATATCAGCATGAACTCATGGTTTTCAATATAGGTAGCTATTGAACTATGTACAGATATAAATGTATATATATACTGTATGTAATGGTATGTATACAGATGTATGTTTGTACACATGTACATGCATATATGAATGCATCATTTATGCATGTACATGTATATGTATAATATGTATACATGCATATATTTTCTAGACCAATTCAGTGAGAAGGTCTGGGAGAAGCTCGTAACTGATCTAGTGCCTAGATCTTGACTTCTAAATGCTGCCTTCTCTTTGCCATCAAGACAGCTCTTTGGAGAGAGCATTCATTTCCTAGGATTTCATGCAGATGACACCTACATTTGTATGTCGAGACTAACCCTTTCATCTAACACCCAGAAATGTATTCAGTTTTCTAATTTCACATCTCTACTTTGTTGTTTCACAAGCATTTCAAACTTAACATAGTCAAAATAGAATGTTTGATTTTCCTGTGCAATCCCCAAGTTATTCTTTCCCGTTGTCCCTATCTCTCTAAATGATGGCACTATTCACTCAATTACTAAAGTCAAAAGCCTGGGAATCATCCTGATTACCTCCTTCCCTTGTGTTTCATAGTCAATTCATAGCAAAGTTCCAATTGTTCAACCTCCAAAACATATTTTGAATTTGTTCACTTTTCCACTTGTGACTATCCTAGTTAAAGCACCATTCCCCCTTTCCTGGATCATGTGACAGCTTTCCAACTGGTCCTTCTACTTCCATGGAATCCTTCCTTATCAACACAGTCATCATGAACTCTGAAAATATAATGGCAGCATTCCATACTCCTCAGAACTCTTCTGTGATTTCCCAGCCTGTTAGAACAAATACAAATGTGTGGCTAAGGTAAAAAAGACACTACGATCTGTCCACATACAGAAGTCCTTTAACTTCATGCCATACAACTTATTCCATTAGCTACAACTCTGCATTCAAAGTGTTCTCACGGTGAAATTTCTTAAAGCACACCAAGCTCTTCCCTGTTTCAGGATGTTTGCACTTGCTCTTGTTTCTGCTTATAACACTCTTCTTTCAGATTTTCACATGATTGACTGGTTCTCGGTTTCAGTTCTTAACTTACATGTCAATTTCAAAAAAAGGAGAATTTCTTGGCCATCCTATCTAAGTAGGAACCCTCTATTATTCCTTATCACAGGCAACCACTTATATTCTTCCTAACACAAGTTGTAATTATTCTCTATGTGTTTTATTTATGTGTCTATATGTATGTATATATTATATGTGTGTATATATATATATGTTTGGTGTTTGGTTTATTGTTCGTTGTTCTCATTAGCATATACGTTGCATGAGGGAAATGATCTTGTCTTTCTTGTTCTTTTGTGTGCCCACTGCCTAATCCAATATACCAGGTAGTTGAAATATACCAAGTAGTTGAAACATTTTCATTGAATTAAAAAAAGATGTAAAAAGTTACTGTAGGTCATGAGCTAGTGATTCAGAAGTAGAACAAAAATACCCTCAAATGACTTATGATCTACAAAGAAAATAAATAAGAGTGTAAATAAGAAATTGCAAAGTTGCTTGATTAGTGTCATGATGGTGAAAATTTAAAATAATATAGTATCTGGGATCAAGGAAGATCACAAAAGCCTTATTAGAGGCTATGACATTATAGTGAAACTTTTAGGAAAGATTAGTCAGTCATCAAAAATATAGACAGGGAGGGCAGAGGCATGTGCCTAGAAATGAGATCGAGCATGACATATTCTAGAAGCTAAAAAGTCTTAGGAGTGAAGAGTAGAGGGTGAGGAGGATGAATAGTAAGAGATGAAGCTATTGAAATAAATTGATATAATGGTAAGCCTCATTAAACAGTTTGCACTTCATCTTGAAGAATTGGGATGGGAAGATTTTATGCAGGGAATAACACGATGATTTGTGTTACACAACGTTCATTTGACGGCATGCATTTAAGGGACTGAAGACCAAAAAAGAATTAGAAGGGTATAGCAGCAATCTAGGTGAAGGTTAGCAGGATGATGATGACCTAAATTAGGACAATAACAGCGAGAATGTAAACAATAAGATTTGAAAGCTTTTTTAAAAGTAGCAGAGGCAGAAATGAGCAATTCAATGAATACTTTGACTTACAAATTTGGAGGGACAAATAGTTAAATATTTGGAGGTAAAGAGATCCTTACTTCAAAGTTACATCAGGTACACCTTGGTGGTTTATGTGTTAAGCCAGCAGCAGGGGCTTAGACAATTTAAAGTCCAAGGACCAGGGTTCAAGACCAGAGGTGGGGGTGGGGGAGCAACCGAAAGGGAACAACTGAATAAAAATGCTTCTTTTAAAAATGCTACTTTGCCTTCTCACCAACAACTGCTGGTGGAAGTGATGAGCAGGGGGCTGGAGTGCAGTTAGGTTGACCTTTAGATCTGGCTGAGCTTTCAAGGCCCTCCCATTGGATCTGGGATCCAGCCAGAGGTTGGGCCTGGCACTGAGATGTGGGGCATTCCCCGATGGACCCCATTACGTGAACTTTTCAGAGGCATGGCCTACCGTGGACCTCAAGTTGGAGTGGGGCTGGTTCTCCAAGGTGGCCTGGAGATCCTTCATCCTGAGGGTGAAGGGCAGCTGGGGTGGAGAGCAACTCCAAAGGGACCTCCCCTGAACATTGAGCTGCATACCCCTCAGCTGGAAGGGAGCAAAACCGTGAGGGGTCCCAGGACACCAAAGCTCTACTCCTGAAGCAGAAGCCAATCATGCTGGTATAGATTCAGGCCGTGTGGTATAGACTCATAGACTCACACACACACACACACACACACACACACACACACACACACACACACACACAGGTATATAAAAATAAACTCCAGATCAATTTGAGATTTAAACATTTTTAAAAATAAAATTATAAAACTATCAGAAGAACACTTTGATACACCTCATCTCTTTCAAATCTATAGTTCACTCAAGATTAGAAGCTATGTATCAAAAACACTAGAAACAGCAAAGCATTAGTGAAAGTGTGGAGGAAAAAGAACTCTTGCACACTGGGTAGGAAGGCAAATTGGTGCAGTCACTTTAGAAAACAATATAGAGTATCCTCAAGAAATTAAAAGCAGGACTACTATATGATACAGTAATTCTACTTCTACGTATGATCAGAAGAATAGGAAAACACTAATTCAAAAGATATTCACAACCCTATGTTACTACAGCCCTTTACAATAGCCAAGATACAGAAACAGCCTAAGTATCCATCAACAGATGATTGAATAAATATGTGGTATGGATATATAATACAATACTACTTATTAAAAAAAAAATGTTGTGCCCTGATAGCCTAGCGGATAAGGTCACTGGATGCACTTCACATACATCTCAAGGACCTAGGTTCATCACCCAGGGCCAGGGGGAACAACCAAGATGAACAGCTAAATAAAATTGATAAATGTTTTTTCCTCCTCTCTCATCTTGCCTGCCTATTTGCCTTCAATCCTGCCTGCACCTTTCCTTTAAAAAAAAAAAAAAAAAAAAAAAAAAAGGAGAAAAGAAATCCGTGTCATTTATGAAGCATGGATGGAATTAGAGCTAAGTGAAATAAGTCAGAAGGAGAAAAACAAATACCAAGTGATCTCACTGATATGTAGAATATCAAAAGCAAATGAACAGACAAAACAAAAACTAACCCTTGGACTCTGACAACAGATCTGAGGTTACCAGAGGGGAAAGGAGTGGTGGGTGGGAGCAAAGGGTAGACAGGCTCAAAGAACAGTGATGCAAAGGAGTACTAGAAATTAGGTGGTAGGTATGGTATGATATACACTTGATGAAGAATGAACCTGTACTCCTAAACGTATATAGTGTTGTAAACCAATGTAACCTCAATAAAAAGTAGATTTAGAAAAAAAAAAGTTAGAGGCTAAAAAAAAATCAAAGCTGAAGCCAACAGTTTCTTGAGACTATGACATTATATAGAACTGTGGACCTGAGGATGTAGAAGGATAAAGACACAGAAAGATACAGAAACTAAAACTGCTGCAAGCAAAGAAGATCTTTATCTCAGTGACTGCAGCTACCCTGGTATCTCAAAGTTATCAGAACAACTTTAAAACACCACTATGGGCCATGATCTTGGATTGAGGGAAATGGAATTTCAATAACTAAACTTCCAGATAAGGAGTGCACACAGAAAATGGAGAAAGAAAATAAGCAAACAAGCAAATCCATAAATGAAAAGAAACTTCCAACTCAAAATGACCTTGAAGAACTAAATTCTAAAACACATGAAAATAAAAGTAAGGCTAAGAAAAAAATGCATATATGTTTGTGCACCTGATATATGAATTATCCCCAACTGAAATTAGTTCTATAGAAAAACCTATTAGTTAAAAATTAATCTTTCAGGATTTTAAATGACATAAATAAAGAATAGCTTTCATTAAAATGAATAAGCATTTATACTAATAAGAATAGATAAAATAAAAATATCTGAATATAAAAAAAGAAACAACGGAGATTATTAGAATTTATACATTTTTATAACCATTAATCAATGGTTATAAATAAATGGGACAGACTCTAGTCTAGATACAATTGAAGAGTGACTTTATTGAACTGGAAGATAGCGAGTGCTGAAACATGTATCTAGAATGCAACACAGAGAACCAAAAGAGATTGAAAAACACAAAACATCCTGGGGGTGGCGGGGAAGCTGAGGACAAGTACTGATGTTGCAGAGGATTTTTTTTTAGCAATAAAATGATTTAGTACATCTAAACCCCCTCCCCCACAAAAAAAACTAAAAACAAAAAAAGAAAGCACATTTAATTGGGAAACACGGAAAAGTCTCCAACCTATATTCAATAAAATTTCTAGAAAAATGAAGGGAATGGTGGAGAAACAATATCTGAGGAAATAAAAATCAAGTAATTTTAGAATTAAAATACATACAAAAATACCAAGCAGGGTGCATCAGTATAAACCTGCAACTATATGCATTATAATAAAATTAAAATCATCTGGAGTAGAGAGTTAATTTAAAAAAATTTAGAGAAAATAATATGATGGTGATACACTGTAAGAAACTGTTGATTTCAATAAATTGTGCTGCAGAAAATAGAACATAAGGAAAAAATTTATTTTACATGTTATAAAATATATACAAATATAACAGAGGAATTAAAAACTTAGACGTGAAAAGTAAACCTAGAAAGACCTCTTTGATGTGGTTGTTCATCTTGGTTGTTCCACCAGCCCTAGGTCCCAAGCCTGGGTCCTTGGGATGTATGTGGATTATGCCAATGGCCTTATCCTCTAGGCCTTCGGGGATCCCCAAAAGAACACTCTTAAAATAAAACATGGCATGCCCTGATGGAGTAATGGTTGGGTGGAGCCCACATAATCCCAAGGACCTGAATTCAAGTCCTGGGACTGGGACACGCAACCAAGATGAAAAACTAAATAAAATTAAAATGCTTCTTCTAGCTTATTCAGGGACCTTAGCACAGCACTTTTCTACTTTTCTCTGGTATCATCAGTTTTTGCTTCTCTGCTGGATCGTTGCTATCATCATAGGTTTTACTTCTCTCATCTTAAAAAACAACACAATAAAACTTATTGACCTCACCTTTCCCTCCACTTACTCCTCCATTCCCTTCTTTCCTTGAAAGAAAAATCTTGCCTGTACCTACTATCTCTAACTTCTCTCCTGCCATGCTCTCTTGAAACCACATTCATCAAATTTTGCCCACACCATGTCATCAATGCTCCTCAAGGTCAACAAATATGTTCACATGGCTAAATCTAATTGTCAATTATCTGTCCTCATTATGCTTGACCTATTAGCAACAAGTAACACAGTTGATCTCTCCTTTCTTCTTGAGACACTTTCTTTCCTTGACTTCCAATCTAGGTTTCTCCTTATCTTGCTATTTACTCCTCCTCAGTCTCCTTTGTTGTGTTTTCCTTATCTCCCTGACCTCTGAACATTGGAATATCCCCCTACCCTGGTCTTTGGATTTCTCTTTTCAATGTTTACAATCACTTGGAGGTAGATTGAATTCCAATTTGTAACTATTGGTGCCCTCCCTTCTATGAGGACTGCACATCCATATCCTTTGGATACATTTGAAATGCTGCTTCTGTGCACAATATACACCCTTGCCTCTTTATAGGACTGGTCTATCTAACTTTTTTAGACTAATATGGGAGCATGTTGCATAAAGCAAAGAGAAGTTTAAATTGGATTGCATTGTTTAGTTTTGCCTCTGTTGTTTTTGCCCTTCGCCATGAGTGTGTTATGTGCCAGACAATGACTGTGTCTTCAACATAGGCTCAAAATTAGAAGACACATAGCTGGCCCAGTTTAGTGCAAAGCTGTAATCATCCTGTCACCAAAATATAACAAGAGTAAGAAATAAATGCGTTTGTTGCTGAAATCCTTTGAGATCTGGGATTTGTTATATCAAAAATGTTAACTAATAAAACTCCCCTTTAAATTCTCCTAAATGTCAGACTCATACTGCCAACTCAGCACCTCCACTTGACTGTCTAAAAGGCAGCTCAAATAGTTCAAGAGGTCCAAAAATGAGCTCCTAATCTCTACCAATTTTAATCTCCTTGAAGTTTTTCTATTATCAACTAATGGAAACGAATCTTCTAGAACAACAACCAAAAAAACTATAGTCATCCTTGATTTCTGACTTCTGTTTGTATTCAATGCCCAATTCATCAGCAAATCTTACTAGCTCTACTCTCAAAATA
The DNA here is from genome assembly GCA_004363575.1 of Solenodon paradoxus. Classification (NCBI taxonomy): domain Eukaryota; kingdom Metazoa; phylum Chordata; class Mammalia; order Eulipotyphla; family Solenodontidae; genus Solenodon; species Solenodon paradoxus. Next base: position 616,771 of record RJWH01000543.1, read on the forward strand.
AATCTAGATTCTGAAAACTTCTCACCACCTTTACTGGTACCACCTCAGCTCAAGTCATTGTCATTGTTGCTAATCCCCACCAATGTGTTGGTTACCTTTTCTTTCTCCATCCACAGTCTCAGTTCTTAAACATTATTAGAGAAACTTCTTCTAGAATAGGAAAACAAAAATTAATAATCAAAACTACCCAACAATGACACCCAACCTCAGTTGGGTCACAATTACTCGTCAGTTCACTCTGAATGTTCTCTAATCACTTTTTACCACTTCGGTATTACCTTAGTGCAAGTCGTCATTATCTTTCATGTGGATTATTCTGAAAACCATTCAGTTTACTCTTACCCTTGTCCTCCAGAGCAGGTCTTTTTAAAAAACAGCAAGTCAGACTGTGACACTCCTCTGCTCAGTTTTCCTTTCCTCAAATGGCTTCCCATCTTACCAAGAGTAAAATTCAAGTGCTTATAATGGTCTATTACATCCTTTACATTCTGCACACACCTAGTCAATACTTCACTACTAAAATCTCATCTCTTAAGGCTCTCATTATTTCTCATTCAGTTTTGGCCACACTGGCCTCCTTGCTGTTTTTTAAATACACCATTTATGCTTCAAACACAGAGTCTTTGCATTCATTGTTCTCATTATCAAAGATATTCTCATAACAAATATCTTTATAGCCTATTTAATCAAATCTCACCTCAACAAGTTCTTCTTTGACCACCCTGTTTTAAATTACATTCTCCCCCATAATTCTTTATCCCCCTTCCCTATTTAATTTCTCTCTATAGGATTTATTATAGAGAATTAAATCCCAATATTTGTATTTATTATGTTTATTTTAATCTTCCTATATGAACCAAGATTTTTTTTTTGTCTGTCTTGTTCACTGCTGAACCTTATGAGCACAATGGATATTTACTGAAAGAATTAGTGTAATTAATAAAGTGTAATATCCAGAATATATAAAACACTCCAACATGCAAGGAAACAAAAAAGCAACCAATAGAAAAGTTAGTTAAGGAAATGAATAGTGACTTCACAGAAGAAACACACAATAAACTGAAGAAAAGGGACTTAATCTCATGAGTAATCAGTGAATTAAGCATAGCGAGATATCTTTTCATTATGATCAAACTAGCAAAAATTTAAAGTCTGACAATATCAAGCATTTGCAAAAGTATAGAACATCAGGAACTCTCAGACACTACTGGTACAACTTTGGAGATCTGAAATGTTTATTAAATACTAGAAATATGCATCCTCTTTACCTAGTAATTCTGGTCCTAGATCTAAAATAACATGCTTTTCCACCCAAGAGACACATAAGAGAATATTCATGTTAACATTATTAATAGCCCCAAATTAGAAACTCAAATATCCACTAATAGTAGAATAAATAGATAAACTCAGTACAAGCACAAATGGAATATTTCACAGCAGTGAAAATGAGTAAATTACACCAAAGAACAAGAGAAATGTCTGAAACAACCTGAAAGTCAAAGGACAAGGGAGACTAGAAGATATAGCTCAGATGTGACACAGCAGGAAAGTAAGTGGTGGGCCGGTTCCCAGAGCAAACAGGAAATGGACAGATACACATGCAAAGTGCTGGTTGACTGCAGCTCTTCTTGCTGGTGAGAGAAAAGGGTCCCTGGTCCAGTAAGTCCATTTCCAGACAATACAGAATGAGCTCCTATTATCATTTTTTTATTAATCTGTTATTCTACAATATATTTCCCTGTCTACTCTCTACTCCCTCTACTTACTCACTTTATTGATCACTCCTTCATTTATCAGGCAGTGCACTAAATGCTACAGAGAACAGGAAGTATAAGACAAGAACCCTGTCCTTAGGGAGCTTGGAATCTAGTTTTAAAGATAATACTTATTGATGGCCAAGTGTCATACGCATTCACTCATTAAAAAAGAATTCTAAAGTAATGTATTAAGTACCCCCCGGAACTCAGAGAGAAAAGGTAGACTAAGGGAGAAGAGACTTCTAGGAGAAACAGTTTCCACTATATTTTAAAAGATAGTTAAGATTTCTGTGGACATACCTGGGGGAAAACTCATGAAAAATAATTCATGATGTAGAGAGTGAGGTTCAGAATCCAGAAGTGGATTAAAACTCGGGAAATGGAGCCCTGGTGGAGTAGCAGTTGGGTCAGTTGCTTCCAAAGGAGCCCAAGTCACATATCCCTGTGTTCGAGTCCCGGGTCTGGGGGGAAACAAGTGTGAATAACTAAAAAGAAATAAAGTGCTTCTTCCTCCTCTCTCATCCTGTCTTCCTACTCGTGTTCATTAATGCCTGCACCTTTCCTTTAAATTAAAAAAAAGAAAGGAAGAAAGAAAGAAAGAAAACTCAGGGAATGCAGGGAAGAATATGGAGAGAAGAGCAAACAGGAAGGTTGAGACTAGATTGAAGAATATTTAAAAGATGCTGAAGAGTTTTAATGCCAGTTAATAGACTTCGATATGGGATATTTGATCCAAAATGTTATGGAGAAATAAACTGGTTGTAATATAGGTTAGTTTGGAAATGGGTATCTGGAGGTCTATTTATTAAGAAAAAGAGATTATGGTAACAGCTTCATATGCATCATTTAATTTAATCTCTACAACTATAAGATCTATCCTAATTGTTTTAGAAGGAAAAACTGAAGTTTAGAGAGAGTATATAATTTTGCAAACTTGTATAGCAAAGGAGAGCCATACTTAAAATCTAAGCCTTTTTTCCATATCAAAGACTATATTCTGTCTACTACATTACTTCTAATATACCTCTAATTAGATCATAGCCATCTCTAAGGAGGAGATGATGCGCATCTGATCTAAGGTGGCAAAGTTGTTACTTCAGAAAAGTGAAAAGTAAAGATATTGAAAACAGTGGTAGCCAGGATTAAGTTCTAAAAAGACTGTGACTTCTGCCTTTGAGTCTCACTCCTATTTTCTTTATCTTGAATCTTTAGCTGCCATTTTATGAGTATCCTTATTGAGTGATCTATGTAGCGAGGAACTGATGTCTCAGGCTAACAGCTAGCTAAGACAGAGTTAGTTAACAGCCCCCAAGTGAGCTCGGAAGCAGATTCTCTCCCAGTGAAGTCTTGAAAAGACTACAGCCCTATCCAACAATGCAATTATAGCTTCATAAGAGACCCTGAGCCAGAGACACCCAAATAATTTTCTTTTCTTTTCTCTTTAAAGGAAAGGTGCAGACAGGAATGAAGAAGAGCAGAGGCAGTCAGGCAGGAAGAGAGGAGGAAGAAGCACTTTATTTTTATTTAGTTGTTCATCCTGGTTGTTTTCCATGGCTCCAGGACATGAACCCAGGTCATTGGAATGTATGTGAACTGCTCTGAATCTCTGCTGCACCAGGGCACACCAGAGATAATTTTCTTACAGATTCCTAACCCACAGAAACTTTGGAGATAATATTTGTTGTTTGTGAGCTTTATTTGTTATTTCCAGTCATCACATTTTAGAGTAATGTGGTATATGGCAATGGAGAACTAATACAAAAATGATGGTATTGGTAATTTATTAGAATCACTTAGGGGAGTTTAAAAATGATTACTACCTGTATGCTAGTATAGCTCAGGGACATCCTAACCCTCCACACAGGGACATGGGAAATACCTTATTATTCAGATGTGTCTATAGAACAATGTTTGATAGTCATCTAGTAGATTTTGTTTATTCTTTCTCCCAATACTCGAATAAAAGTTAGAATTAAGTTATATATCAATAAATGGAACAGAATGTAAAATGAGTCAACAGTAGATGAGCGATATCAATAAAATCTTAAGTGATGGGTGTGCTCTGGTGGCTCAGGGGTTACTCCCATGCCTAGGGGACAGTTCACATATAGACCAAGGACCCCAGTTTGCAACCCTGGGACACAGGGGTGGGGGATGAGGTGGTCGTGGTTGGACAACAAAAGTGAATAACTAAATAAAATGCTTCTTCTTCCCCCCTTCCTTTCTGTCTGCTGCCTGCCTTCATTTCCGTCTGCCTTCCTTCATATTAAAAACATAAACTTAAAGATGGAAAGCACATAGAGGAGTACTAATTGTTAAGTTTCCTTTTATCCATTCTGTCATATGCCTGCAGAGAGAAGAGGAAGCGTAGGAGAAGCTTTTTTATTTTTATTTATTTATTTATTTATTTTAAGGAAAGGTGCAGGCAGGAAAGAACAGAGAAGAAGAAGGAAGAAGTACTTTATTTTTATTTACTTGCTCACATTTGGTTGTTTCCCTGGCCCCAGGTCTTGAACCTGGGACCTTGGATGTATGTGGGACTGCTCCGAGGTGTATTAGACTGCTAGGCCACCAGGGCACACCTGAGAAGCATTCTTATTCCTGCTACAGAACCCTGGAAGTCTCAGGTATATGGAATCATTAGAAATTTGCTTCCCCTACACTGCTCTTACCCTACTGTGGTAGATTTCGTGTGTTGTCTTGATCAACAACCAGTCAATCATCTTTTCGTGCAGACTGGCTAGAAAGTTTAAAAATAAAAACAAACAAAAAATCCAAATTCCTTTACAGCGAGGTTTCTAAATATGAATTAAGTTTCCAAAAATGAAACGCACTTGCATTAGGTTTGGAAGGCATAAATCAGGCGGGAAGCCACCTTCTTGTTCCTTTGTTGCTTCTGATCAGCATGTATACATATGAAGATATGATAGAAAACCTTTCCTTGACCCCAAGGCAAGAGTTAGTCAGCCAGAGGTTTTACACCCTGTTTACATGACCAGGGGCAAGCAAGCAAAGCATTCCTTCCCCTGCGGCTCTAACCAAAGAGATAATAAACCTCTATCCCAGGGTATAAAAGAAGCTCCCCTAGACCCCCTGGCTGCTCATCTTTGGGTAACAAAGCCCCTGAGTCAGCACCAGTGCTTGTAATAAAGTGTTGTTTCTCTTCCTTTGAGTGCTCGGTTGTCAGTCTTCTCACTGTCTGGCCTGGAGGCCTTGCCATAACAGAGACAATGAGTTTTCCCCTAAATTAACAGTTTTGGATATGGAGATGCAGTTGCAACACAGCACTGGTGGCTTCATGAGCTTTAGAACACAGGTATCTGTATACAAAACTCAGTCCTTTGGAGACCTAGACTAGACTTCTTCTCAAGCCCTTCCAATGAATTTGGAAGCTCTTTATAACTTGAATTAAATCTCTTTATGGTTAGAAAATAATGCTATATTGGTTTCTGTTTACTGAATCATGACTGATACAGCCAACCTTGCAGAATAAAAGGTTTTACTGTCCGGAGAGGGTGAGCCAGAAAGACTCTAGACTCTGAGACGGTTAGGGTTTCCGTGAAGGTCTACATACTGAACAAGGACCTCAGTCATTTTATATCACTGGCGATAGACAGTGGCTGGCAGGCTTTAAACACCTTGTCTTCAGGCTGAAGATTTATTTATTCATCTTTGGAGCTCCTGACTTACCAGGAGAAAAACCTCTGGAGGGAGAGAGCAAGTGAATATCCAGAAGCCTACCTAATCAACCTGCCCAGGCACAGAGCTCCAACTGACTTTTCTTTTCTTTTTTATTGCCTCACTCATAAATTTTAAGAGACCACCAAAGGTCATCAGATATTGGAAGAAACATTCTAATACAAAAATAGAAAATCACCAAACATTAAAAAGGATTCATGAGAAATAGAAACAATATATGAAGCAAAAGAAGGCCTGCATTATAATTAAATTATTAGAAAGATAATAGAAAATATTGTAACTTTCAAGGATGATATTAAAGAGAACATTCAGATAATTACAAGTTTATAACTGTTAGAACTGTGATAGTAGGAATAAAAAATTTAATAGAAGCGTTGGAAAATAATGTTGAAAATATCTTTAAAAGAGTAGGAAACAGAAAATAAAAGATCATAAAATTAGAAATCAGCAGAGGAAATTAATCATCCAGCAAATAGGAGTTTCAAAAAGAGAGAGCAGAGAAAAATTGAGAATGAAAATCATTGTCAAAGAACATTTATAAAAATTAATCGACATGAAATTCTAGAATATTCTAGAGAAATAAAACATGATGTGGGAAGGAGAAACAGAATGACACTAGACTTCACACAGCAATACTAGAAGCTAGAAGACAATGAAACAATGTCTCCAAAATTGTGCAGAAAGTGGATTTCTGATGTAGAAGTCTATACAAATTCCCATTCGTGTATAAATGTAGATGAAAACATTCTACATGTGCAAGACCTGCAAAAAAATTTATCTCTGGTACTCTTAAGAAGCTGTTGGAGAAAGTATACCATCAAAATAATGACAAAACCAGGAAAGAGGCATACATGAAATCCAGGAAAAAGAAGATCTTATGTAGATCCTATGGAGGAGCCTATGTAGGAAAGAGGAGAAGGGAATTAGGGGAAGTCCTGGGTGACTAACTGTGCAGTAGGCCTAGAGAGCAGCCAGTCACATCTTGGGACAGAAAGATGGAGGACTCCAGAAGGGCTGTTTATAAAATGCTCTTTACAAATAAATTTGAAACTCATCAATTACCTGATGCAGTTAGCTAATTAAAGAGGAATTTTATAGCTCTGGGGAGACAAAAAGTGTTAATTATAGAAAGCAAAGCAAACAGAAAAGCAAAGTAATTATAAGTACTTTTACATAAAATTCGATGTGATCATAGTATCTATATTTTAGTAGAGAACAATATTTACATGATTGCAAAATGAATGCAAGCATGATTTAATGATTTAATAAAAACCCCAAAAAGTATTAATTATACCTGCTGGGACTTCAGGTGGAAACTCAATCAAGTCAAGAAGGTCAAGCTTGATAGAGATACATGTAATTCTTTTGTGGGAGATTACTAAAGTGGGCAGTGCAGAGACCAAATTGAAGATCAAGGTAGAACCTTGACCCTCTTTAGATTCAAGTGAAGATAAAGATTCTGCGAATATGTACCCTCTTGTGGTTCAGGTGAGATGGCTGGGGTGTGGACCAAAATAAACAAATAAATAAAAATGCAAAAAAAAAGGTGTAGATAAGTAGTAATTAGAAAGAAGTACTTGAAGCAGGAAACTTCATGGCAATCTCAAAAAAGATATAATAATATATAATGTTTCAGAAAGCTTAAGAAGGTTGAACAAATACTCTTGATTTTTTTAATATGATGAAGCCATTTAGATTATCTAGCTGGACTCAGATTAGATGACCCCAATTTTGTTGGCAATATCAAAGCATCATAGTCAAGAACCAGTGGAACATACTCATTTTTCTCTCCATCAGGTCTGATGATGCTGCTGATCTTGACCATGTCAATGTCAGAGAGCTTCTGTACAGCCTGTTTGATCTGGTGCTTGTTGACCTTAACATTTACAATGAATATAAATGTGTTCTTGCCTTTGGTCTTCATGTATGACTCACTGGTTAGAGTGACCTTGACAATGATGTAGCAGTCAAGCTTGTGCTCTTAGAGGATATTCAGGCTTCTTTTAGAATTATAATGTCTTGGGCCGAGGGAAGATGGGTGACATTCAGATATAATGTTTTTGTAGGTGACACATTGTAGTACTTCCTTCTTGACTTTCAGAGCCTTGGCTTTGACTTCAACTTCAGGAAGAGAAAGATCAGGGACTTTCTTCTTTGCTTTCAGCATCGTCTTCATAAAAAGTCACAACTCTTGGTTTTAATAACAAGAAAGTTATTCGTTCTCGGAAGACAACATAAGAATTTAAAGACATTCCATGACATCAGCTTTGAGGAGGCCTTTGGGGACTCAACATCAGCATCAAAAGAAACAAAAACAAAAGGAAATAACTGGGATTAGATCTAACTAAAATGCTTCTTGGCAATAAAGAAAATATTACCAAAACAAAGCAAAAAGACAACCTACTAGCTGGTAGAAGATATTTGCATTTCATATTTTTGAAAAGGGCTTAATATTCAAAATATACAAAGAACTCATAAAAATCAAGAACTCAAAAAACTCATAAAACTCAACAGAAAAAACAGCAACAGACAATCCAATAAAAATGGGAAGAGGAATTGGAGAAATATTTTTCTGAAAAGGATGTAAATGGCCACCAAGCACATGAAAAGATGTTCCTCCTCCCTGGCTATCAGGGAAATGCAAATTAAAACAATAATGAGATATCACCTTACACTTGAGAGACTGGTTATTATACAAAAGTATGGAAATAACAAATATTGGTGAGTATTTGGAGAAAAGGGAACACTTACACTGTTGGTGGGAGTGCAAATTGGTGCAACCTCCATGGAAAACAGAATGGAGATTCCTCAAAAAGTTGAAGATGGAAATCCCATATGATCCCTTCATCTCACTTCTAGGTGTTTAGCTAAAAGATACTTAAACACTAATTCACAGAGATTTATGCACCCCCATGTTTACTGACGCCCTATTCACAATAGCTAAGAACTGAAAACTACCTAAGCGCCCAACATTGGATGAATGGACGAAGAAGATGTGGTACATATACACAATGAAATATTACACATCCCTTAGAAGAGATGAGATACTGTCATTTGAATCAACATGGAGGGATCTAGATGGAATTATGCTACGTGAAATAAGTCAAAAGAAGAAAGATAGATAGATACCAGATGATCTCACTCAAAGGTGGCATACAAACACACATGACAAAGGAGCTGATGAAATAAAACCAACCCTTGGACACTTGCAATAGAACTAAGGTTATTAATAGGGAATGGGGGTGGGGCAAGTGATAGCAAAGCCCACTGGACAATGGTGAAGAACACGTGGTAATTTGATGGAGGACAGCGTGGGTTGGCATATATCTGAGGAATGAGGAAACTGCACATATGGGAAACCTATACATATGAGTTTACTTTAATGTGTAAAATCAAAGTTACTGCATAAAAAATTACTAGTGACTGTCTTTAGAAAAGTTTCATTCTAGTGGGGCAATTAGGGAATGGAGTATGAGACAGTAATATAAGAATCTGTATTAAAATTATTTATATTACATGGTGACAACATATCATGCTGGATTATTTGCTGGTTGCAAGTGAAAAAGTATAATTTAACAGTGAGGGAGATCTGGCTGTTGTCTATTTGCTCATTAATTAAAGTTATCATTATTTATACTGGGACTATCAGAAATAATGTGCCTAACATGAGGCAATATAAAGTTTACATCACTAACTACAAATATTCCTGACGAAAGTGTTTAATCTGAATTGAAATCAATCTCTATATCTAATCTCCAGTTATAGGAAATATAGGGGATAGAGGAACATGTTAAACTGCCCTACAGAGAGAGAGAGAGAAACAATCAGACCAATCCAAAGTTGGCACATTAGATAGGAATAATGGGCCTGTCTTTCAACAATTTAATGACATAAAAAAGAGGGTGGGAATCACTGCTGAAAACAAGAGAGTTACATCATGCAAAAACCTATGCAACACATAGTCTTTAATTGGATCTTGGCTTGGTAAACAAAAACAAAAACAAAAGCTATAAGAGAAACTTTTTGAGACCATTCAGAATATTTGAATATGATCATTATATAATATGAAGCTATTACTATTTTTTGTTAATTTTAATAATGACATTGTTTTTAATAGATGCACTTGAAAATATTTAAGGGGAAAATGTCATGGTATCTGTAATTTAAATTAAAATGCTTTAGAAAAAGAAAGATGAAGCAAGTATGACCAATTGTTAAATTTAGGCACAAATATATAAGCTATTATGATATTCTACTTGATTATATATTTGAAAATTTAAGATAGGCTTAGTAGTAGTAGTAGAGAGACTATGTGAAGTAGTAATAAAGGTGGTAACTGAATCAAGGCTGTTTTTACTGTGGACATGTTTGAAGGGAAGGAGTCAACATGGACAGACAGAGAGAAAGAGTCTGATGGAGCAATGTCTAAGAAGTGGGGTAGGATAGAAAATAAAGACATATTAAGAGTTAGACCAAGAAAGAAAGCAACTATTCCTTTGAGGAAAGAGTAACAAAAATAATGAATGAATAGATGAGAACATCTAAAGTGAGGCAACCGAATAGGGGAGAAAGTCTTTCTCTACTGAAGAAAGACTAAGTGTAGGCCAAGAATAGTGAAGGCAAGTTTGGGAACTTGAGGAGAAAGAACAAGTTCTAGAATTGTTCCTGAGTAATCTGTAGGGATGCATTACTGAAGAGATGTGTCATCCAGATGAAGTTAGATAGCATACATTTATAGAAAACTAAATAAACATGATTTTACTTCCTTCAGGTGAGCTTATCCCCTGGAAATGGAAGAAAAGTCAGAAAATGTTAGATTCTTCCTTAGAGTGGTAGACGGGAAGAGAACAATCCCACAAATTGAATAGGTGAGCATGGGTATTTCTAGATTTTCTTTGTAAGGTTATACATAACCAGTCTATCCATAGGAAGACCCCTGTTTGGAGCTGTAAGACTAGAAGGGCTTTAATATGGTTGAACAAGAAAGCCTGAAAGAGCTAAGAAATTATGTTTGCTGTGAAGGATGATTTAACGGGAGTGAAAGTGAGGGACAGAAGAGTGAAAGTAGAAGGAATGATAAGTTGTAGCCAAGACAAGACGCACAGACGGTGAAAGTCTGAGAATATGAAATTCTAAGTGGATTTGAGGACCCAAGTATAGCTACACAGATACGTAACAGAAATAGAAAAAAAATCAGCTAAGTTATTAGATAAATATACATGGATGCAATAGGTTGTTCTAAGATTACTCTCAATGGTCCCCATCTCCTTGTATAAATTTATCCCCTTGAATGTATACTGGACCAAGTGGCTTTCTGCTAATAAAATAAGGCAAAACTGATGGGCTGTCACACTGAGATTGTTTCCATCTTGTTTTTTTCATTGCTTGCTCTGTGTTGTAAGCTGCCCAATGGTTATACCAATCAGGCAAGGAACTAAGGGAGACCTCTAGCCAACAGTCAGCGAGAAACTGAGGACACCAGTCCAACAACCCATGAGGACATGAATTCTGCCAACAACCACACCAAAGAACTCTGACTGATTACTCCCAACCAAGCCTTAGAGGACTGCACTCCTCCTGATATCTTGATTTCAGTCTTGTGAGAGACTCTGATCCAGAGGATCCAGGTGAGTCTGGTCCAAATTCCTAACCCACAGAAACTGTGAGATAATACATATTTGTTGTTTTAAGCCAGTAAATTGGGGGGCTGTGATTTTATATGCAGCCTTAGGTAACTAATACAATGGATATAGCTGTCTTGAGAATAACAGGAGACAAGATAGAGAGAAAATCCAAGAGTCAGAAGCATTGCTCCTCATACAGATTTAAAGCAGAGCTTCTTCAACTTTAATGTGGATACAAATCACTTGTGAGAATTCAGATTCTTGATTCAGTAGTCCTCGGACCTAAGATTCTGCATTTTAAACAAGTTGACAGGTAATATTTGTCCTTTGAGAAGTAGGGATCTAAGGTACTCTGAGGACTAGCAGAGGAGAGCAGAGAAGATGGCTAAAAGGTGAAATAGGAAAATTCAAATAAATATACTTGTGGAGAGGGTCAAATTAGTCACTGAAGCAAGGCAGGTTGAGGCACATATAAGTCAGGGACTAAGACGAAGTTAGGGAATAATACAGATCGATCAGATAAGCAGACTAATATGGGTGAAATGTAAGGCACTGATTTTTGCCTACCACTGACTTTCATGGGGCTCCTTGTTTTATAATGTCTGGGCAGGTCTCTCATAATTAGGGAACAGGTTCCTCTCTCTCAATTGCTATTAATATATAATAATTGCCATTAATATCTGCTTTAATAAAGTTGACCTAGAAAGGTCAGTAGGATAGATGGAGAAATAACTTCATTCATTCATTTAGTTACTCATTTAGCAATCTTGCCCTGAACACTTATATATGTTAGGCAGTGAAGAAACAAAAGTGGATGAGAGTCTCTGTCTCAGTTATCAAAATAGCAGAGGAGGCAGGCACATCAAGAAATACTAGAATACAAGTTGATTAGTGCTATAATAGAGGCATAAAAATTATGGTAGCTTGGATGTGTGAGTAATTCACTTTTTGCAAGGGTTCAGGAGTGGAAGAAGACTCACAGAACAGATGAAGTATTAATGGATGTCAAAAGGAATCAGAGAATTCTAGGAACATCAATTGGTAAATAAATCTCTCCTAGATCCTTTCTTTGTACCAATAACTTATGTTTACACAGCAATATACTTCTAATCTTTGTTTGCCTTTCTTTGTGGGAAGAGAACTCACAAACTGCCAGCATAAATATTGCCCCACTTGAGCACTACATTTCTCACTGTAAATGATTAAGTTGATTTTCTCATAGATATTAGACTCATATGATTTTGGGATGCATGAGTCAGCTTTTCTTAGGACCTGATCAAGCCAGGAGAAGCTAAGATTGAAGCTCCAGATTCACAAAGACAGAAAACCTAGAGACTCTAGAAGGGTGGCATCTTTCTTGATCATCAACCTACATTTCATCTGTGCTCAGTGAAATGATGAACTTAGAAATCTCAATAAATGATGATATTTTTACTGAATGGTACAAAAGGCAAATGCTGTAAGATTTAGGGTTAGGGCAGGAATCTTTAAAAAAATTATTTTCAAATAATAATTTTATGATTTCTTTTGTTTATAATGCTATATTCATTTTAGGATATTGAAATTGCACCTCAGTCTTTGAGTATTTCCTGCCTCACAAGAGTTCTAATGTCCATTATTCATTTTCTTCTAAGATGGGTTGGGTGTACTTATGTTTTAATTGCTTTCCATTTTTGTTTTCTTCTTTGCTTTTTCCCTGGATATGTATTTTGAGGTTACCCCGAATCTGGATTAAGAATTCTATGTTTATTTCCTATTTTTACTTGAAAACAGAGTAGTCTTACGCTCATTCTAACCATCCACATTTTTGTTCTCCTCCTTCCCACTTTTTATATTTGCTATTTATTGTATTTAAGTGGGATTTCTTTACGTGTTAGAGTATCCTTCAGTATTTTTTTTGTAGAGGTGGTTTTATGGTCATGAATTCCTTTAACTTTTGCTTATCTGAAAAGCTTTTTATCATTCCCTCAATTCTGAATGATAATCTTGCAGGTTTTAATATCCTAAGTTGAAAATTCTTTTCTTTCAGCACTTTGAATATATCATGCCATTCCTTTCTGTTTTATAGAGTTACAGTTAAGAAATCTGCTGACAAAAGTATGGGAACTCCTTGTATGTGACTCATTTCTCTAGTTGATTTTAAGATTCTTTATCTCATACTTCTGACATGTGTCAAAAGTACTGACGTGTACTGATGACAACATGTCTAGATGTAGGTCTGTCTGGGTTTCTGTTAGTAGGAACTTTGAGCTTCCTGAGTATGGATACTTGCTTCATTCCTCATGTTAGGGAAGTTCTAAGCTATTGTTTCCTTCATATACAATTTCTGCCTCGTTTTCTTTCTTCTTGACCCCAATGATACAAATGCTGTTTATTTTGATGCTATCCCATAGGTCATGAATGACTGCTTCATTTCTTTTCATTCTTTTATCTCTTTGCTGGTCTGCCTGAGTGCATCCCCTGCCTTATTCTCTGGCTCACTCATTCCATTGGAGGCTTAATTCATCCTACTTGAGTCCCTCTATTGAGCTCTTTAGTTCAGCTATTATGTTCTTAATTTCTTTGATATCTTGTTTCATTTCTTCTCTCTCTTTTTTTGCTCTCTTTCTCCTCCTCTATTGTTTTCTTGAATTCCATGGGTATGTTTATCACTGTTTCCCTAAATTCATCCTCAGGTAGTTCGCATGTCTGTTGTTTTCAGATTTTCACCTGGGTTTTTAATTGGGTCGATCATTTCACATGTGTCTTTGTTCTGTTTGGCATTGTTGTTTGTTTCTGTGGGTAGTTTCCCCTGCAGTGATGGCATTGTGTAGGGTATTGACTTGCACCAGAGAAGCCTGGATCTTGGTTTGAACAATGGGAATCACTAAGTTGTGTGGCATCACCACTGGTTGGATTTGTTGATGTTCTCAGGTGGATCCTACATTGGGACCCAAGTGTTCAGCTTATGGGGTTGGAGTTTGTGTGGGGGATGAGAGCTTTCCTTAGTGTCCCAGCTCTGAACAATAATGCCACTTTGTTACTGGCCTACAGTCAGCAATCAAGCTGCAGTTACACATCCATCCACAGGGTGGTACTGTGAGTAGCCTTGAAAGTTTCTTCCTTTTGTGATTCTCTTCTTCCTTTAAGTCTGGGGGCAGGATATCTAGTGTGTGGCTCCTGTAGCTCTGCAGCAATATTGTGGGAGGGGGTGGGGGTAGGGGAATTTCCCTGCATTCTGGTTATGGCAGTTCCCTGTGTAATTTTCCTTCCAGGGATCAGGAGGGCAGGTTTTGCTGAGACCACTGGGGTACTGGTCTTCCTGTTTTTCACCAAGACACTTTAAATAGAAATCTGATTCACATTCAATACCAATCATTTTATATCACTTTTGTTACTGGCTGGTCTTTGTCAGTATATATATATGAATATTTCTATAGAGCTGAAATCAGGATGCTTATTATCTCATTTATTAAGTTTATTTCACATTTATTATTCTTAGACATTCATGTGTAGAGTATGTTTTTATAATTTTAAATGCCCACAGAGAGATAGTAATCACGATGGTAACATGGTGGGAGCATGTTGGCTCTCCTCCCCACAGAACAACTAGAAATCACTTATTTTTCAGACACGCATGCTGTGGAAGGTCAGGTCTGAAGGTTGTAGAACAGCGATAGCAATCACAACACCTACATCGGTAGGCGAAGGTGTCAGGGTGCAGAGCTGCACTGTGGATTCCAGACTCTCAGCCTCAGGGGGAAAGCGGTGGAAGGACTAGAAACTTGAGAAGAACCAGCCCTTTCAGAGAGTTGCTCTGTAACAGGGAGCCCATCCAGCTGGACCAGGACACGGCACTGGGAGAGAGGGCCTTGGGTCAGGGCAGAAGAAGGACCAGTGCCCCGGTAGTCTGACTGGTAGCTCCCTAAAGAAAATTACACCGGGCTTCACCATTATCAGAAGGCAGCAAGCACCTCTCACACCATATTGCCTCAGAATTGCTGGACCCACCCACCAGAAATTCCACCCCCAGACTTAAAGGAAGAAGACAGTCTCCCAGAAGGAAGTTTGAACAGCTCCCACAGCACCACCCTGTAGGTGAACCTGAAACTGCATCCCGTTTGCTGATTGTAGGTCATCAACAAGGTGATCATTGCTGTTTAGATGTTGGACACTGAGGGAAAGCTTAGTATCCCACACACCAATCACTATAGGCTGAATCCCTGGGTCTCAATACAGGGTCCACTGAAGAAATTTAACAAACCCAACCAGTAGTGAGACCACAAAGCTCAAGAAGATCCAGGCTTACTCAGTGCAAGTCGATATTATACACAACACCATCACTGCAGGGAAACCTATCCCACAGAAATATAAACAGAATACCAAAGAGAACAAAGACACAAAGAAATATATGTGAAATGATGGATCCAATTAAAACCCTAGGGGAATATCTGAATATAACAGACAGTACAAACTACCTGAGGAAGAATTTAGGGCAACAGTGATAGACATACACATGAAAACCAAGAAAACAATACAGGAAGAAAAAGAGAACAGCAGAAATGAAGCAAGGTATTTTAAAAAATGAAGAGCTTTGATAGCTGAATTAAAGAACTCGATAGAGGGACTCAAGAGTAGGATGGCTGAAGCCTCCTATGGAATCAGTGAACTAGAAGTTAGGGAAGAGAAATTCACTCAAGTAAAACAGCAGAGAAAACAAAGAATAAAAGGAAATGAAGAAAGCATTCAAGATCTAGGAAATGACATCAAAAGGGACAACATTTGCATCATAGGTGTCTCAAAAGGACAAGAGAGAAAAGGGATAAAAACTGTAGTTGAAGAAATAAAAGCCGAGAGCATCCCTAACTAGAAGAATGAAGGAAGCCTCCAGATTCAGGAAGCTCAAAGAGTTCTGAATAAAAGAAACTCAGACATACACCGAGACACAATGTCATCAAAATTTAAAAAAATACAAGATAAAGAATCTTAACAGAATTTAGAGAAAAACGAGTCACATACGAAAGAGTACCCATAAAATTGTCAGATGATTTCTCAATGGAAACTTTACAGGTCAGAAGAAAATGACAGGATATATTCAAAATGCTGTAAGAAAAGGATTTTCAACTAGGATAATAAAATCTGTGACACTGTCATTTAGATCTGATTGAATGATAAGAAACTTCACAGATAAGCAAAAGGGAGAGGAATTTATCAACACAAAATCAGCTCTACAAAAAAATACTAAAGGATTTCTATAAAATGTAAAGAAACATTACTTTGAAAAGTAAGACAGAATATAAAAAGTGGGGAGGAGGAGGAGTGGAGATGAAAAATGTGGATAGTTAGAACCTTAGGGTAAACTCAAAATACATCTCCATGGAGAAAACAAAGAAGAAAACAAAAAGGAAAACCAATTGAAACATAACTAAACCCAACCCACCTAAGAAGAGAAAAAGAAGAACAAAGGCACGGTCTAGAACAAGACCCAAAAGACAAATTACAAAATTTCAATTAACAGTTACATATCAATAATCAGCCTAAATGTTAATGGATTGAACTCACCAATCAAACTGACACAGAGTAGCTGAATGGATTATAAGGCATAAATTAATCTTCTCCATTCAGGAAACACAAACTCTCTCAAAAGATAAACCAAAACTCAAAGTCCATGGTTGGAAGACAATACTCCAGTCAAATGGTAACCACACAAAAACAGGAACAGCCATACTTATATCTGATAAAAACAGACTTCCAACTAAAAAGCATAATAAAAGACAGAGATGGACATTATATAATGATTAAGGAGTCAATCCAGCAAGAAGACATAATGCTTATTATCATATTTGCACCAAATGAAGGAGCATCAATATATATTAAGGAAGTAATATTAGAAATCATAAGAGACATCAACAACAACACAATAGTACTAGGAAACTTCAATACACCACTAACAACAATGGACAGATCAACCAGGCAGAAAATTAACAGGGAAACAGCAGGTTTAAATGACCGTTTGGAACAGTTTGTTCTAATAGACATACACTAAATACTTCATCCAACTACCACAGATTTCACTTTCTTTTCAAGTGCATGTAGAACATTCTCAAGGACAGATCATATTTTGGGAACAAAATATATCTCCACAAATTTACAAATATTGAAATAACATCAAGCATCTTCTCTAACCACAGTGGCTTAAAACTAGAAACAAATCACAAAAAGAAAGATGGAAGACCCCAAATTATTTGGAGAGTAAACAATATGGTTCTGAATGACTTTCGTAAGAGAGGAATTCAACCAGAAACTTAAAAAAATACTTAGAGAACAAATGAGAATGAAGACATGAGCTACCAGAATCTATAAGATGTGGTAATAGCTGTACTAAGATGGAAGTTCATTGCAATTCAGGCCTACCTCAAGAAATTAAAAAAAAAATCAGAAATAAACAATCTAAACCTACATTTAAAGCAACTAGAGAAAGTAAAACAATTGAAATAAAAAATTAGTGAAAGACAGAAATAATAAAAAATTCAAGCAGAAATGAATGAAATAGAAAACAAATGACAATCCAGAAAATCAATGAAACCAAAAGTTGGCTCTTCAAAAAAAACAAACAAAATTGACAAACCATTGACTAGACTCACATGAGAAAACAGAAAACTCTCATAACTAAAATCAGAAATGAAAAGGGAGAAGTTACGACAGATATCACAGAAATACAAAATATCCTAAGAAACTACTATGAATAGCTCTATGTCAATAAAGAGGACCACCTCAGGGACATGGAAAGATTTTTAGAAAAATATGTCTACAAATATTGAACCTGAAAGAATTGGAGCACCTGAACACAGAACAATCACAAAAGAAAAATTGATGAGATAATCAAAAGTCTCCCCTAAAAAAACAAACCAGGAGCAGGTGGCTTTTTTAATGAGCTTTACCAAAATTTCAGAGAAAAATTAATACTTACTCTTAACAAACTCTTCAAAAATATTGAAGAACAGGAAACACTTCCCAACACCTTCTATGAGGTTAAC
The DNA here is from genome assembly GCA_004363575.1 of Solenodon paradoxus. Lineage (NCBI taxonomy): Eukaryota > Metazoa > Chordata > Mammalia > Eulipotyphla > Solenodontidae > Solenodon > Solenodon paradoxus. Next base: position 634,867 of record RJWH01000543.1, read on the forward strand.
ATTAAGCTGATACCAAAAACTGATAGAGATGTCACCAAGAAAGAGAATTATAGAACAATATCTCTAATTTCAAATCTAATAAAAGTTTCTCAAAAAATCTTGGCAAACTGGGTGAATGGTAGGGGAAATGGGGTAAAGAGAATTCACTGTAAATGAAGGAGAAAAGGGAAGGGGGCAGAATGTCTGTAAATCTGATATGCTATATAAATGTTGATTTGCTACTATGTAAACCTCAAAATAAGTTAATGTCAAAATGCATTATCCCTTCAAAAAAATATATATACATATATATGTGTATATATATACATATATTAGCAAATCGAATCCTACAATGAATCAAAAGGAGCACCCATCAAGGCCAAGTTGGAGTTATCCCAGGGATGCAAAGATGATTCAAATTATGCAGATCTATTAATGCAATACACCATATCAACAAGAGCAAGGAGAAAAACCACATATTCATGTCGTTATATACAGAGAAAGCTTTTGGCAAGATCCAACACCCATTTATGATTAAAAAAAAATCCCTGCATAAAATGGGGATAGAAGGTATATGCCTCAACATAGTAAAGGCCATATGCAATGAACACACAACCAACATCATAGGCAACAGTGAAAAACTGTAAGCAGTTCCTCTAAGGTCAGCACCGAGACAAGGCTGTCCACTCTCATCAATGCTATTTAATGTCATACTGTTGGTCTTAGCCAGAGCAACTAGGCAAGAAAAAGAAATAAAAGTAATCCATATTGGAAAGGAGGAAGTAAAACAAGCATTATTTACAGATTACATAATTATATATATTGAAAACCCTAAAACTGTCAAAAAACCTACCAGAACTAATCAACAAACACAGTAAAGTGAAAGGCTACAAATCAATGCACAAAAATCTACTGGATTTTTATGCATAAACAACATGCTAGAAGAAAATGGAACCAAGAAAGCCACACCATTTAAAACAGAAGTAACAAGTATCAAATATCTTAGAATATACTTAACAAAGGAGGTGAAATACCTATCCAATGAAAACTACAAGTCCTTCTTAAAAGAAATAGAGGAGGACACAAAGAAATGAAAAGACATTCCCTGCTCATAGCTGGGAAGACACAACATTGAAAAAAAGTTCATTTACCTAAAGCAAGATACAGACACAAAGAAACCCATTAAAATTCCACCAGCTAATTTCGTGAAAATAGAACAAAAAAAATCTTTAAATTTGTATGGAACAACAAAAGACCCCAAATAGTAAAAGAAATTATAGAAAAAAAGTATCAATCTGGAGAGGGATTATAATTCCAGACATTGAACTATGTAACAAAGTGGTAGTGATCAAAACACTATGGTACTGTAATAATAAGAGAGGCACAGACCAGTGGAAATGAATTGAATCACCAGAAATAGACCCACTCACATATAGTCAGTTAATCTATGCAAAGGATCCAAAAATCATACGACAGAGAAAGTCCTTTCAATAAGTGATGTTGGGATAACTGGATAGCCATATGCAAAAGAATGAAGTCAGATCACTCTCCAACACCATTCACAAAAATTAACTCAAAATAGAGTAGAGACTTGGACATACTACTGTAACCATAAGATTTTTGAAAGACAGCATAGGAAAGACATTCCATGACATCAGTCTTAGCAAGTCCTTTGGTAACTCAACTCTGGCATCAAGGGAAACAAAAAGAAAAATAAACAACTGGGACTAAATTAAATTGAAAAGCTTCTTCACAGCAAAAGAAAACATCATTAAAACAAAAAGACAACCTACTAACTGGGAGAAGATATTTGTATTTCACCTTTCTGACAAGGGCTTAATATAAAAAATATACAAAGAACTCATAACACTCAATAACAGGAATACAGGCAATTCAATCAAAAAATGGAAAGAAGAATTAGAGACATGTTTTTCCAAAGAGAATATACAGATGGTGAACAGGTACATGAAAAAATATTACTACTCTGTGGCTATGAGAGATTGCAAATCAAAGCAACAATGAGATAGACTGGTTATTACCCACAAGTCAGGAAATGACAAATATTGGTAAGGATGTGGAGTAAAGGGCACGCTTTTAAACTGCTGGTGGATATACAAATTGTTGGAACCCCTATGGAAAACAGTATGGAGATTCCTCAAAAAGTTGAAGATGGAAAACCCATATGATCCCGTCATCTTACTTCTGGGTGTTTTCCCAAAAGATACAAAAACACTAACTTGCAGAGATGTATGTACCCCCATTGTAGCCCAATTCACTATAGGTAAGAACTGGAAACTACCTAAGTGCCCAACATCAGATGACTGGATAAAGAAGATGTGATGTGATGTGTGTGTGTGTGTGTGTGTGTGCAATGAAATACTACACAACCCTTAGAAGAGATGAAATCCATCATTTGAAGTAACATGGATTGATCTAAAGGGGATTATGCTAAGCAAAATAAATCAAAAGAAGAAAGATACATACCAGATGACCTCACACATAGGTGGAATGTGAAGAGATAAAAAAAGGAGCTGATGAAATAAAACCAATCCTTATACAATTGCAGTAGAACTGAGGTTACCAATAGGGAATGGACCAGAGAAGGGTGGGGTACCCACTGGACAATGATAAAGAACACTTGGTGATTTGGTGGAAGGCAGGATTTGTTGATATATATATATGAGGAATAGGGAAACTGCACATAAAAGTTGTCTACACATTAGTTTATTTTATTTTATAAAACAGTTACTGCAATAAAATATTAAGGAAAAAGTTTTAAAGCCTAAGTGTACTGATAGAGAAGTATTTGCATAGCTCTACCCTTTATTATTGAATTTTGTGTTGTTTCCAGTTTTTTAAAAATATTTTGAATAAAGCTGTTGTATACATTGTACAAATTGCCCTTTTTTCTTTTAGGTTATGAATTGGAACAAATTTCCCTTAGAGAAGGATTAATGAGCTAAAGACTCAGTCCTTGTACCTCTTCTCTATTCACATTCACTTCCTTAATGATTTTATTCGGCCTCTGGCTTTAAATACCATTTGGTGCCAACAACTTCCACATTTATATTTCCAACTCAGACTTTCCCCCTTCACTACAGCCACATTACATTTAATAACCTGCAGTTTTTTCCATCTTCATGGCTAAAGTTATCTAACTTGTTTTTTTATTTTATATAATATCCAATCCATAGCATCTCAGTGTTTGACTGTTTCTCACCATCTCCGCTATTACAGTCTGATCTAAGACTGTATTGTCTCTCTTTCTCCTACTCCTCCATTTTCTTTCTTGTTTATTTTATTTTATTGTATACATTGAAATAAACTCAGATATATAGGTTCCCCATTCCTCATACATATGTCAACACACCCTCCCCTCCACCAACCATGAGGTGGTCTTCACCATTGTCCAGTGGGCTCCGCCACCATTTGCATGGCACCCCACCCCTGATCCATTCCCTATCGGTAACCTCAGTTCTGTTGCAAGTGTCTGAGGGTTGGTTTTATTTCATCTGTTCCTTTGTCTTGTACATTCGTATTACACCTATGAGTGAGGTGACCTGATACCTATTGATCTTCTTTTGACTTAATCCTTTTATTTTTCAGATAAGCTGAAACTGAATGTATTTATCATTCTTATTTTTAAAACATTTTTTAAATGTTATTAAATGTTATTAAATGTTAAAATCTTATTTTAAAACATTTAAAACATTTACTGAAGTGTCCCACCTTGGTGGCCTAGTGGTTTAGTCCACAGAAACACTCCACATACATCCCAGGATCCCTAGTTTAAGATCCAGGGTGGGGGGAACAACCAAGATGAACAACCAAATAAAAAAGTGCTTTTTCCTCCTCTCCTTTCCTGCCTGCCTATTCACTTTCATTCCTGCCTGTACTTTTCTTTTAAAAACAAAAATATTGAAGTAAAACTGAATTACATCATTATATAGGTTTAAGATGTACATCAGTATAAATCAACACCCGACTAAATTGCATTAAGTTCACCACCAACAGTTTAATTCTATCCTTCTCCATACAGGACCCTTCTATCCAAGTTGCCCACCATCTCTCCCTCTTCTCTTCTGGAATCACTGATTTTGTCTTAAAGAAGAAGTCTATTTGTATTTGATTTGCTTGATGTTTGCTTTCTCTATACACTACATGAGTGAAATCAGTGTTTGTCTTTCTCTAGCTGATTTGTTTCAATAAGCAAGATTCCCTCTAGGTTCATTCGTGTTGTGGCAAATGGTAAGATTTTATATTTACTTTTAAGTAACTGAGTAGTATTCTAGTATGTATATACACCACATCTTTATCCATGGGTATTTAGGTTGTTTCTAGCTTCTGGTCATTGTAAACAATACTGTAAGAAATAAGGAAGTGCATATATCTCTGAAAATTAGTGTTTTTGTGTTTTTTGAGTAAACACTCAGAAGTGGGTAATGGGATCATATGGAATGTCTTTTTTTTTTTAAGGTGCAGTTAGGAATGCAGATGAGTAGGCAAGCAGACAGACAGGAAGACAGATGGAAGAGATACTTTATTTTTATTTAGTTGTTCACATTGGAAATTCCTCCCAACCTCAGGTCTTGAACATGGGATCTTAGGATGTATGTGGAACTGCTCCCAGGGTGTACTAAATCACTAGGCCATCAGGGTGTTCCTAGAATTTCTATTCTTACTTTTTGGATGAATCTCCATTCTGCTTTCCTTAATGGTTGCACCAATTTACACTCCCAGGGAACGGGATTCCTTTTTTTCTCTGCATCCTCGCCAAAATTTGTCGTTTCCATTTTTTTTTTTTTGTTTTTGTTTTGGATAGTAGCCATTCTTATAGGTGTGAGATGATATTTCATTGTTTTGATTTGTTTTTCCATAATAACAAGCGATGATGAATATCTTTTCAAGTGGCTGTGGCCATCTATATGTTTTCTATGAAGAAATATTTATCCAGATATTCTGCCCATTTTTAAATTGGGCTGTTTTTTTTGTTTTTGAGTTTTATGAGTTCTTTATATATTTTGGATATTAACCCCAGTCAGATGTATAATGCACATATACTTTTTCCCATTAATTTTAATGGTAGTCTTTTTTGCTTGTAGAAACTTTTTAGTTTGATGTAGTTTCATTGTCTCTCTTGATAATTGCAATTGCATTCACTTTGACTTTCCTATTTTCAGTCTTGCTCTCGATAGTCAACTAGAAATACAACCAGATTGATCTGGTTGTAAGAGAGAACATGTTATCATCTGCTCAAGAATCTCTATAGAGTCCTTTCTTATTATCTTGCAGTGAAAAAGTACATGCCCCGGCACGCCTTGGTGGAGTACTGGTTGGGCACAATTCACATACATCCCAAGGTCCCAGGTTCGTGTCCCAAGACAAAAGGAACAACCAAGATGAACAACCGAATAGAATAGTTTCTCCCTCTTCTCCCTGCCTGTCTCTTCTCTCCTTCAGTTCTGCCTGCATCTTTCCTTTAAAAAAATAGTACAAGACCTACAATGGCCAACAAGCCTGAACATAATCAGGTCCTTCTTTTCTTCTCATCTTTCATGGCCTGTCTCCTGTTGCTCTAGCCATCCTGGTTTCCTGCTGCTCTTCAAACATACTAGACACACTCCTGCCTTGCTGTTTCCTTTGCCTGGAATACTCTTTCCCCAGGTGTTCACTCTCATCTCCTTCAATTCTTTGTGTATATCTTGATAAGGCCTAGCCTGATTATTCTATTTAAAATTGCAAGCAGCCCCAGTCCCTCTTATTCTACTTAACTTCTTTGTTTTTCTAGACTGCTGATAGTCTCTCGGCATATACTAATAGTTTACCTATTTGTTGTGTCCATTTCTAATCATCTATCTCCCCACACTAGAGTACTAGTCCCATGAAAGCATGCATCTTGGTTTTGTTCGCTAATGTATTTCAGTCTCCAAGAGAAGTGCCTATCACACAGTAGGCACACAATAAATATCTGCTGAAAAAATGAATGATAGATTAATAAAATAGAAATTTATATTCATCTTAAAAAATTAATTGGCATGTCTTGGTGGTGTAGCCATTAGTTCCAGTCTCTGGTTGAGTGCAGTCCTCATACATCCCAAAGATGCTGATTTGTGTGCCAGAATTGGGGCACACAACTCTGATATACAACTCAAGATATACAACTAAACAAAATAAATACAAATTCTTCCTCCTGTCTTTCCTGCCTGCCAGCCTACTTGCCTTCATTGAGGCCTGCACCTTTGCTTTTAAAAAAAGAGAATAAGAAGACACATTCTAAAGGGAGGAAAGGAAGGAAGGAAGTGAGAGAGGGAGGGAGGGAGGAAGGAAGGAAAGAATGAGGAAAGGAAGAAGGGAGGAAGGAAGGAAGGAAGGGAGAGAGGGAGGGAGGGAGGGGAGGAGGAAGCACAATTCACAATATTTTTGTTGTTATCCTTGGCCTTGGGTAGTGAACCTGGGCTCTTGGGCTTTTACACGGTATGTGCCCCAGCCTCTGACTTAGTGCCTGAGCCACCAGGGTGCACCCATTAATCTTACTTTTGGGTGAAATTTTTCATCCTGGATCGAGAGCTAAAGGACCCATTTGTCAAATTCCCAGCAAGTGGTTTGGCAATTATACTTAATACAAGCAGGTCCTCTTAGGTCAATAGACACCTGAGGCTATTTTTCATTTTATTGGTGAAAACTCGATGTGGGAGCATTTTGGTCCAATTCACGAAAACAGCAGTGTTCTAACCAGCAACTCCAATAAATCGTACACATTCTTGAGCCCATAAGTCTTGGCCGCTTGCCTCTCTACACATCCATTCATCCATCTAAGAAGAACCTCTTGTTAGAGCACACAGAGGCACTTGATTAGCAGGAGCAATGGGAAGGAGCACAGCCTTCTTCCCTTTCTGCCCTGGAGACAAAACTTCATAGCGATCAGTTCTTTGCTCAGGAAAAGCAGATGTGGCAAGAAAGACTGCATCTCTTTCCACATGTACTCAAATGTCTTGCCCCCATGGTGTACACAAATACAGAAACAGATAAAGTTAGCACCTGGAGTCATATACTGCTAGTCTTATTCCAAAGCCAGTTATGTCTACTTTTAGGACTGTTAGTGACTATATGACTTTCAAAGTCTATAGAAACTAGCAGGCTGAAAGAGTGAAAAGAATGTTTCCCATAATTTTCTGATTTCATATTTCTTTGTATATCATCTCTACTATGATATTTTTCATGTTTTACACTACAGTTACATTTTGATTTTCTTACTTATAACTCTTGCTTATCCTTTGCCCCAACTCCTACATACACTCACCATTTAGCATAGGACTAGTACTATGATTTATTAATTTGGCGGCAAAGTATACTGGTTAAGATTATGAAGCCAGATTGTGTGGGCCAAATACCAGTATTAGGACTTGCCAGTTGTAGGAACTTGGGCAAGTTATTTAACCTCTGGACTGTTAAATGAATATTATAATACTCCTTGTCTCATGAGATTGTTTTAAACATGAAATGAATATGTTAGTACAATGCCTGGTTCATGGGAGGTATGAAAGTTTGAATAGATATGTGTGAATATATATAGTCTAAATATACGTTCATGCATGTATAGATGAGGGATGAGGAGTTTAACTATAGACATATCTTGTACTGGATTCCTGAATGAGCCAGCTATGTGTCTGGTGAAGACTCTTATAATAAGATGTTAACAAGAGGGGTGTATTGATGGTTTAATGATTTAGTCCACTGCCGCCAGTGAATGTTAATTCGCATACATCCCAAGGACTCAGGGTCACATTCCCAGGGCTGGAGGAAACAACTGAGATTAACAACTAAATAAAATCAGTAAAAATGCTTCCTTATCGCTCTTCCTACCTGCCTTCATTCCTACCTGCACCAGTCCTTAAAAAAATGTTAAGAAGAAAAATTAATTTGACCCTATGCTCCCACTCCCAGAATGCCCTTTTCCTTCCAGCAGAGCTGGGCTAATCCCAGCAGCAATGTCTGGGACTGTCAGCTACTACATGACCTTCAAAGTCTAGAAACTGGTAGGCTGAGCGATTCAAAAGAATCATAATAACTAAGAACTGGAAACTACCTAAGTGTCCAATCTCAGGTGAATGGAAGATGTGGTTTATATACACAATGGAATATTACTCAGCCTTTAGAAGAAATGAAATCCTGTTGTCTGAATCAACATGACGGATCTAGAGGGGATTATGCTAAATGAAATAAATCAAAAGAAGAAAAACAGATGCCAGATGACTCACTCAGAGGTGGAATGCAAATAGACAAAATGAAGGAAGAAATGAAACAAAACCAACCCTAGGACACTTAGAGTAGAACTGAAGTTACCAACAGGGAATGGGGGCGGTAAACGGTGGTGTAGCCCACTGGACAATGGTGAAGTACTTTTGGTGATCTGGTGGAAGGCAGGGTGTGTTGATCTGAGGAATGGGAAGCTGCACATGGGGGGAACCTACACATATGATTCTATTTTAATTTGTAAAACAAAGTTACTGTGATAAAATACTAACAAAAAAATTAATTAAAACAAAAAAGAATGAGCTTCTTATAATGATTTTGATTCCATAGCTCTTAGCACAGAATCTCTATTATAATATTTTTCGCATTTTACACTATAGTTATTTACCTTGTGATGATCTTATTTATAACTCAGCAGATGTTCTGGGAAATCTCAGAGGACTGGACATTATATATGACACTACCAGAGTGTGAAGGAGAAGGAAATAGTGTTAATTTTTTTCTTTCTTCTTTATCCCCCCAAATGCATATAAAATCTCTGTGACCATCATATTCATACATGAGTACTATGTATTAGTTAGATCTTTTAAGGTTTTTTTAGACTAAGTTATTTTCAACCTCTCCCACCCCAAAGTTTATAAGTTGAATCCCTAACTTGCTGGGGGCAGAAAGTAGAGCAAGGACAAAGCAGGAGTTGACAGACATCAAAGAACAACAGGCCTGGAGCAAAGGCCACCATGGGAAAGCACTGGGGCAGTGTCCTTGTAACTGTTCACTCTCCAAAACAAGATAGAGGCAGTTATGTAGCTAGGAAACAAAAGGCTGCATAAGCAAATCCAATGTAAAGATAAAATTGTTTGTGTAAGATGCTTGAAGCAATTCTGTGTATGAACTCAATAAATAGGTGAAAGGCAGAGTATTGAGGGCTCTCAGTCTGAGAGGCTGTTGGGCCCCTGAATATCTCTTCCCTCTCCCTCTCCCTCTCCCTCTCCCTCTCCCTCTCCCTCCCTCTCTCTCTCTCTCTCTCTCTCTCTCTCTCCTTCTTAATCTCCTGCAGTGCCCCCTTCTCTCCCCTGTTCCTGGGAGCAAATCCTGGCATTAACCCTCACTGTGATTATATTTAGAATTAGGACTTCAGGAGGTAATGAAGGTTATATGAGATCATAAAGTTGGGATCCTGATCTGATGAGATTGATGACTTTATAGGGAGAGGAAAAGCCGGAGCTCTGGAGGAAGATCTCTCTGTACGCACAGAGGAACCGTCTTGTGATATCCAAGGTAGCTGTCTTTAAGCTAGGACAAAGAGTTCTCATCAGGAACTAAATTGATTAGCACCTTGATCTTAAATTTCTTAGTTTCCAGAACTGTGAAAATTTTTTTTTGTTGTTTAAAATACCCAGTCCATAGTATTTTATTATGGCAGCCTGAGAAGACTAAGGTTAAAATAGGGAGGCTGCTGAGATAATGGGGATTTATTGTTAGGATTCATGCGACAGCTTGTCCTCTATTTGCTTAGCTGGGCAGCCTTTCTTTGCCACAGAGCTTCCTAGACAGTGATCTCTATAGACTCATGGGAAAATGAAGCAAATGCTTAGCATGGAACTAGATATTGTTTATTTTCTATTTATTTAATGTTTATGTTTCTGGGTTAAGTTGATTTGTTACTAATACAGAATAACCCTACTGGGCAGTTTGAAACCAACCTCATAGACTCATGGGAAAATGAAGCAAATGCTTAGCATGGAACTAGATACTATTTATTTTCTATTTATTTAATGTTTATGTTTCTGGGTTAAGTTGATTTGTTACTAGTACAGAATAACCCTACTGGGCAGTTTGAAACCAACCTCTTTTTGATCTCATTCTGACTAGTTCATTCCCAGAGGACTTGGTTCCAACCAAGAGTTCTTAGGGTAGTAGAGTTGGTTTCACATGGTAGGAAATGTAACAGCTGTAAGCAGAACAAAACACTTAGGGGGCTGTTTCTCAGCAAGGGGTTGTGACCTAGAAGGCACTTAAGAGCTTCAAGGGTTTCTCCTTAGTGTAGAGTCTAGTCCTTCCTATGACAAAAAGCTTGAAAAAACAGAAATTTTGAAACACACTGCCCTATTATGTATTAGTTTCTCAGGGCTGCTGAAATAAAGTACCATAAACTAGGTGACTTAATACAACTTCGGTTTAGTCTCCTATTGTTCTGGAAGCTAGAAGTCTGAAATCAAGCTGTCAGTGTGTCCTGATGGTTCAGGTTTAAGCCTGAGTCTGTGGTGAAATTCACACACAGCCGAAGGCCCCAGGTTCATGACTGGTGGTGGGAGAAACAACTAAAAAATGAACAACTAAATAAATAAAATGCTTCTTTCTCTGACATCCTTCCTGTATGCTTCCTGACTCCATTCCTACCTTCTTTACTATTAAAAAAAAAAAGAAAGCTTGCCTGGTGGAGCAGCAGTTAAGTCCACCACCTCTGGCCAAGCACAGTCCACAAACATTCCAAAGACCCAGGGTCTTATTTCCAGGGCTGGGGGGAATGCCAAAAATGTACAACTGAAAAAATTAATCAATAAAAAAATTATTTCTCCTTTTTCTTCCTGCCTGCTTGCCTATCTGCCTTCATTTCTTTAAAAAAAAAAAAAAAGAAGAAGAAGAAGGAAGGAAGGAAAGAAGGCAGGAAGCAAAGGAAGGAAGGAAAGGAGGGAGGGAAGAAGGGAGGGAGGAAGGAAGTAATGAAGGTGTCAGTAGCACTCTGGAAGTTGCTGGAATCCCAAACATTCCTTGATTCCTTGGATCTATGGCAGTATAACTCCGATTTCTACCTACCACTGTCTTCATATGTCCTTTTTTCTCTATGTATTACTTGTGTCCCCTTCAATTCTTAAGAGAACACTAGTTATTGAATTAAAGTTCACTCTAGTTTAATCTCATTTTGGACAGTTTAAATCTGCAAAGACGCTGTTTCCAAATAAGATCACATTCTGAGCTCTGAGTAGACATGCCTTACGGGGTGATACAATTCAACCCATTATATTGCTTTAGTTATGACCTTTTAGTTAAAAATTCCAGAAAAAAAATTGCTTGAGCCAGATGGTGCAAAAAAGATTATGTAAAGGCATAGGAGTGTTTTACAGAATCCTAGGGCAATAAAGCAGTCAGGCCTCAGGTAGAAAAACCTGAAACTGTACAGCTGTCAGAAGTATTAGTCATCTCTTGCTCAACCTTATCTCAGCCTCATCCTGCCAGTAAACTTCATTCTCTTTGCATTCTAGTTTTCTCTGCCTTTCCCTGTCCTCAGCAGGCGCCAGATGACCAGCCCATTGCTCCAGAGTTGACATTTCTGTTTAAGTGACCAGTTCAAACTGGATAATCTTGGTCCAGATTCTAAATTCTCATTTTTTTAAAACTGCCTTCCATTTCTCTCCTTACTTTGTTCATGTTTTATTTTAAATAGCTAGACATAGTCACAACAGCTGTTTTAACACCACCCACTCCCCTTCTTTAGGCCCCAGGTCTTGAACCAAGTTCCTTATATTTTCCATGGCCTGCACCTTAACCACTGAGTCACAGTGGTGCACCTGTTTTAATATTCTTGTCTGTTAGTTCCATCCATTAATATTATTTCTGGTCTGTTTCATTTTGGGTGATTATTCTCCTGGTTATTGGCCACATGTCTCTGCTTTCTGGCATGTTTAACAATTTTAATAACATGAATCTCAAATTATTCAACCATACTTTCTTGAAAATAGAAAAAACTCAGAAATTCTGTGCTATTTTGGCATCCACGTCTGCCCCTGTGTGAAAGAGAATTTAACCTGAAGTCTTATCTACAACTAGACAATATGAATGCTGATTCTGAATAATAGCTGTACATCATTGGGTTTATTAGAAAACAAAGAAAAACAGAGTAAATGACAATGTTCTTGAAGGAGATGGATAAAATTCCAAGGCAGCAAGAATGAGTAAAAGGAAGTCAGAAGTCAACATGGGATGAAGAATGAGCAGTTCCGAAGTGAGGTGTTAGGAAACTAGCTAGAGCTTCAAGAGAAACACAGTGAGTTACTTGGTCAGGTCAGAGAAAATCATGCGCCCATGAGGGAGGGAAAGTCATTCATGTGCTGGCTCCGTTTCCAACTCCTGTGTCTAGTTGGTCAAAGTAGACCCCACAGGGCACTAACTCCCTTGTACTCCTGGGCAGGATAATCCAACATACTTCCAGGCAGCTGCTGGGGAAGCCATAGCCTGAGGCTCAGCACTGGCTTATCTGGAAGTGGTGGGTGGAGCCAGAGGCCCACCGATTGAGCTGGCTTGAGCCTCATGGGTCCACTGCAGCGATCCCTGTGCATGGTTAGTTAAAGCCATGCCAGAGCTGGTGGTCACACCAGGGGAGGTCACCACCTCCAGGCTCTCCATTTAGCAGCTTGGAGGTCATGAGGCAAATGTGAGAAAGTGTATTCAACAAACAAGTCCAATATTTTCTTTATTGTTACTCAAGTCCCCTATCTCAAAATTACATTAAAAACATAGCTTTTGAGCATCTATTATTTGTTGGTCATTGTGTCAAGGGACACACAGAAAAAGAAAACAGGACCTCTGACCTTACAATTAAATTTTGTTTAAATAATAAACACCAAGACACTGGAACTTTAAGTGAGCGAACTGAATTGTTTTAGGAGACAGCAAAATTACAAAGAGAACATGGATGAGTAAGGCAGCTTTGTATTATTTAGTTAAGATATATGAAAGGAAGGATAAGGGATGATGAGAGATGTAGAAACTTAGCTAAGAGAATGCATCCTACATCCTGGGCACAGAAATAGGCCTATAAATGAGAGAGCCCCTCAAGCACTATTAGATATATTGCTCCCTAAACTTTCTACTGTGTTGGTCACATAAAAGGCAGTATGACAACTAACAACAACAAAAATCCAATTTATCATAATTTAAACCTAAGGGCAATCATTATTGACTTGGTAAATTTAATCCTAGAGTGATTTTGGAATTGAGGTAGTGTTACTGAGAATATAGAATCTTCTTCTACTCTGCTATCTTCAGCATATTGAGCTTCCTTAGAGCTATTGCCTCATAATCCCAAAATGATTGCTGTGGCTCCAAATATTCCACCTTCACAGAGAAAGAGAGGAAGAAAAGCAACAATTGGAACTTTTTTCTTAAGCACTTCTTCCTTATCTTCTCTATTTTTTTCTTTTCTCAGAGGCTCTGTGTGGGTATACATCTTTTTAACCATCTCGAACTAAGTGGGTTGCATGCCTCAACTCTAGATCATTCAGTGGATAAAAAGATTTAGAATACCATCATTAACTTAAGTCCGCTGAGATATATCCTCTGTGACTGAGTACATAGTTGCACATCAAAATTGGCTTCCTTCTTGGTCTTGCTTCTATTCAATATGCCCAAACAAACAAGTCAACAATTTTGCAGTCACACTTGAAATTCTTCTATAACTTTTCCTTGTCTGTAGAGCAAGTCCAAGTTCCATGACCATTCATGCTTTTTCATGTTAACTTTTCAATCTCATCCCTTCCCACTCTGCCATTTTTGTTTCTTCATCTATCTCCTTACTTTGACTGGCAGTCCCCATTATTGAGTCCAGCGGCCAGAATGCAACGTCACTTAGAAAGTGTTGACTAAGTGGAAAATTCTATGGATGTATATTATCAGTTTCAGCCAGATCTTCATTTGTCAAACTTCTTAAACTTGTTGAATCCTGACTCTAGAGACTGTTGCAAATACTCCCCGACTTCCCATGGTCCATGGGCCATCTTTGTTTTCCTTATCCTCCATGGTAATTCCAACATCTGCTTTTTATAGTTCACTAATGGCACTTATTTTAAGGTCCTTAATCTTTGTTCACCTCAAACTTCATATCCAATATTAAACACTTCTCTGTGTCTCATTCTCTTCATTCCTCTTCCTGGAAAGTAAAAGATGTGGGTCCTAAGTATCTAATGCCTTTCACAATCTACTTGAATTTCTCTGTCCAGAATTTTCAGTCTTAACCCTTGACACCTGTTAGCACTATAGTTTCTAAAACACTCATTAGACCAATTACTCTTGCCCTGCCTTTCATCTCAAAAGATTCCTATCCCATTATAAATGGCTTCAAATCTAGTAGAAGTTGCTAGAACTGGTAGCTGAAATACCAGCTATAGACTTTAACACGTGTTTACTTGATTCTCACAGTGTAGTTAAAATTGGGAAATTTCACTTAACGATAACTTGTATTCTCTGTAAAGGCTACATTGCTGGCTGTCCTTCCTGGGCTGTATTTTCCATGTGGTAACAATGGTCTGAACACTGCTGCTACTTTTGGGTGGGGCATGAGATCCTGAGGTGGTCACAGTCTGCTCTGACCCTCTACTTACTTCTGTTTCTTATCAGGTCCTTGTAATCATTTGAGTTTGCAATCCCCTGAAAGAGTTTTGGTTTCCTCTCCATCTTTTATCAGAAGCACCTTCTTGAAAGTCATCTGTGATTTCCTAGTTATGAGTACATAGAGTTTACTCCACCCTCATTGTCACTGAAGTCTATGCTTCCTTCTGTTACCTCTGCAACAGCCACACCCAGCTTGACTTCCTTAGCATTTCATGTGCCTGCTTCTCTTAGATTTCTTTTGCTGATTTTGCTGACTCTTTTCCTGCTGCCCCCTAATTGAAAGATTCTCCTAAGATTTGGTCCCTGTTTTCTATCTGGGACACTGCTTCACCTACATGGACTCATCTCATCTTACGACTTTTGCCATCAATCCCTTTATGTGAAGAGATGTAAATTGTGTCTCTGTCTTAATGTCTCATTCTCATGCTCTTTCATGTATCTTTAATGATCTGCTGGAATCATCCTTTTGGATGTGTTTCTAGAATCTCAAATGTAATGCATCTGAAACGCAACTTGTCATCTTGATTCCTGCTCCCCCACCCTGACTAAGCCAGGTCTCTCCTGACCAGTTATTTACCTCTTGACTGAGTTTTCAAAGTATTCAGGCTGCAGATCACTTTGACTGTCCCTTTCCTTTGTGCACAGATGCATTTCTTCAGACCCCCCAAAACTTCTGGCCTGCCAACCAGTGCCCCTGTCTTTTGCCTGTCACCCAAATCTCATTCCTGTTCATTCTTGGAAAAATCATTTTTAGGCTGCTGGGATAATATCTTTCTATTGCAATACATTCAATAGCTGAGAGAATGAAGCTTTGGAATTAGTCAAGATTCCTATCCATGTTCTCAGCAATCCAGTTATATTTAAACCTCAAAGCAAGGACAGCTCAAACTTTTCCACACCATTCTTGGTGCATCAGAGACTTTTATTAGTTCTCTATCATTGGAAGGATAAAATCCAAAAATTAGCATCCAATATTATCTCAGATTACTATTTCTTTGCTTTTTTATTTTTTTATTTTTTAAGGAAAGGTACAGGTAGGAATGAAGGCAAGTAGGCAGGCAGGAGGAAGAAACATCTTCATTTTATTTCCATTTAGTTTGCCTCCTGCTGGACCTGGGACTTGAACCCAGGGGCATGAGGCTTGCGCCTTTTCGAGGCAATTGACCTAACCACTGCTCCACCAGGGTGCACCAAGTCAGTTATATGTAAAGGTTTCTGTCAATTATGATAGCAAAGTAACGTGATGGAAGGATTAGGCCAAATGTACTTGGATCAGGTAGGTTCTACTTTGGTATGAGACAGATAAATGAGGGTTAACTCTATGGCACAGGGAGGAATCCTACCAAGGAAAATACGTGTGGGGGTGGGGACCAACTTAAGTCCCTCTCACTCTTGGTTGTTGAGTCCTTTCAGGTGAATGTTTTAGACTAGCAGTAGTTATTACTGACATTATTAAAAGGGAGACAGAAAATGAGTAATAAAGATTTGGGGCAGATCAGAATACTAATAAAAATAAATAAATAAAAGCTAGTGCAGTATCTGCTGTCCAAAAACAACTTAGATTTTGGACCTCTTCCATCCCTCTGACTTGAACATCATTATCACCTGCCAAGGCTGAAGTCACTGCTAAAATGGCTTCCTTAGTTCAAGACAATCCCCAAGATCTATCTCCAACAGAAAAAACGACCTTTGATTTCTTAGCTAGAACACAGGGCTTTATTTGACAAAGATAAACAAAAAAGCCAGAAGAAACTTTAAATATAACTGATTTCATTTGATCATCTTAACTGAAATCTTTTTCTACAGAAGAAGAGTTCCCCATCACCAGTTTTTTAAAGAGACATCTGGCTTCAAAAGCTTGTATTGTTCTTTTTTCTCCCTTCTATTGTAAAAATATTAAGTCAAGCATTTCTGGGGAGGCATGCAACAAGAATGCTAACATCAAACTAAGTCTTGCTGATTTCCACTGGGACTGTTTCCGCAATAACAAGTGGTCGCTGCTGTTTTTCACAGAAAACCAGTAACTAGCCCCAGAAACACAGCACAAGGATAGTCACCAACAAAATGAAATATTCTTCCATTTTAATTGAGTCCTAAAACATCACAGAATTACAAGTGGAAAACACAAATAATTAGACTTGAAAAGCAAAGGATTTCTAGTCACAGGAGTTCGAGCTTCTTGCCCAAGCAAACTTGCTGCATTAGAAGTTGGGAATTCTTTCTCATCTGCTGAGAAAACTTCAAAGGTATTTAGCCCTGACCAAATCAGTCTGACTGTCTCCCACCAAATCTATTCTCACTTAAGCACTGGTGGTCGGTCATTACACATGAACCTGAGAGGGAAGTGGACAGTCACAGATGACTAGTAATTTCCAATGAGGACACTAATGAAGCCAGCCTGGGTCATGGGGTGGCGGTGGGACGGCTGCAGGATGTTGGGCAGAGAATTTGACCTGGCATGCTATCCTGACCTGCCCATTGAACCTAATCAATGGAAAGCTTTCTCTTACTGTGATAAATGCCCCTGTCACCCCCCACACTGATAAGCACATTTGGAAATCTCCCCTCTGATATACATCACTAGACCACTCTGCATGTTACTGAGTTCTGAGTCTTTCTTTGGGGCCCACCACTTTGCAATATGCCTCTTGGGCAAACTCCGGGTCCCTATCTAGAGGATGGTAAATATTGTAAAAAATACAAAAAACAAACAAACAAAAACCCTCCAGGAGAATTTCTTTTTCTTTTATGGCTTGCTAGATAACAAATTAAACACAGCAGAGGACCGAAGAGGACCTAAGCGCCTCTGTTGTTTGTTGTTGTGTTGTTCCATTGTCTGGGAGAACAACTGATTAACCCAGTTGCTTCTTTGAACCAGTTTGTTCTTTGAAGCACAATCTAGGTGAGTGGGGGCGGTGGAAGAAGCAGAGAATGGAAGCTGAGACAGAACAGCCTCCCTTCAGTGACTGAGGTGGGACGAGGGCCTGACTGCCTGGCTGGGAGGACCCAGCTGCCTCTGCCTTCCAAGGCTAGGCTAATGGCTCTATTTTCACAGAAGTGCTGACAGAACATGACAAACAAAAAACAGATGTGAACTGACCTTCCAAAAGTCTCTTTCAAGGTTTCTTAATTTTCATAGGAATCCTTCAGAGTGAGAGGTGCCACCTTCAGGCAGTAGCATTGGTGACATTTCAAAAAGGGCTGGTATTTGTTGCCCTGCATCCCTGGAAAATCCCGTGCCATTCTCTGCTTGCAGGGCCCTCCCAGACATCTTTCCCCTGGGGGTGCACTTCATATGTGGGTATCTCCCTGCACACAGGTTTCTCCCCACCTGTCCCCACAAAGACAGTCTTGGTTCTCCTAGATGGACCAGCTTTTAGCAACATTTAGGCCACTCCTCTCCCAGTTTGTCATTGGGCCTATACTTGATTTGAAATGGTGACTGGGTCCACTCCTAGCTCTAAATGCATTTTGACACTAAATGTTAGCTTGAACCAGGCAGGCAGGAAGAGAGCAGAGGAGGAAACATTTATTCTATTTACTTGCCCCCCTTCTGGCCCCAGGCCTTGAACCCAGATCTTTTGAGATGTATGTGGACCACCATTAGGCCACCAGGGTGGGCCAGGAAGAAAAATTTTAAGGACAAAAATGCAATTAGTACATTATCCATCCACATATTTATTAACCCAAAGTTCCATTCTTTGCCTGTTTTCATGGTTCATTCTATTTCATGGCCTCTGACACACTTGGGAGCCCAACAACACGGTGTTTCAGTCTTTCCAGTGTCCTGCGTTCCCACTTTTAGACCTGTCCTTGCACATGCTCTTCCCTCTACCTGAAACCACCCTAGCCAACCTATTATCTTCTTTCCCTATATCCTTCTGTCCTCTGGCAAACTCCTTAAAGTTCCAGTTTCAATGCCATCTCTTCCCTCTCAGATCATCCTATTAAAACCCTCACCATGCCCCCCATCTTTAAGGCAGCCACTCTAGAGCCAGACCCTGTGTGCTTAAATTCAGATAACCAGATTTTATAAGTTCAGGCTACTCCCTAACCCTGTGTTTGATTTTTCCTCTCCTTTAGATGGGGACGCTAGTGGTACTTAAGCGCTCAAGGTAGGTCCAGGGGCCACTGAGAGAATACCTCGAAGAACTTAAAACCCACCTGACTGTAGTTTTTACTTTCACCTGCTTACATTAACAAGGGAGACGTCACTAGGCTGGTCGCCACCGCACCCAACACATAGCACAATGCCTATGAATATTTTCTCAATAAATGAATCCCCAGTTGCACGTAACAAGTCCACAGCTCTACCCATATCTCCATCATCTCGTCTGAATTCTGAAATAGACTCCTGCTAGACATTCCCACTTCTATCCTTGCTCTCCCCCAGTTTAGTCAGAGGGATTGCTTCCAAACTTAGCTCGGATTACGCTGCTCTTTTGGTTTCCTGTCTCACATGGAGTAACAACTAAAGTCCTTACAATAGACATCAAGACACCAGGTGGTTTGGTGGCTTATTATCCACCTGACTTCATCTTCTCCTATTCTCCCCCTGCTTATTTGGCTCCAGACACACTCTCCTCTTGAATGTTCGTTGAATATTCCAGGAATGCTTTTGCTTTATATCGGCTTTTCCTTCTACCTGGATCAGTTTCCAGAGATGGTTAATAACTCCACCTCTTTCACATCTTGATCTAATGCCATCTTCTCAATAGGCCAACATAGATCACCCTATTTAAAATGGCAACCCTGGTGCGCCCTGGTAGAGTAGTGGTTGGGTGCAGTCCACATATACTCTAACATCCTAGATTCACATCCCAGGGTCGGGGATGGGGGTGAACAACCAAGATGAACAACTAAATAAAATAAATTTTAAAATGCTTCTTCCAACACACTGGACAGTGGTGAAGAGCACTTGGTGATTTGGTGGAGGGCAGGGTATGTTGACATATTTCTGAGGGATGCAGAACCTTTCTGAGTGAGTTTATTTCAATGTGTAAAAATAAAATAACTTAAAAAAAATGCTTCTTCCTCCTCTCTCTTCCTGCCTCTGCTTGTCTCCATTCCTGCCTGCACTTTTCCTTTAAAAAACAACATGAAAGAAAGAAAGAATGAAAAGGACTGGAGGCAATTTTTAGAGATGATGTAGGTGTTTATGGCACAATTAGTAGTGATGGGTTCACCGCTGCATATATATCTCCAAACGCATCAAGTTTTATACATTGAATATGTGCAACTTTTTGTATAGCAACCATACCTCAATGAAGTGCTTTTTAAAGCAAAAGCATAAAATGGCAACTTTGCCCACATTCATTTTTATCACTCCAACACCCTACCTGGCTCTCATTTTCTTTAATTTAATACCGTCTCACTTATCTTTAGAGTCAACTTATTTATTATTATTATGCTTATTGTCTATTTTCTGACCTTCTCTTCTAGAATGCTAGTGCCACAAGTGCAGGGAGCTTTGTTTACTCTTTGATATATTCTCAGGTGGTACACACAAGCACTTCGTAAGTGTTCTTGGATGCTTGCTTACATACACATACATGCATGTACATGTGTGGTTACACATAGCTTTCATTTATAGTTACTATGGTTTGGTAAGGCTAATAGAGGGACCGCTCCTCTAGGTGAGAAAAGCAGACTTCTTCATGTGCAGTTTTGATATACTGCCCTAGATAGATTTCATCTACATGGATCATTTCACCAAAAGTAATGTACAAAACCCTACTTTTGTGCAAGCTTAACACCGTATTTAGCCATCTGGATGCTCTGCCAAACTGCTCTGTAGGTGTCCTCACACAGGAGCTATTAGTGGAGTGTCCTGATGAGTGATCAGATGTACCTGAGCAGCTCTGGGGAATAGCCTGCCAGTTCAGCTCTCACCATGGAAAAATGCTTTTTCACTAGTGGTTTACTGAAATTCTTCTTGCACTGTCTCTACCCTACTGCAACTCAAAAAAGCAATCTTGCTTTTTTGCAATCTTGTGTTCTTGCAACTGAGACATTGGCTGGTGAGTGGACCATGTAAAAGCCCAAGGACCTGGGTTGATCCTGGGTTACAATGAAAAAATATGTGGGAGGAAGGGGGGAAGAGAGGCAGGAAGAGGGTAGGGAGGGAAGAAGAGAGGGAGAAAGGATGGAAGGACAGAAGGAAGGAAGGAAGGAAGGAAGGAGGACTTCAGATTGGTGTCATTTCACTGTCTACTGCCTTTTGATTGGAGGACAGCCTTGGTTCCCCACTCATGGCTGAGTCACTATCTAGCATCCTTTGTCAATCTTTTTCCTATTGACAACTAAAATAAAATGATTATTTCTTAACTTATGACTATATTGGTCACTTTAAATATTTCAAGTCCATTCCAACTATTCTGTGGTAGATAAAGTCATTTTTGTCTTATATTACATAAACTATAATTGGAATATATTGCTATGTAGAAGTTGCAGGGCAGCAGAATTGGACTCATTAGAAGAACTTTTAACAGATAATTAGAATATTGAATGGACTGACTTTCAATATAAATGGGTTGATTCTCAAAAAAATTTCCTAAATCATTGAAGTTAATTTATTCAAAACATCTAGAAAGGAAAAATCTATAGAAGCACAGAGAAAATTAGTGGGTACCTAGGGCTGAAGGCGGGAATGGAGAGTGACTTTAATGAGAACAAGATTTATTTTAGTAGTGATGAAAATATTCTAATATTATCTTACACAACGCTGTTAATCTGCTAAAAAAAAATAATTGAATTATATACTAAAATTGGTGAATTTTATGGTATGTGTATTAGTTCACTAGAGCTGCTGTAATAAAGTACCGTGGACTGGGAGGCAGGGGCGCTTAAATAACAGAAATGCATTGTCTCACAGTTCCAGAGGGTAGAAGCATTAAGAATAGCATATTAGGTGCACCCTGGAAGCCTAGTGGATAAGACCACCAGACAGAATCCACTTACATCTTATCTTAAGGACCTGGGTTTGAGATCCAGGGAGGAACAACTAAGATGAACAACTAAGTAAGTGTTTCTTCCTCCTCTCCCTGTCTGCCTGTCTCCCTATTCACCTTCATTCCTGCCTGTACCTTTTCTTTAAAAAACAAGAATCACATAGTAATTGAGCATTTACTATTTTCTAGGTACTTTGCAAAATACTTTATATATGTATATATACACATACACATACAATCTCATTTGATCATTTCAATAACACTAAGAAGTAAATATGGTTATACATAATTTATATGAGGAAAGTAAGGCAGAGAGAGGTTAAAATTTTCTGTGTTCACAAAGCTAATAAGCCATGGAGCCACAAGTCAAATCAAGTAGCTGACTCCAGAGTCCACTGTTTCCATCCCTAAGCTAACACTTACCATGTATCAGGCAGACAGGCCTCTTAAGCCAGTCCCCTGATACCAGTTTCAAAATCTCAATTTCATGTAAGAGCAAACTGCAACTAAGAGAAATTAAGTAATCTGCAAAAGTTCACGGAGATTGCAATTGTGCTTTCTCCAAAACCCAAGCCGTTGTTAAATATTATGATATTTCTAATTACGTATAACTTCCAGTTCCACTATTTTTGATGGTTATCTTTCAAATTAAAAATATATGTAATACCTCCTTTTTTGATCTAGCAATAATTCTTCTACTTTTTTTTTTAAGGAAAGGTACAGGCAGGATGAAGGCAAACAGGCATGAAGAGAGAGGAGGAAGAAGCATTTATTTCACATATTTACTTTGTAGTTAGTTGTTCATCTTGGTTGTCTTCCCCCCTTCCCCCTCCCCTTGCTCTCATGTCGCGAACCGATGTTTCTTGAGATGTATGTGGACTATGCCAGCTGGAGATCATGGACTTAACTGCTAAACCACCAAGGCATGCCATATCAATTTGACTTTGTCCTCTAGAAATATACAGTTATAGCAACATGTTCATTATAGTACAATTATAATAGCAAAAATACTTGGAAACAAGTTAAATGAATAGACAGATGATTAAATACATGGTGGAACATTCTAAGGAGAACAGTTCTCACCAAAGGTCCTACACTGAGGCGCTCCTGTCTGCCATTGACAACTGATTGTCTCGGAGGTCATTGAATGCAGAGTCTAGAGTTCAGCAAGGGAATCTGGACGAAAAATCTAGGCTTGGGGAAATTTGCATAAAAACACTACTTAAAACCGTGAGTGGTGCACACTGTTGACCTAGGACTACCACTGTGGCGCAGTCCACATGCATCCCAAGGTCCCCAGTTCAAAATATAGGCCTAGGAGAAACAACCAAGATGAACAACTAAATAAAAAAAAGTTTCTTTCTTCTCTCCTTGCCTGCTGGCTCTTGCCTTCCTTCCTGCCTGCACCTCATTTTTTAAATACACACAACAACAAAAAGGGTAAACAAGGGGGGATAAAAAATTGAGTACAGATAAAACCCCAGAGAATAAACAATATTTACAAGATTAAACAGAAGAAGAGAAAACAATAAAAGACTGAGGAAAGAAAAACTGGTCAAAAGGAGTGTTGGGAAAAAAAGGAAAATACACTCATGAAGAGAGGAAGAGAGAAGTTTCAGCAAAAGAAAGCAGTCCAATAGGCTGTGGTCCTAAGGTCTCTGATGATTTAAAGGGGGTAAACATAAAATGATGATGTGAAGGGAGTAAAGGGAGAAATCAAATTGCAATGAATTCAGGAGGAAATGAATTCTTCATGATATAACATGTATGCAGTCACTCCTGGAAGAGGTGACGGATCTTGATGATATCAAATAGAAGAAATAAGTCAGTGCTCTTGTGCTTCATGGTTCTTGTGCTCATTCTTTTTGTATAGGGTGACTCGGGCTAATATAGCCAATTCAGGATATTTACAAAGGCTCAGTCTCAAGTTTTACTCTGAAATCACAGAGCAAATCCTAGAGCTCCCTCTTGGGGTTGGCTATGTTTTTATGCTGCTAGACTTGAAAAACAGAACAAAGATCAGCAAATACTTCCTTGGGGTGGTTTCTGGCCTGCTTCAGATGGTCTTTGATCTAAGGATGATTTATATATTTTTCAATATTTGAAAAAGAATAAAATGAAGGAAAATATTTTGTGTTAAAATTATGACATTAAAATTTTGGTGTCATTCAATACATTCTATTGGAATACAGCGCTTGCTTATTTAGATATGACTGCTTTTCATGCTATAATAAATATCAAAGTTGAGTAGCAGTGACAGAGAAAATATGACCTGTAAAGCCCAAAATATTTACTATCTGGCCTTTCTCAGAAAATTTTTGCAGACCCCTTGCCTATAAGAAGGGACAGGCCATCCTGGTACTTTCAGATGCTCTTTGAGAGATTAAATAAAGTTTTTGATGGTAATCTACCATTCCTGGGCTGGCCCCTGTGGAGTGTCCTATGTAGTCTACAGTAAAGTTGTGAGCTAATGTGTTATTTTGAACTAGCATCTTCCCTAATGACTTATTTAAACTTTACCATCTCTTAAAGGTCCAGGTCCTTTCTCCAAATACTTTCACATTCTGAGGTACTGAGGGTTAAGACCAGTATAAGAATTTTGCGGGGGCCCCATTCAGGCCATAATGGATCAAGTTTTATATGTTGAACCAAAGATATTCCAGGAATAAATTTGCTTGAGACTCTTTATCTAAATCTGTATTAAACTTGGAGTAGTACATAGTAAAAATTAGAATCAAAACTGTAAATGGGAAGAACATTTAGGGAGATGAAGAAAAACAGAATTTTGTGAGAACAAAGAGAAAGTTTGTATGGAAGTTTACAGGTCATTCTGAATGGCATCACTGATCTCAACCACCTAAGAACTGAGGTCATCACTTGGCCGATGTACACAACTGAAGTAAAAAGACTTGTGATTTCAAGTCATACATGTAATTCAACTAAGTAAGGGTGACAATTCTCATTAATTTTGGGATTATAAATTGACCAGATTAATAGGAAAGAGAATAAACTGAAAATCAGCTTCTATTTACAGATTCATTTTTTCTTAGAAGTTAGTTTTTAAGTTGAGTACCAATTCACAAACTCTTCTCTAAGCTTTGGTAGATCTATCCTATGATACATTAGAGTACCCTGATGCTCAGTCAGGGAATGATAATTCTTATTACTTGTTTTTTTTACATTTCAAGAAATTTTTATTGAAGGAACATTGCATTATAACATTATACAGATTTAAGGTATATGTCATCATAGATCAACAAATCAGCAACACGTGTATATTACATTAAGTTCCTCAACAGCCCAATTCTATTCTTCATCATATAATGACTACTTTTACCTGGTTTGCACCCCCTCCCTTACCTTCTGGTAACAACTAATTTGAGTCTATAGACTGAAATCTATCCATGTTGCAAATGGCAGGTTTTTATCTTTATATATTTGTAGTAATATTCCATAGCATATATATCACATCTTCTTTATCCACTCATCTGTTAGTGACATTTAGGTTGCTTCCAACTCTTGGCTAATGTAAATAATGTTGCTAAACATGGAGGTGCATGTATCTTTTCAAATTAGTGATTTTTCATTTTTTGGGTAAATACCCAGAAGAGGGATAATGGAATTATAATGAATTTCTATTTTCAATTGTTTAAGGAAATGCCATGCTGCTTTCTATAACAGTTGCACCAATTTACATTGGAAGCTACTAAGAATCAAGCATGGGCATGGGACATATTTTACAAGGTTACTGTAATATATATGGCCAATTAATTTTAAATTATTTTAATTAAAAATAATTAAAAAGCTAGACCGGAGAGTCTAGGTGAGATAGAACATAGATAGAAACTATATCCCTAGCCACTTATTTTTTTTAGCATTTTATTTATTTTTATTTATTTATTCATACTGTTTCCTCCTGGACCCAGGACTTGAACCCAGTGCTATGTGACCTGTGTTCCTTCAGAGATGATTGAACTGCTACTCCACTAGGTGTGCCTAAACACCTATTTTTATATCCAGCTCATGTTATTTATTCCAACTTACTGGACAATTCACTGACAAGCAAGGATCTTGCCCATAGTCCCTCCGCTAAAGTTCCTTAAGAAATGTTGACCCATCAGCTTTTTACATCACTTCTCTTATCACATGACGTTTCACAGTGATATGGCTTAAAAGAGGCAATTCTTTGACAACTGAAAGACATTGGCTTTTCTTTTTCATTTAACTATTTTTTATTCTCTTTCACTCATAAAATATTCTTATTGTAAAAATTTCAAATGTTCACATGTATAATATAGATGACAGTCCCTATAATTATTCTAAGATGGATGAAAATTCCTCTAACTTTCCTTTCCATAACCTGTATATTATTTACAAAAATAGAACCATGAGCACTGTTTTGCAAACTGCACTTTTTTTCCCCTCACTAACCTGCGCAATCCAGATAACTGTTCGTGTCAGGGCATAGATGTCTGCTTTATTTTGACAACCACAGAGAAGTTCATTATAATGCTCTCATAACATAATTTACATAATTTCTATTGATGGACCTTTACCTTGAATCAAAATTTTTTATATTATAAACAATGCTGCAGTGACTATCTTGTATGTATTTGCATATTTGCATACATGTATCTAAATATAAATATATCCCTAAAAGCCTTTCTTGCTTACTTCAATAAAAAGTTAAGCAAATATAAATTTTGAAAGCGAAATTGCTAATGCAAAGAGTATTTAGTAGTCCTCCAAATTGTCCTCCAAAATTTTTAACCAATTTACCACCCCATTCATGTTTGAAAAGCTGTTTCCTCACTCTTACTAGTACTAGGGATTCTTGTTTTTGTTTTTGAAAAAACTTTCCTATCTCATGCAGATGTAGACTTGTCAGATTTATGAAGTACAAATATAAGATGTCGAATTTGAATTTCAAATAAAAAATAAAATTACCCATTTCCCACCAGCTTCTTTCTAGTCTTGTCTTTGGTGTCATCAATGGTGTCTTCTCTGATGTCAATATTTATCAGAACATTTATTTCATCCTAAATGAATGAGAAATTGCTATTTAAATTTGCATATTCTTAAGATTAGTGCAGTTATGCCTATGTATGGTCATTTTTATGTCCTTTTTAAGTGAACTCCCTGTTTATATTATTTGTTCCTTTTGCAGTGGTCCATTGTCTTTCTAATGATTAAGAATTTTTTAAAAAGAAATTAAACAGTTATGTATGACTATTTACCTTCCATCCCCATATAGAAGTGTTGCTTTTTTTTTTTTAATGAACATAAATGAATAGGTCTAGTAGAGACATTTTTAAGTGGGGTTTCTTTACACTTTATATAACATTTTAGTATTTTTTGAAGAACTGGTCTTGTGATGATAAATTTCTTTAACTTTTACTTATTGGAAAAGCTTATCGTTCCTTCAGTTCTGAATAATCCTACAGGTTTATAGTATCCTAGGCTGAAAATCCTTTTCAGTCTTTTGAATATATCATGCCATTCCCTCCTAACCTGTAGAGTTTCAATTGAGAAATCCACTGAATCTTATGGGGACTCTTTTGTATGCAACTTGTTTTTCTCTGGATGCTTTTAAGATTTTTTATTTATCTTGTATTTTTGACATTTTAATGATAATTTGTCTAGGTGTAGGTCTGCTTGGGTTTCTTTTATTAGGGACTATGAGCTTCTTGGGTCTGGAGGCTTTCTTCTTCACGTTAGGGAAGTTCTAAGCTATTATTTCCTCAAATACAGTTTCTGGCCCCTTTTCTCTCTTTTCTTCTGGGATCTCTATGTGAAATTTCTTTTGATGCTATTCCATCAGTCTCAAATGCTGTCGTTTCTTTTATCTCTTTGGTGGTCTGCCTGAGTACATTCCTCTGCCCTATCTTCTACCTCACTGATTCTAATGGAGGCTTCATCCATCCTATTCTTGAGTCCCTCTCTATTGAATTCTTTAGGTCAGCTATTATATTCTGTATTTCTTTGATAGCTGTTTTGAGCTGCTTCATTTATTCTCTCCTTTTTTGTTGTTCTTTTTCTTCCTCTATTGATTTCTTGATTTCCATGAGTATGCTTATCACTATTGTCCTAAATTCATCCTCAGGCAGTTTATTGACATCTGTTATATTCAGATTTTCCCCTGGGTTTTTGATTGGATTCATCAATTCACATATATTTTTCTATGTCTTTGTTGTTTGGTATTGTTTATGTTTCTGTGGATTAGGTTTCCTTGCAGTGATGTCTCTGGGTAGGGTATTGACTTGCACTTAGTAAACCTGGGTCTTGGTTTGACACTCAAATTTCTTATTGAGTTTTATGGCATCACCACTGGTTAGATTTGTTGAAGCTCCTATTTGGGACCTCTGTTGTCCAAAAGTTTAGTCTATGGGGTTGGAGTTTGCATGGGTGAAACTCTACAGGTCAGGAGGGAATGGCATGATATATTTAAAAGACTGAAAAGGATTTTCAGGGTAGGATACTATACCCTGCAGGATTATCATTCAGAACTGAAGGAATGATAAGCTTTTCCAATAAAGCAAAAGTTAAAGGAATTTATCATCACAAGACCAGTTCTACCAAAAAAACTAAAATATGTATAAAAAGTTTCAAGAACCCACACTTAAAAGCAGGTCTATTAGACCTATCTATCTATGCTCTATAGAGATATTGGCCTACAATTTTCTTTCTTGGTGATGTCTTCGTCAGTTTTTGGTGTCATTGTGATGTTGGCCTCCTAGAGCGTTTGGAGTATTCTCTGTTCTTCAACATTTTGTAAGCGTTTGAGCAGAATCAGTATTAAATCTTCTCTGAAGGTCTGGTGAAACTCATTGGAAAGGCCACCTGGTTCTGGGCTTTTACTTTTAGTGAGACTTTTGATAAGCTAGTTCTTTTTCTTTGTGATTGTTCTGTGGGGCCTATTCAAGAACTTGGCATATATTATCTAAGATAAGCCTATGATGTAGATTATCTCCATTTTATAGATGAGAAAACCAAAGCTAAGAAATCTGCCTAAGTTTATCTAGTATTGTCATAGCCAAGGTTCAAATTTATCTTTTATGCTCAAAACCTGTGTGCTTAATATTTTATCCTAGTTTGCTATTTTTGTTTGGAAAGATAACACTATCCAAAATTTTTTAATTTTACTTTGATCATGCTGTTTTTTTTTAGTTACCTTATTTTTCTTGATAATGCCTATTTTTAACTTTCTTAAATTAAGGAATTGGGACTCAAACCTACATTATAAATTTTTATATATTCTACTATATTCATTTTAGAGCTTATTTTAGAAATATCCAATATATTGTACTCTCCTGAGTTTCTTTTGAAATAAGTATTTAATGTGATAAATTATGTTCTTTTCTTGGACTGAAAAAAAATCTAAACAAAATAAGGAGCAGTAAAGGAAACTAGAACTCTGATGGTAGGTGTCTTATGAAATGCACTGAGGTGTGATTTTAATATTCTAAAAAGCATATAATGAAATAATGAAATATATGTAGTACATAATATATTTGTATAATAATACAATGAATATCCATATATTCACCATCTTTTTCAATTTTACCTGTTTTGAAATGTATGTAAATTTTAAGAAAACATAAATAGAAAATAAGTCAAAAAAATTTGTACAAATACAGCAGTGACATTGTATTTTAGGGACAACTACTGGCTTATTTTTATAATTGATGACTTTCATTTAACCGCTAATATTTTGACTGCCTGATTTATGTGTCTATTGGTATAGTACTGTATACAGGTGTTCTAACTGCAATCAGTGCTGTTCCAGCAAAGAAGACAGCAGAGATGTTTGGATATAAAGATTACTGTATTTAAAGTATGTTACTAAAGTTAACTTTTATTAGCTACATGAATTCTGGAAAACCACTTAATTTTAAAATAATTTTCTCATATTTTAATTTTTATGTCGGTTTCAATTTTTATACATTTTTATTAAAAGAGCACTGCTTTACAACAACAACAACAAAAGTAGAGGGCGTACCATGTGAATGTGACCAGATGAGGTTAACGAGGATAAGGTAGAGAAATTAGCAGTGGTGTGAAGTTGATACACTGCTTTTCTGATACCTTTGGAACATGAGGGACTAAATATTCCTTGTGAAAATAAATGATGCTGTAGTAGTCAGGCAGAACAATACTTAAGATAGGCTTTTTACTGTCAAAGAGGTTCTTCTGTATGGTATAATGAGTGTCAATAAGAGAAGTATGGTCACAGGACTATGAAGGAAATACATTAATTTTAAGGGAGAGCTTTAGGTGTTTCAAAAAGGAATAAACATCAATAGGCAAAAATAGGATCCATAAACTACATTTATTGAATACTTACTAGACACATCAGATATAAAAGAAATAGGACAGTGGCAGGTAAAAACTTAAGTTAAATATATTTATCAACTTTACCACTAACTCTAACTACAGGGGATACACAAAATTTTGTACAGTTATACATTATAATAAATTTTGATGCTTGTCAAAATGACTATATATACAATATACAATGCAATAAAACTTTTTAAATTGTGCTTTTAATGTCATAGAATTACCCTAAAAGGGTTGATAAAATGCCTTCATTCGTTATACACATATATTTCACATTAAACATTTCTTGAAAAGTACAAAACTTTGACCCTATTGCTGAAAAAAAAATCTATGGTCAACAACATTTTATGCAGTTCCTCTAAGAAAAATCACAGCATTTGCAGTCTTGTTCTCCTTTAAAATTTACCTCATTTTTAGTTTAGCTTACTATCAAGTTCTTTCCAGAATTGTTCATATCTCTTTTGTCTGATCATCTTCTTCGAGTTTCCGAATTTCATTTTTTAAACAATTTATAGTTTCACGACTTGCTTTTAATCTCTCCTTAAGCTCTGCAATTTCAAAGCTTGTTTTTTTTTTCGCAGCTTCTAATTTTTCTCTGGTTTTCACTTCAAGTTCTGCAACTAAGGAAAACATTTTTATTAAATTATATAATTTTTCTCACATCTAAAATATGTCAGAGTAATAAACATGCTATTTCCTTAGGTCAGTGTTTCCATGATGAAATGTGAACAGCTTAACATATATATCATCAAACATAGTGGGGTAGATAAGAAAGTATAAACTGCGAAGAGAAGATGTTTTCTACAACTAAGAATGAAATTCTAGCCACTAATACTTTAATTCACAGTTAAGACTTTAAGACAAAACACATCCTTGGTTTTCTCCACGTATGTATAAGTTTGGAAATAAGGGATATCCATTTCTGGAGACAGTCAGCTAATTAAGAGCTAACTAAACACAGGTTTCTTACATTTATATACAGGTAAAACTATATGAACAGGTGTGCCTTGGTGACCTAATGGTTTAAGCCAGGCACAGTCTACATATATACCAATGTCCCCAGTACAAGATCCCTGGGACCACAAAAACAACCAAAGATGAACTGAATAAAATAAATCAGGTGCTTTTTTCTCCTCTCTTTTCTTGCTTGCCTACTTGCCTTCATTCCTGCCTGTAACTTTCCTTTAAAAAAAACTAAAAAAATCAGACTGAAAGCAAAGTTATAACTTTTTAAATAAGATATTATGTTGAATTCTAGCTTTACCACCTATTACCTTTGATACTCTTATTAGTATTTCTATGCTCATTTCCTCACTTCTCAAATGGAGAGAATAACAAAATCCTTGCAATATTATTTGCTGAACATTCATATTAACTACTATTATAACAGAATAAATGATACTTAAGCATTCTACTTGTCCAAATAACAAATTACTAAAGAATATACCATTACTGTATAATGGGATACATCTATTCAAATACTGCACTTAGACACTGTAATAGCATGTTTTAAGAATGTCTTCCAGGCGTGCACTAGTGGCCTCGTGGCTTATTCCAGCAAGCGTAGTTCACATACATCCCGAGGTCACTGGCTGGAGACCTGGGGCTGGTGGGGAAAACCAAGATGAACTAAATAAACTAAATAAATGCTTTTTCCTCCTCACTTTTCATGTCTGCCTGCCTCTTCACTTTCAATTCTGCCTGTACCTTTACTTAGAAAAAAACCCCTTTTCATCCAGCATTTCCATTTTAGGGACATTTCAGGTGACTGCTGATGATGACTATTAAAGTATAGCTAAACTTCTGCTAAGATGATCACTCACTGGAAGCAGCATGGTTTGGTAAAAACAAAAGTACTTTGAAGTCGGAAAAACTTGAATTCAAATAACCCTTTGGCCTCTTATTAGTTGAATGCTAGTATCTCTAAGTGTCAGTCTCTTTTTTTTTTAAAGACAGGGAAGAACAGAGGGAGGGAGGGAAAGAAAGGAGAGAAGGAAGAAGCATTTTTATTTAGTTGTTTATTTTGGTTCCCCCTGATCCTGGGTAGCAAATGTAGGTTCCTGGGATTTGCATGGTCCACACATCAGTCATCTTGCCCACCCGAGCCACAAGAGCACACCTCAGTCTTTTCTTCCATGTAACACGGTGAAAATTTTCAAGAGGACTTACGAAGGTTAAGCAATATAGGAAAAGCATCTAGCACATAAAAAAAGACATACTGAGTACTTTCCTTATTTGGCTCATTACTGGTGTATCTTTCTTTTTGTGATATTTTTATATTGTCAAAAAAAATCCATATTTGCAAATTATTTTATTGCTTTTATTGTTAAAATTATTTTTAAAAGTAGGTAGTACAGAAATAGGTCAAAAGAAGAAAGTTAGATATCAGATGACCTTACTCATAGGTGGAATGTGAATACACAAAACAAAGGAAAAGATGAAACAAAATCAACCCTTGGACACTTGCAATAGAAAGGAGGTTACCAACAGGGAATGAGTTGGGTGGGACAAGGTGGGAAGAGGATCAAGTGGTGGCAGAGCACACTGAACAATGGTGAAGAATACCTGGTGATCTGGAGGACAGGGTGTGTTTATATATAAAGAATGGGGTATCTGCACATGTGGGGAACCTGCACATAAGTTTAATTTGTAAAACAAGGTTACTACAATAAAATACAGAAAAAAAAAAAAAAAAAAGGATGTAACTCAGGAAGAGCCTGATGAAAGATGTCTAGGGCAAGCTATGGAGAAAGAGGAGTGGAGCTTCTATGCTCTCTAAAGCATTCACCTCTCCAAGTATCTTCATGAGTTCACTAACTTCTAAGCTCTGTAACATTTCCCAACCCTAGGTCCCAAACCCCAGGTCCTTGAGCTGTCGATGGCTTGCACGTTAGCCACATTAACTGCATGTGCCACAAGGGTGATCCATAACATTTAAAAATGTTATATACTAATTTTTTTTTAAGTCTGCAATATCTGGATTAAAAACTTCAGAACCCTAATTTGGAAGTAAAATGGCAGAATAGACAGTACTAAACTTCAGTCCTCCTATAAAAACAGAAAAGCAAAAAAAAAAAAAAGTGAAAAGCATACTGAAATAATGTCTCCTATGCCCCCACTGGTACCAAAGAAATACCACTCTTAGGTTTCTCTGGTATATTCCAAAAATAATCTGTCCATAGACAAACACACACCTGTGATTTCTTACTCTCACCTTCAACACAAGTGGCATCATTCTGAACACATTTTTCTGTACTTTATTCTTTCACTGTTTATATCTGAAAGCTCAATTGAGGGCTACAGAAGAGCTCATTAAAAAGACATACATAATTCATTATTCATTCAGAGTATTTCCAATTTTTTCTACTATAAACAATGCCATAATGTGTATAATCATCTGAGTATATTTGTAGGACTTTGAGCAGACTTTTACCTTTGGAAGAATTCCAAATGACTCTTAGAAGCTCTAATAATTTAAATTTCATAAACAATGTTTGTTTCCCTACTGCATCAACTTTTTGGTCTTAATATGAAGGTTACAAATGTTATTTCAGAGTAGTTTTAATTTGCATTTCTCTACTATTTTTGAGCCTGACTAATCTTTTTAAATGTTTAAGAGACATTCTCCCTTATGATCATGTTTCTTTTTCTATTGAGCTTCCCACTGATGTGCAGTTCTTTACATATAAAAGAAGCTTGTCATCTGTGACATGATAGTTTTTCCATGGCTTATCTGTCTTTAGACTTTGTTTACATTGCTTTTCACTATGTAGAAATTCTTATTCTGTTGTTTCTTCTCTCTTCATAGCTATCAAAAAACATGTATTAAGTGACAGACAGTTTGGGTGCGCCCTGGTGGATAGTGGTTAGGTCGATTGCTTCTGAAGAAATGTAGGTCACATATCAGAGTTTGAGTCCTGGGTCCAGGTGGGAGGGATGGTGTACAACCAGTGTGAACACCTGAATAAAAATAAAGATGCTTCTTCCTTCACTGTCTTCCTGCCTGGTTTATCACCCTGGCCCCAGGTCATGAACCTGGGTCCTTGGACTTTAGATGGTTTGCATGCCACTGTCTCAGGTGCCTGAGCAATAAAGGTGCACTTTAAAGGACTAGCCTTAATCTAGTTAGAAGACCTGATTTATTAACTCCTTTGTCAGAAGAACAACATTCATTGTAGAAATACATCTTGTTTGACTTGGTCATGACACAATTTTTTACAAATCTTAAGATTTTATAAAGGGCATGGTATACATGCAGCAGATCAAAGTTAATCAGCAATAACATCTAGGGGAAAACACCTTAAAGCTTCTTTAAGTTTGTTCTAGCTTTATATCCTATATATTGTTTACATAGAAAAGAAATTTTTGCTTTAAATTTCCAAATGGAGTCCCACTGAGAGTAAATCAATCCAAAACAGGATTATTTTTTGCAGGGCCATAAAACTTATTGATTAGGAGCACAGGTTACAAGGATTTTATACAGATAGACCTGCTTATTAGTTAAGAGTAGACTCTGTTTAAATCCTGGCTCTGCTGGGTGACTCAGGGCAAATTATCAAATCTATGCTCTAGGGTCTCTAAACTACAAAATGGGGTTAATAGTAGTACTTTCTTCCTTGTGTTATGATGGGTATTCAATAAGGTAAGAAATATAAAGTGCTTTACTAGTACACAGTAACCTCTCAGTAAGTGTTCTTATCATTGCAGTTATTCCTGTAGAAGCAAGAATTATTAAAAGCTAGATCATTAGCACTTAAGTACATTTCCATGGGTTTAAAAACATAAATGTATTCAGGAACTTTTCTTTTTCTTCTCCTGGATGAGTTAAGAACCTGGTTCCTTGGGCTTTACATGGACTACACCTTAGTTGTCCCAGTTCCCTCAGTCTCCAGGGCTCACGTCTATAAACTTTCAATATGCTTCACAATGGGCAACCTCTGTCTTGAACACTATTCTGTATAAAAATAACATTCAGCTTTTAGAACCTAAGTTCTGAGGACCACCTGAGATCAAGTCCTGGCTCTACCCTGAAAAAGCTGTGTTAACTTTGACAAATTTCTTAATATCCCTATGCCTCCGTTTCCTTTTCTAAATGGATTACCTAATAAAGTTACTATTGATTTCATGAGTTCATACAATACAACCTTAGAAGAGTACACATAGTAAGCAATCAGTGAATCTCGTATTATTATAAATACTGCATAGAATGCCCTCCAATTGAAAAAACGTATATATCTTGTTTAGGTCTTTGATTAATATTCCAAAATTGCTTTCTTAAAAGACTAAAGCAATTTATGTTATAAAAACAATTTGTGAGAATGAAAGGTTCACCACATCCTTAAAAGTACAACTATTACAGATTCCTTTTGCTAATGTGACACGAATAAGGCCATTACTATTTAGTTTACATTTTAAAAATTACTAGAAGGGTCCAATATCCTCCTACTTTATTAGTCATTTATTTTTTCATCCCTCTGTCCGTATCTTTAGTCTATTTGCAAATGGGCAATACATAGGACCCAGTGAACTTAACCATCTAGCAAAACTGAGGAATCTATGACATTTAATTAACATAGTCTAGTTACAGATAAACTTAGCTGGGAGAGACAAAGATAATGGATCAAACTGGTTTTCTTTCACTGAACAGGAAGATTTGTGATTGGTCTGATAAGCTTGTAAAGAGACCTTTACCAACAGCTCACCAACAGCTGCAGAATTCCCCTAATACCTCACTTTCTCCCATGACATCTCCGGTACCCTCTTCAGTCAGGAAAGTAGATCTGAGAGACAGAGCAGGTTCTCAACTGGAACCTCTCCATAATAAACCTACTTTCTGTCCAACATCCATTCTCTTGAGTACTGGCTTTCAGGAAACAAGCAGTGGACCTGATTCTGGTAACATATTCATTAATCAAAATTTAAATAATTATCTATTTTAGGGCTTTCCAAAAAAAAAAAAAAAAAAAGTCAACCATTAATCCCTTGCCATGTTTTCTGAAAATTTACTTTTTTTCCTTTTGAAATACAGAATATTTTATAAAATCAAGTATGCTTTTTTTTTTTTTTTAATTAGAGAAAGGCGTAGAAAGCATTGTTTTATTTGCATTTAGTTGTTCACACTGCTTGTTTCCCCTCGCCCCAGACTCTAATCCAGGGTTATGTGGCCTGCTTTTTCAGAGGCAACTGACCAGGACGTGCAGTATGTCCTTCTTTTACAGAGATTTCGTCTAACATCTTAAATTCCTACCCTCCCAGCCACTTCCAGCAGATCTGCCATTATTACCTAGACTTTCTAATGCAGCCTTCATCTCATTTAGTCAATTCTTTACCTCTGGAATTTGTTTACTCTCTTAAAACTTCAAATTGAATTTCTCTGGTAAAGAACTCTTTGTATTCATTAAATTTATTCTTGAGTTCACTGAATTGCCCGTCTGAGTTTTCCTGCAACTCACTGAATTTCTTCATAACACCTACTTGAATTTTTTATCAGTTAGGTAGCAATATTCCATGGCTTTGTGTTCAGTTGCTGGATAATTATTTCAACAAGACTGGCAATTAGAAACTTCCCTTTTGTATTCCAGAAGGTGGCATTAGAGTTCAAGTTTTTGGTTTTTACTTACTTTGAAGGCAAAAAGGTGAAGAGTGGGCAAAGGGAGGTGTGGGGGCCTTCGGGAAAGTTTGCAGTTGGTAGGGGGATCCAAGTTGGGGACTCCCAGATGGCTGTGGGAAGCGGTCCTGTTGAAATCCTGAAGCACACAGTAGGGAATGGGATACTTCAAAGCCTTCTGGTATTCTTGCTGCCTCCTTTTCTTTCCTACCCCGTCTCTCCCGAGCTTGAAGATCCCTTCTTAAAAGTCCAAGTGCTTCTGGAGAGCAACTGAAGAGTCCCTCCAGCTACAACCTGCACGGTTAGACAGTGTCATTCACCTCCTTTTGCTTTCCACGTCCTCTGGCAGAGGTTGCCACTAAACACTAACAAATACCCAGTGCACTGCAATGCACTGGGGGAGGGAGCATTTTGGTGAGATCCTCTCCACCCATCTCCAAATTCATCTCTATCCTGCTCCCATGTGGTGGCATCCTCCCATCTCCCATGAGCATGTGCCCAGTTTTGTACTATCTAGTTCCCCTTTTCCCAGCAACTGATTTTCTTGGATCCATAACCTCTTGAGCTCCTATTCAACTTCAGACGTAAAGGTGGGTGGAAATCTCCCAGGTGTTCTGGTGTCATGTGCAGAGGCACATATGTTTGATTATGGATATCCAATTAGTTGTAAATCAAAGGAGAGTGAAAAAAAACAACTCACATGGTCATGATGCTAACATCATGCTACTTTAGCTAGGATAGTTTCTCAAGTTTTTTTAAAAAACAAGCTAACTTAAAACAACTTAACTATTTAATTAAGCTGGAATTTGTTATGATAAATGCTATGAAGCAATTATCTAAACTGAATTCTTCTCTCTTG
Source organism: Solenodon paradoxus (assembly GCA_004363575.1). Lineage (NCBI taxonomy): Eukaryota > Metazoa > Chordata > Mammalia > Eulipotyphla > Solenodontidae > Solenodon > Solenodon paradoxus. The sequence continues at coordinate 672,239 of RJWH01000543.1, forward strand.
ATGCACCCTGGTGGAGTAGTGGTTTGGTCAGCCACCTTCAGCCGGCATAGTCCACATACATTCCAAGGACCCAGGTTTGTGACCCAATGCCAAGGGAAACAACCAAGATGAACAACTAAATAAAATAAAGTGCTTCTTCCTGCTTGCCTGCCTCTGATGACCTTCATTCCTGCTTGTACCTTGCCTTTAAAAAAATCCCCTCCCCCACCCCAGGAGAAAACACAAGTTAAAAAAGAGAGAAACAAGTTCACAGTATACCAAAATGTAATTATTTTCAGTAAAGTTCTTCACATAGACTTTGTTAGTAAAGATCTGTAAACAGAAAATGATTGCTAATAGGTTAAACAAGATTAATGAAAAGCTATGCTTAAATTAACTAGGGAATAAAAGACAAATAGTATTTCAGAGAATGTGAGAGGCTATCTTACCTTTTTGAAAGCAGACTTACCTTGGGAACAATTTAACATCCTTCTTACATTTTCTATAGCAATTTATTGTTTTTAATTCCTAAAGTATTTATCTAGATATTACAAAAATAGTCACTAATCTTACTCTATTATAGAATACATTATTTTTAGCATTAATTATGAGTTCATGACACTTACATTCTGTTTCATGCTTATAGGCCCCTAATGTTAGCTGACGAGATGTTGTTAGTAGTTGTTGCATCATTGCTGTTGGGTCCTGAAATATCTAATGGGATAGAGGAGAAAAAAAGTGCAATAAATGTCAAAGTTCTACAAATTAAAATGCTTTAAAACTCACATAAACTGTTCTTACCATCTCATCATAGAACTCTGAAACCACTGTTTTTTTCCCCAGCATTGCATTGGTGTCTGACTGAAACAGCTTTAATAAGTGATACAAGGTTACCTGTGAAATGAAAACAGACATCATACCTGTGCAATGGTTTTCATAGTTATTGGTAGACAATGTTATTTTCCATAACTGAATTAGAGACTAGAATCAGTAAAATATCAAATTTAGTATCCTGCCTCGACTATAACTTACTATGGCAAATCACTCAAATTCTGTACTTTCATTTTCCTATTACTTATAATCCACCTACATCTATTTAACATGAATGCTTTAAAGAGTATAAGTAGGAATCTGTTAATACATCTCTAGAGTGTGACCATTTATAAAAATGACACAAGATACAGTCTTGGAAATTAAACTGGGAAAACATTGAGCCAAATTATTTTACCAACTTGAGTGAAATTAGATTAATTGTGATGATTATTTTATGAAGGTTAAAGTTTACAAATTCACTGTAGGGAAAAAAAAAAAAAGGATACTTTCAAAAGGAATAACCAATATTAAAATGCTCAGAGAGGACAAGATACTACCTATATATAATCTATAAAATTATAGCACAATTAACATAATAAATGATAAAAAGTAAGTCAAATAATGTACTTTGGCAAAAGCAATTTTCTTTTTCTTTTTTAAAGGAAAGGTGCAGGTAGGAAGGAGGAAGAAGCATTTTATTTATATTTATTTGCAGATGTAATATAGTTAATATGAAATCATTAGTGTGGGCCCTAATCCAATATAATTGGTGTTCTCCTGAGAAGAGATAGAGACAAAAGAGGAGAAAAGGTTGTGACAAGGGAGATAAAGATAGAAGTTAGGCTTCCATAAGCCAAGACACATGAGGCTACCAGTAATTAAAAAGAGGCAAGGAAGAATCTTCCCTAAAAGCTTTAGAGAAAATATGGCCAACACCTTGATTTTGGACTTTTGAATCTATAGAACCAACCAATTTCTGTTGCTTTGAGTCATTCAATTTATGTACTTAGTTACGGGCAACCCTAGGAAACTAATACAGGAGACTTGTGCTTTTTTTTCCTTTTAAACCAGATACATGATCGATTTTTATAATTAAAAATATTAAAACTACATCATAAAACTATCCTCTAAATATATTATTCAAAGCATACCCCTGTGGCTTAGGCTCAGCTATGGTGGCTAAGGTGTAGGCATATAAAGTTCATGGACATGGGTTCAAGACCCAAGGTTGGGAATAAAAAGAAAACTAGAAATATATTATTCCAACTCCCAGAGGCATTCATCCAAATACAGGCAATGAAAAGTTTCAAGACAGATATGTCTGATTTTGAGTGGTGTTTGAAGAGTCTTAGAGCAATAAAGATGCCTATACTTGCAATAAAAATATTTCTAGGAACAAAAACCTAATTTTAACATTTTGCTTTAACAAACAACCATTCCTTTTTACAACTGCTTGGCTTGTATTAGATTACTGGATAGCAGAAATAAATCACAAGTTGCTTTTGTCTTTTTTATTTAAAAAAGAACTTCATATGACTCACTTTCTGTAAGCGTCAACTACTGAAAAAGCATAATGTTTTCATTGTACTAAAAAAACACAATCACATTTTTTAGGAGTAAAATTCAAGTCTATGTAGCTCTATATGGAAACCTATTCAATAAAGTAATCACCAAGTGCAATAGACAATATAATCTTTCAAAAAGTGGACTTTGTGAGTTATCTCATAATGAGGTTATATAATATTCTCTTTCAGATAAGATAAGTATTTTTCAACTGGAGGGCAAGGGTCAGGGTGACAGAGAAGTAAGGCAACACATTCTTAAAATAAAAATGAATCCAAAGTAACCATATAGTTAAAAAGAGCTTCTACTCTACTAACAATAGTGACTTCTCTATAAACAACATGTGCTGTACTCTGTGCACTGTTTTCCCTAACAGAATATCCTCAGTAAGGATAGGAGCAGTGTTTATATCCTACCCATTAAACAGTATTTTGCAAATAATGGATATGTAATATATTGCCTGTGAGAGTATTTCAGACAAACAACAAAATGGTAAATTTGGAGGCCCTATAACATGGAAAATATTTAAATGCATTGTGGATGTTTATTCAGAAGGAAAAAGAACCTACTGTATAAACAGTTTGAAGAAAAGAAAACCAATGTATGAATAATTATCAGTGAAAAGTTCAAGAAGCTTAACATAAAGTGGAGATTTCTTAAAACTAGAACTACCCCAAACCTTAACAGGATGTTTCACTTAGTAAGAGAAATCATTATTAATCATGCTGGAGAAACACAAGCCCAAACCAGATTATTATTTGATTGTCTAAATCACCTGGGGTGCTGGCCTCTCAAACCCACAGAATTAGACTCTCCAAGGCATGGGGTCTAGAGGTTTGAATTTTTAAAAAGCACTTAAGGTGTTTCTGATGCAGTCAGTTATGAACTAATTCTCTAAACCTCTGGTCCATGTAGTAATCTAGAGTTAAACCCCAGACATACAAATGTGGAATGAGAGAGCCATAATTAAGTTATGATCTTATAGGTAGGGGAGAAACAGAAAAATTTGGTGGTTTCAGTCAAAAGAAAGAATAATGGAAAAGAATGAAGTCACAAATATTTGGGTTCAAAAAACTAGCTTCACCATAATTGTTTTTAAGCATGTGCTTGATTTCTGAGCCTTAGTGTTCTCATTATTAAAATAAAACTTTGACCAAGTTCATAAAGTTGTTGAGGGATTAAAATCAAAGCTTTGAGGAACTTTTTGTATCAAGCAACAATCTAATAAGAGATCAAAAGGTGAAAAAGCCAGCAGTTATAAATAAGGACTCATGAATAAGACAGAGTAAAGCTGCTAGTACTAATGGCAGCTTGAAAAAGCAAAGACTTAACAAAAATCTTAGAGACACTTCCATTTCAAACAGCAGCTTGATTATTATAACAACCAAATGACAAATGATTTTTTTCCAGTTGCAATTGAATTTAGTGAATTACTTCGGATGTTTGAGTGGTGGCATAGGTGCTAAAATCTTTTTGAGTCTTTATAGCACACCTTTGATGTCAATGCTAGATTGTCTATTATTGATCATAAGGTCTATAGGAATTCAAAAAGGAGCTCGTTATCAGACGAAGTTATTTTTCCAATCTGTATTTCACACCACAGCCTTCACCAGAGTTCCAGTGTCCTTTACCACTGTTTCCCCTCATACTAATGAATTTAAACATTTTTGCTGCAATAACCACTAATTCCATGATTTCTTTCTAATAAATGTGCACATTATATGTCTTCTTTCTATATCTGAAAAATAATTTTTAAAAGGCACTTCACTTAATAGAAAACTTTAAGTCATGGAAAGATACACCATGCCATAAGCCTAAAGCCTATCTGAATGAAAATGCCAGCACAGAACAAGCTATTATTATATTTTCACAATTACTAAAAAATATATTTTGCATTTTCAAATGTCAGCATTACTTACAGGTCTTTCATTAGGATCGATGAAAAATATTTTGATGATTATTTCGAATTCACCCCATCCTGTTTCGGTAATTTCATATGGAGGCTTGGTAACAACTAAAAAGAGAGGGAAAATAAACCTGTCATAAATTATTGATTTCATTTCTAGCTCTTAAAATTTGTATGATTATAAAAACTGTATTGTACCTCTTAAAGGATTGCCATAGCTTTCATGTAATTTAAATTGGATTTTCTTCACATATGCTGACATATCCTAAAATTAAGAGAAATGAATTAGTATTGCCATCTGCATATAAAGCTAAGAGGGAGATGCACTTAGCTTATGTACCTAAATTTTATAAAATGCACCTCCTCTCAAATATTATGAAATATTTTCTAAAAACATGAATTATATCTGGGAAGTTGATTTTTTAAATGTTAAGCAAAGGAAGCTTGTGAATTCTTTTATAACTCATGACTTATAGGAAAATCCATGTCTTTAATTCACTTATTATGCAAATCCTGTTTTTATATATCTCTACAGATGATACTCTAAATCAATTTTGATTCTTACCTAACAACAATAGTATTATTTCCAATAATTTTATAGAAATAACTGTAGAGGTACACCCTGGTAGATCAGGTGTTAAGCCCATGCCTGGGGCACAGTCCACAAACATACAGCCCAAGGACCTGGGTTTGAGGCCCAGAGCCAGGAGGAACAACTAAAACAAACGAAATAAGTAAAATTCTTCTTGCGTTTCTCCCTTCCTGTCTTCTTTCCTCTTTGAGGGGAAAATAAATCATTCAGAAATAACTGAATGATTCTGTATTTTTTTCTTTCTGACTTATCTCATTCACTCTACATGATCCCCTCCAGTTCCATCCAGAATGTTGCAATGGGTACAATTTCATTTTTTTTTTTTTTTTTTTTTTTTTAACAGGATGGTTTCATTCATATGTGGAATATAATGAAACAAATCCCAACAAAAACAGCAGGACTCAGGACTGGTTATGGGGGAAGGGGAAGTGAGGGGAAAGGTGGTAGTAAGGTACACTCTATTTCTTAATTTTATTTTGAGGCACAGGAGCTCATTCACCAGCTTTAGCACATAAAAAGGCCTATCCTGGTGAAATGGGCTTTTTAAAAAGTAACTACAGAAAAACAGAAAAATGCAAAACAGACAAAATCACAACCTATAGTAATTTTACCAATCTACTAGAGTGCTCTCAGGAATTTTTATATGTATGTGTGTGTGTGTGTGTGTATGTGTATATATATATATATATATATATATATACACATACACACACATATGGATCATGCTATAACACAATCTACTTTCATCAATTAGCAATATATTATGAACAATTTTTCTGAGGCAGATGTTCATAAGCATTTTTGAAAACTCGGGAATAATTTCATCCATTTTTTTTCTACAAATGTGCATGACTATCAATATTGTGCTATCAGGTGCTATATTAATAAGTAATAGAGTGTTGCTCTCACTGTCAGTAGGGGGTAGACAAGGAAATCAGAATTTCAATGTAATTTATGTTATTAGGGCATTAGGTACAAATCCATAGGAAGGGCACCTATTTCGTCTTTGGAGATCAAGAAAAAGCAGCACTAAAGAAAATGACACTTGAACTAAGGACCTAAGGGAATACTGGGAATGGAGTGAGTAGGAAGGAAAGAGTGAAGAAGTTTAAGAGTGTTCCTTTGGGAAATTGAGAATAAGTATTAGCATAATGTAAAATATAAGGAAATAATGAGGCAAAGAGACAAAATATAAGGCTGCAGAGATAGGTGGGAAAGGTAATGGAAGGTCTTCTAATGTATGATGGTTTTAACTTTATCATGAGAAAACAAAGTTTTTTTTAAAAATAAGTTCACATATCATACAATTCACTCATTTAAAGTATTCTGTTCAATGGTTTTTAGTAATTCAAAGAGTTGTACAATCATTACAATAAAATTTTGAACTTTTTTTTTTTTTAAAGGACAGGTGTAGGCAGGAGTGAAGGCGAATAGCCATGCAGGCAGGCAGGTATAAGAAGAAGCAGCACTTTATTTTTATTTAGTTGTTCACATTGGTTCTCTAACGCTTACCCGCCCTGCCCCACCTGGGTTTTGAACCCAAGACCTTGGGATATATGTGGGATAGCTGCCAGGGTCTACTAGAATACCAGGCCCTACTAGAATACCAGGCCACCAGGGTGTGCCCAATTTTGAATTTTATCACAGGAAAAAGAAATCCTATATCCATTAGCATTCAGTCCCAAAGCTCTCTACTTACACTCACTGGCAGTAACTAATCTGTCTTCTGTGTCTATGAATTTGCCTACTCTGGATATATTATCAAAAAGGAATTATATTATTATGGTGATTTGGTGGAGGGCAGGGTATGTTGATATATAGGGACCCTACACATGATTTTATTTTGTGAAAGTGAACTGCATAAAATACCAAACAAAAAAGGAATTATATAATATTTGGCTTTTTGTGTCTTCCTTTGCTTACCATAATATTTCTAAATTTTTTCCATGTGGCAGTAACAAGTATAAGCATTTTATTTTTACTACCCAATAACATTCTATTGTATGGACATAACAAATGTATTTATCCATCAGTTGATAGAGATTTGGATTATTTTCTTTTTGGTAGAGTGTTATAATACCACTACAAATATTCATATGTGTTTTTATATGGACTTTGAAGGGTTTAAGAAGAGAAATAGTTTATTCATTAATATCTGCTAAATACCTACATAATGTCTACATTGCAGGCAGTAGAGAATTAACAGCAAAATAATATTGCCAGCAGTTAAGGTTATAAAGAATTTGTCTTTTATGTTCTTTGATGGTCTTTTATAAAATTATTATTTAAAAAATATTAACTGCTATTCCTGAAAAACTTGATTAATTACTGTGCTAACTTAAGACATGATATTGGAAGATGTACTGTGTTTATAGTATTGTCCTTGTTGCTGCAAATTTAACTAGAAAACATTTTTTAAAAATCAATTTCTACTATAAGATAACGAAGACAGCTTTCACATTTTTTCATTTTTGGCAACATTTTTTATAATGTACCGATTTTATAATCAGAAAGTTACTATAAAGTATTTTAATTTATCTTCAAGCAAAACAAACTGTAGCTTCATATTATATATTCAAATATTATAGGAAAAACAAGTGCCTACCTCATTTCTATATGGCTTTACATATACCGTCCACTGATGTGTGTGCCCATCCTCTTCTCTTTTCTTCCCAAAATATCGAGCAACATTACCATAAACTATTGGTTTAACGATAGTAACTCCCTAAAAGAAAAATAATTTACCAATAAATAATCACCGGCCATATAAAGAGAGTTCTTTATCTTAAAGAATAGCAGGTAGTTCTATAAGCAAGAGTGCTTATAAAATGAATTTCTCCCAACAAATCAATTTCACAGAATTATCCTCATTTTCTATTAACACAAATAACTAAACACAAGATTAATTACAATGTTCTCATTTTGTCTTATTAAATCATCATGTAAAATATTTTGTAAGTTTTTTTATTACAAACACAAAAGGTTCTTTATTTGTATTTTTAAATCTAGTCTCCAGAATAAAAGTCACCAAATTTGTCATTACCTGATAACATCCTAATATATCAGTTTATGGCAGTTTTCCAAAGCACAATATAAATATTAAAGGCAGTTTGGAAGAGGATTTTAAATAGAACAAAACCAAGCATTTTCATTTTATCACTTATATTTACTTTAATTAGTATTAGAAACCATAAACTCACAATGCAAATCCACAAGTCAGAAAATATTAATGTATATGAAAGGGATTTAAAAAAATTATTTAAATAAAAAAGCTAAATATAGTTGGATTCAGATAATGACAAAATGGCACTTAGGTGACTAAAGTTTAGGAAACACTGGCTGATGGCATGTTTGTACATTAGTGCTCAGTTCTGATATTTATATATGTTTCACATCACCTCTAGTAAGTAAAGGCTTTCCAGATTATGATAAAGATAAATTTCAATTGAAAAGAAAATAGAGAATGTTAAACATATATTTAAGATCACTGTTCAACAGGAAGACTGTAACTGAAGGACAAAAACATGAAAGGTGCTATGCCCATGTAATTAAAAAGTAATAAGAAATGAGGAAAAGTAGTGAACAAACTGGAAAAACTTTTCATTGTGGCTGGATGATTAACAATTAAATCAAATTAGCCTATTAGGTTAACCTATTAGCCTAAAGTTAGCTCAGAAGAAGGTAAGAAACTTGTATTAGAACTTAAGGGCTATTGACACCTTAATGGCAACCACAGATGGGCTGGAGGCCTGAGTAAATTCAGGAGCACAAGCAACAATGACTGATTGATGTAAACCTATAACAGATCTGGAAGCTGCTAGTGTGTTGCTATGAACTTGCAGAGTTCCTCAATGATGAAAAGGGGCTTAGGCATCAACAGACTTTTTATCTAAACTGGAAAAAGACGCTACAAGATCACATAATCATCAGCAAAAAGAGAAATAAGTATCTAATTTTAAAACTTTACAACACAACTCACACCCATTTTTAGTGGAAAAGCATTTGAGGACTACAGGTCTATGGACTTAAAACTTAAAAAGTCACTGTAGACTTAACTTAAAAATCTACAGAATTACAAGTAAAGTTCTGTAATTTCTCTAAAATCTAGTGTTGTAATCCTTTATTCCATACTAGTTTCCTCAGTCCAAAAACCTTGCCCAAAGTTTGGGCAAAATGTAAAAAGATTATGAACTTTCTGGTACCATGAATTTCACCTGGCATCCTCTTCCTGTACCATTCAATTTCAGTAGTTCTGAAATTTTCAAAGAACTCTCACTTCACATGTGATATTACAGCACTATGAATGTAGCTGTATATATATAATTTTAGATAAAATCAGTAAAAACAATGACAATGACTCAGGAAGAAAAAAATCTTACATGTTAACTAGGTTGGTGCAAAAGTTGGTGATTTTATTTTAAAGAAAATTTTCCATTCTGTGAAAAATAGCAATCTAATGAATCTAATCTATATCACAAACCAGTTGGTCCTGGTTTAAAAATGAATGTGTCAGCTTCTGGGTATTTACCCAAAATATACAAAAATACTCATCCTCAGAGATTTATGCACCTATGTTTATTGCAGCCCTATTCACAATATCTAAGAACTGGAAACTACTTAGGTGCCCAACATCAGATGAATGGATAAAGATATGGGATATATATATATATATATATATATATATACACACACACACACACACACACACACACACACATACACAATGGAACACTACAGAGTCCTTAGAAAATATGAAACACTGTCATTTGAATCAACATGGATGGATCTAGATGGAATTATGCTAAATGAAATAAGTCAAAAGAAGATATCAAATGACCTCATTCATAGGTGGAATATGAACAGACAAAATAAAGCGAGAGGAAACAAAACCAACTCTTGTAATAGAACTGAGGTTATCAATAAAGAATGGGGGGTGGTGGCAAATAACATGCACAAAAAGTACACTAACATTGTGAAAGCAAGAATGTTATGATAAACTCTATTAAGCAATAAACATTCAGCAGTTAATTAAAAAAAAAAAGAAAGAAAAAGGAATGTGCCAGGAAGGTAAGAAAGTGGGAGGGAAATGCATTGGCAGTGTCAAACATCATTTTAGGCTCTGCTACTTTAAAAACAAAACTGAACGGTCCCTATGTGCCAGGCACGGTGACATCTTTGCATGTCTCGATTAATATTTTGAGTGTGGCTCTGGGTCGCCGTGAACACAGTGAAGTCAATTCTTCAGTGATTCTACTTGTAAATCATACAGGGAACTCGGACTTCGCGAGGTTGTTGTAGGGGCCGAATCAAAGAATCGCGTGAAGGTAAACACGCTTAGCGAGTAAGTGCTGTAACCCTCCCAGCCAGCTACTTAGGGGCATCCAGTCACAAACTTCCCAGTCCTCCAACTGGCATTTTTCCGTGGCAGTAAAGCGCAGTTCACCCCAAACCACCGCTGATAGTTTTTTCGCTGGGACGAAAGGTGGTGACGCGCGAGGACAGGGCCCAATCGCTATCCGCCTCAAGCCTCGGTTCCAACCCGGGCGCAGGTGCCGCAGGGAAACAAGTAGGATAACCCACCCGCCCGCCCGGGGAGGGCCCGGCAAGAGCCACTTCCGGCCCGAGGCGCGGGGCAGCCACTGACCTTCACTCTCCCTCCAGAGTCAGGCCCAAATTCGGCCATTCTCTTGAACATATTGTCCTACGGAAGAAGGCGCCGCCGCCAAAGAAAGAGACCGGGGCCGTCGGGGTCGCCGCTCCCCTGAGAGGCCCCGCTCCTCCCGCGCGGGCCCGGGCGGGGGTTTTCTGGTCGAGGAAAGGCTAGTGTCGGGAGCTCGCTGGGCAGAGGAAGGGCCAAATCCCCGAGGATAGCAATGTAGAGGAAGCCCATTCAGCGCCACGCCAGTGGCGGAGCGGAAGGAGCAACAGCGGGGATGCTGTGCGCAAGCGCGACGAGTTCCCGCGCGCTCGTGCACACACTGCGCAGGCGCATCCTTTTGGCGGAAAGGTCTCCACTGCTACTTAGCAATCAACTGACCACTAATCACCGTGACTTTTTGGAGGCGGTACCTTGGCATCAGCAAAGCGTTCTGTTTATGAAATCTCTGCACCCATCCACGCCAGCACCTCTAAGTTTTTGGTTTTCTTTTGTTTTAACCGCTTTTGTCGTTCCTTCTTCCTTTTCTACTTAATTTAGATAACTACCGGTAACTGCACTTCTAATACACCGATTAGTACACCCCTAAATTTATGGTTTCCAGTTTAAGTTTTAGGACAGAGTTTCTCTTTTTTCCTTCAATTTAAGCTAGAAGCCATTTAATTTAATTTTAATTGTTTTATTATTTTACTCTGCCATATACTTTAAAAAAATATTGAATTCACATCTCAGTCTGAGTGCAATTCACATCACAGCCACCACCAGAGTCTCAGCTCCCCTAACCACCACCTCATTAACTATTTACCTTGTCACAGCCCCTCTGCCTCCCACCCCACACATAATTTAGTGTTCTGTGAATTTTGTAGAGGTTGGTGTATTTCGTTTCTTTATATTCCACATGTGACTGAAATCGTGTACTTTATCTTTTTGACTTGTTTTCCTTAGCATATTCACAACCCCTTCCATCTAGGTTGTTGCAGACACAATTTCATCATTTTTGATAGCTGCATGGAGTTACACTGAGTATAAATATACATCTTTATCCAGCCATCTGTTGATGAACATTTAGATTGTTTCCTTGGCTATTGGGAAGTGTGCTGCTGTGAACATAGGGGTGCAAGTAGTTTTTCTGATAGGGAGTTTTGTATTCTCTGGGTATATACTTAGGAATGGGGTTGCTGGATCAAATAGATCCTCCAAACTGTTTACCAATGAGATTGTATTAATTTACGTTAACACTAGCATTATATATAGGAGGTCTGTTTTTTACACACCCTCTCCAACTTTCCACTCTTTGTTTCTCCTCTTTTTGATTTAGGCCATTCGTACTGGTATGAGGTGACATTTCATTGCAGGTTTTTTAAAAAAAATATTCATTTTTTATTGAAAGGTGCAAGCAGGAATGAAGGCAAACAGGTAAGCAGGCAGGAAGGAGAGGAGAATGAAGCATTTTTAATTTATTTTTATTTAGTCCTTTATCTTGGTTGTTCCTGCCAGCCATTGGTTGTGAACCCTGGTCCTTGAGATGTAGTATGTGCACTGAACTCAACCTGGAAGATCTAATGTTTACTCCAGCGGGGTGTACTGGCTTTGTGGTTTTATTTGCATTTCTCTTATGTTGAGTGATATAGAGCATTTTTCATGTGTCTGTAACCTGTGTATCTTCTATAACAAAGTGTTGTTGAACTCTCTGCCCATTTTTTGAGTGGGTCATTTGCTTTTTTGTTGTTGAGGTACACGAGCTCTTTATATATCTTGGAGATTAAGCTCTTGTCTGGTGTTTGTTGTGCAAATATACTCTCCCATTCAATAGGTTACCTTTTTATCTTAGTAGCAGTTTCTTTCACCATGAGAAACTTTGTCGTTTGATGTAGTCCCAATTGTTTAGTTTTAATTTAGTTTCCATTGCCGTAGATGTCACTTCCCTGAATACATCTCTGACATTGGTATCATGAAGCATTTTTCCTATGTTTTCTTCTATGTTAATTTTATGGTTTCAGGTCTTACATCCAAGTCTTTGATCCATTTAGAGTTAGTTTTTTTGTTTGTTAATGATGCCAATGAATAATCTATTTACATTTGTGTGTGTGTGTGTGCAGGTGACTGTCCAGTTTTGCCAGCACCATCTTTAAATAGAATTCTCCTTTGTATTTTTTGTCTCCTTGTAAATTAACTTCCCACATTGGTGTGGTTTTCTTTCCGGGATCTCAGTTTTATTTCACTGGTCTTTGTCTGTTTCGTTGCAATGCCGTGTTGTTTTGATGACAGTCACTCTGAGTTTGAAGAAAGGGAGTGTGATTCCTTTTTGCTTCCATAAAAACTTTAATATTATTTGTTTAATTTGCTTGAAAAATGTTCCTGGAGTTATGATAGGAATTAAACCTGTCTCTTGCTTTGAATAAGATGACCATTTTAACTATGTTAATTTGTCTGCTCCACGAATATGGACTATTCTTCCATCTCTTTGTGCTTTTGTCTATTTCTCACATCAGTGTCTTATATTTTTCACTTCGTAGGTGTTTTACCTACTTTGTTAAGTTTATTCTCAGGTTTTTTGTTTGTGGTGAAATTGTGAATGGGATTTCTTTCTTGATTTCTCTTTCCTCACTCTCATTGTTTGCATGTTAAAAGGATATTTATTATTTTGTGTGTTGATTTTATATCCTTACACTTTCTGTATTCATTTATTGTTTCCAAGAGTTTTTATAGGTTTTTGTGTTTTCAGGGTATAATATATCATCTGCAAATAATGATAGTTTTATTTCTTTCTTCCCAGTTTGGATTTCTTTGATATATTTTTCTTGCCTTATTGCTCTGGCCGGGACTTACTGAACTATGTATATTAATTGCTGTGGTGAGAGTGGGAATCCTTGTCTTATTCCAGATCTTAGGGGAATAACTTTCAGTTTTTTTTTTTAACCATTGAGTATGATGTTATTTGTGGGTATGTCATATGTGGCTTTTATTATGTTGAGGTATGTGCCTCTTCATTCATTTTGGTGAGAGTTTTTTTCGTGAATGGGTATTGAATCTTATCAAATGTTTTCTTTGGGTCTCTTGATATGATCATATGATTTTTGTTTTTCTCTGTTTAATGTCATCTATTTCATTGATTGCTTGCATATGTTGAAACATCCTTGCAATCCTGTAATAAATCCCATGCAATCATGATACTTATTTTTTTAATGTATTGTTGAATTTGGTTTGTCAAAATTTTGTTGAGGAATTTTGCATCTATATTCATCAGTGAGATCGGTCTTTAATTTTGTTTTTTGGGTGCTGTCCTTGTCTGATTTTGGAATCAGTATAATGTTAGCCTAATAGAATATATTTGGGAGTTTTCCCAACTTTGATTCTATGGAAGAGTTGAAGATGGGTATTAGGTCATCTTTGAATGTTTGGTAGAATTCACTAGTAAAGCCTTCTGGTCCTGGGCTCTTATTTTTGGTAGACTTTTGATACCCCTTCATTTTTGCACCTGTGATTGGTCTATTCAAGTAATTTATGTCCTCCTGGATAAGTTTTGGAAGGATTCTATATGTCTGTCCATTTCTTCAAGATTGGTGAGTATATTGGCAAATAGGTATTCTTAGTAATCGTGTAGATTTCTTTTTATTTCTGGGCTGTTCATAGGTGCTTTACCCTTTTTAATTTTTGATTCCTGTTACTAGGGTTTTTTCTTTTGTCTTTCTGAGTCTAGAGTTCTGTCGATTTTGTTTATATTTTTCATAGAATGAACTTTTATTTTTGTTGAATTTTTGAATGTTATTCTTTTTCCATTTTATTTAGTTCAGCTCTGATTTTTATTATTTCTTTCATTTTACTGATTCTTGGTTTCAGTTGTTCTTTTTCTCACTTTTTCAGGTGTGTAATTAGATATTTAATTTGAGATGTCTCTTGGTTTTTATACTTGTATCACTATAAACATTTTTCTTAAAATGGCTTTCGCAGCATCCATGTGTTCTGATTGTTAGTCTTTTAGTTTTCATTTGTTTCCAGATAACTTTTAACTTATATTTAGTTAGAAGCTACTTTAAACTTTATCATAGTCTCTGCAAGTCTCCAACTGTGACACCAATCCTTTCATTTCTTATCAGATGACTTTGCATCTTATTTCACAGAGAAAATACATGTCAATGGAATCAGATCTAAGCAAAGCTTTGGGCTGCCCAGTTTCTACCCTCTCTGTCTTCTATTCATGAAGAAATGTACATCAAGTTTAAGATCAGTCCTTCAGAGTTAACCAGGAGTTGGTAAAGGACAGAGACTGTTAGTGGCTGTGATGTGAAATACATAAAGACTGAGGTAAGAATTTAATACCCAAATAAGCAAGTAGTTTGAAATAATAAAATGAATAAAAAATTAACTCAGTTCTTTAATCTTTGTTCTTTTTCACTTTCTCAAGCATTTTGCTCCATTAGCCATCCCCATTCTTGCCTGTATCTTCAATCTCTGCTTTGCCCTTTTCCACTAAGAAGAGTTAAACAAGTATAAACCTTTCCTATTAAAAACCAAACATTATTTCGATGTTGACTTACAATGATTTATACCTTAAACCTATATAATATTTCTTCAATAAAATTAACAAAAAGTCAACATCTTTTATCTTGCATATCTGTATCTCTATGTTGCCCTTCAAAATCAAACTGAAAAGGCTGTCCACATTTCCTGTCTGTTTCCATGTGTTCCTTTATCCCTTACCTGAATTTCACCCTCACTAAAATCTCTTTAATCAGACCAGCATTACTGAATTCTCTATCAGTAAATCCACTGACCACTTTCCTTAACTTGTCTTGACAGAATATGGTGTTGCTACCTACTGTCTCCTTTTGTGATGCTGCTTTCTCATGTTTTTTTCTCTGGCAGCTGATTTCCAGGTGGTGAGTCACTTTCTCTGTGGTCTCCTTGTGCCTATGGGATCATAGCACTTATTATATTATAGGCTAATTATTTGTGAACTTCATGAGAGCAATAACTATATCTTCTTAGTTTTAATATTCCTAGCCCCTAGTGAATATTTCTTGTGGCTGTTAATCAATGTTTGTTGATTAGCGGACAAGTGAGAAAAGAAGTCAAGAAGATCTGAGGCTGTATTTCAAAAGATAATTGAAATCAGGTCTGTCAAAGAACGCTCTTATTAACATCTTTCACACTGCAATATTGAAGTTTTTTTTTTTTGTCTCCTATACCTTCCTGGATAACATTTTTTTTCCTAATCATGAAGGTCAGGATATAACTCTAGAATCTAAATATGCCTTTAATAATAGTTTCTGTTTTGTAACAGCTTCAATTTAGAAACAACTTTCTCTGTTTTCCCGTTTCTCAGAAGATTTTTAATTCTTTGTATTGAATGTTACCCTAAGTGTTTTTAAAGTAAAAACACATTTAATAAAGTTAAGCAAATATATAAAACACATTGGAACTTTGGGGTAATGATAATGAAACTACATCTTTGGCTTCTTTGCAGAATTTCTTTAAAACAGATAAAGAGATTTTCAAAAAAAGATAAGCCCATAAGGATGGGGAGTATGGGAAAGAAGGAAGCAACAAAGCTTGAACTCTGGAATACAAATGGCAAGTGGTATAGGGCAGTCCTGAGAGATGAGCAGTCAGAATTAATAAGCTACTCAATTTACACTACAAACATCACCCACATATCAATTATTTGTGGTTGTAGGAATTTCTGGTCTTAATGGAAGGGAGCAAGAAGAAAGGATGGAGCCAAAAACGACTGGTGGAAAGTCTGTTTAAGAAATGTAAGATCCGTATAGCCAAGTGGTTACCCTTTTCTAGTCCTGAGGGATAAAATGGAGATAAAATAGGGTATTCTTACTGAGGAACAGCAAAGTTGAAGGAGAAATACCATGTGACACACAGATAGCTTAGCCAAATATGTGGTTGCCAGGTGCTAAGACCTCTGCCTCTTACTTAACTCTTAAAATGTGGCAACCAAGCTCTTGTTTTCTAGCAGGGACAGGAAGAGATTCTTTGAGGAATCTGACAGCTCTAAGGACTGCCAGTCAGACTGACCGAACCCAGCTTGATCCCCTTCAGTGGCGTATACAGTGGTCAAATCCAAAGAAGACCTTGAAACCTTAAGGTTTTAATTGCCCCTCCTAAATTTAAGTGGTAACTAAGGATTACCAAATAACTGAGAATGCCTTTAATATAAAAGGTATAAGCCAAAATAAAAAAAAAGGAAATGGCAGAGTAGAGGAAATGTAGAGAAGTAAACTAAAATCAGAGTTATTAAGATTACTATATTCTGATAAAAAATACAAAACAAGGAAAATTCAGATGACAAAGAGCTGTTGAAAATTAAAATATGATAGCAGAAATGAATAAACTTAAAGGTTGGAAGACAATATCAAAGGAATCCCCCAGCAGGTAGAGCAAAAGACAAAGATAGAAAATGAGACAGAAGAGTGTGACTCCTGTGGCTCAAGCCTCTCAGGCAGCTGAGGTGCAGCCATGTGTCACAGATTACAAGGGGCTGGAGGCAAAAAAGTAGATAAGACCATCTATATTAGTTTTGTAGGTTGTCATAACAAAATATCACAGACTGGATGGCTTAAACAATAGAATTTTTTTTTTTTTTTAATGGTTGTAGAAGCTTAAAGTCTAATAAAATTTTCATCAAGTTTGGTTTCTCCTGAGGTCTCTCTTCTTGGCTTACAGATGTGAACATACATCCTTGGTATCTCTTCTCCTTATAAGGATGCCAGTCCTATTGAATTAGGACTCCACCCTCATGAAGTCATTTAATTACTTCTTTAAAGACACTGTTTCCAATACAGTCTCATTAGGATTTAGGGGTTCACCATAAGAATTTTGGAAAGAGATAATTTAGTCCATAACCACATTAGAGGACCAGTCTAGAAATTCTAGCAATAGAAAACAAAGAACATGAAAAGTAGGAAATAATAAATTATTTAAGAATGTTTTCCTATTCCTTTTTTTTTTTTTTAAAGAAAAAGTACAATCAGAAATGAAGGCGAGTTGGCAGGCAGGTAGGAAAAGTGAGAAAGGAGAAGCATTTTACTTATTTGTATCTAATTGTTCTTCTTGGTTGTTCCCCACCGCCCCAGGTCTTGGGAAGTATGTGGGCTGAACTGGTCAGAGGTAGCAAACTTTACTGCTAAGCCATTAAGGCATATCTGTTTTCCAGTTCTTAAGCATATGAGTTTTGAATCTGAAAAATCCTGCAAATCACCCAGCTCAAAATGAAAATAGATTACATTAAGGCACTGCATTGTCAACTTTCTGAACAGTTAACAAGGAGCTCTCATACAGTTCCTGGTTATAAAAACTTAATGATTGTAATGATTTCAGATTGCTCAATAGTAGCACTGGAATTTAGGGAGCAAAGGTGTTCCCTAGATTTGGCTCTGTAGGTGGTTCCCTTCAATGGGCCGCTTTCAAAGTTCTGAAGGAAAATGAATTACAACTTAGTATTCCATACTAATCAGCTATCAACCAAATATGTGAACAGAATAAAGACCATTATAGACATGCAGTCTATCTCAGGAAGATCTTAGAGGTGCAAGTCACTAGCGTGAGGGAATAAAACGAAAGGATGAAATGATGAAATATTATAAATATTAAATATGGAGAGAAGAGAATTCAAAGATGATGCTAAAAAGAAGAGCCCAGTATGATGTTTATGTATTAAGTATAGACAAATACCAGTCCCATATAGATTTGGCCATAATTCTTCAAAAATTGCTGCTTTAGAAAAATGAAATTAAAAATATCATAACTATGTCTGAATACCTTGATTGGAAATTTAAATATTAGACCTAGAGTTTAGGAGTTGAATTTGTGACAGGAATACAGGAAATGAAGTAAATTTAAATCTTATGCAGTTATTAGCTCTAGAAAAAAAAAAACATAGAAGAAAATAATTGTACTTATGTCTATGCAAATACCAAGTATTGATCTGAAAAATACATTAAAAAGATGGACTTTGAGGAATTGTTCATGTGTGATGGAGATGGAAAAGGGAGAAATAGAGCTAAATCATTAACCTCCATACAATGAAGTCACAATCCTGAGGTGGAAACATCAAGAAGGAAAAATATAAACCTAATCCTTAAAGTCATAGAAATAGAAAAATATTAATATCATGCTAAAAGTGTTGCATGTAGGAGTGTGTGGGAAGGTATGGCTTTTCTCAAACCACAGCAAACTGACTGAGTGTTGAGAACTTATAACCTTGTTAAAATTGAAAATGATTGTAATCAATAATTTGTATAAAATGCCTGCATAAATTGAAAAACATTATGTATGATGTTAGACATACCTGTTATAATTTTTGGTAATTCCCTTTAGCAGTTTCTAAAAAAATATTTTTTAAATGTGCCTTCTAAATATAAACGCAAGAAATGTGCTCAAGATAGTTATAATGCCATATGAAGAGCTGAGTTAGCACCAGAAATTCTCTCTACATTTCAAATAATACCCTGTGGGTGAAACTAGCAATATGTGAATTGAGTTTCTTTTTTAAATAACCAAAAGATTGATACTGAATGTTATTCCATTTACAGACTAGGAGTAGGAATTTGGTTTGAGAACTTAATGTATTAAAATAACAGGTATCAGTAAGAAATTACATTTATGAAAGTACAAAGCAAAATCTCCAACAAATATTGGTTTTGCTCTTCGGCTTACATTTGCTAATTTCTGTTTGTTTCTTCAGTCAGTTTGTGCCACTGGGCTATCCTGATGCTTCTTGGATATATATCCCATCTCTGCTTCTTAGGTGTCACTCTTTAAATCTCTCTCTCTTCCCTACTTGATTTTATGCATCTCTGGATATCCTGATATGAATAAACCTATACACTTTCTAGGTTTACTCTTAGCAGAATGGTTCCAGTATCTGGAAGCCAAAGGCTGTCTCAGTGTTAGGATCCACTGCTGCCCTCCCATGGCTGGTCTGCACAGTACAGTGAAGCAGTTTCATCAGAGTGAGGATGTGTATTCAGACTGGGAAAGATTGAAGAGAGAATAGGAGGTGAGGACATAGACTTGGGGAATATAGACATCTCATGCCAAAGTCTTACTTTAATAGAGACCAGAGAATGATATTATAATTATAGGGTTATGTAGAGTCAATAAAGAATCCTTTGTAATAAAGAATCCCAGGCTTAACTTGGAGTTGTAAGAGGGATGCCATGGAGAATGCATGTGGAGACACTGCCACTGGCAGGAACAGAGATACTCATCCCAATAAAGTCGGGGAAGAGAGAGAGGACAGGCCCAGGGCAGGGTGTGACCACTGTTATGTGGGGAGGGGAGTCTTATGTCTGAAGTTCCTTTTATTCATCCAGTGTAATATGAAGCCAAGTCATTGATGGAGAGCAGAGAGCGGTGGAAGGTAAGTGGACACGTGTGTGTGCTGGAACTTGGGAGAGAGAAGTAAAATAGTAATATCTATTTTGGAGAGTGGAGACGCCATTGTAGGATTGCAGAGAAGTGACTAAGTTGGCAATGCAGACTTTTACAAAAATAGCTGTTTTAATTTATTTTTTAAAGGAAAATGCAGACAGGAATTAAGGTGAGTAGGCAGAGGCAGAAGAAGAACTTAGTTGTTCACATTAATTTCTCCCCCCAGGCCCAGGTCTTGAACCCTGGACCCTGGGATGTATGTGGGACTGCCCCCAGGTTGTGCTAAACTGCTAGACTAACAGAGCATGACCCTTTAGAACTATTTATTTCTTTATTTTCCCTCCACATACCCAGCCCTCAAACTCAGGTTCTTGGACATTATATGACCTGTACACTAGCTGCTGAGCCACAGGGATAGCTGGCCATGCAAACTTGAGGGCCCATTTGATATTTGTGGTTACAGATTGCAAGAGAGATCTGTTAGTATGTTTATGAATGTTTCTCTTACCAGCTGTCTTGGTACAGGTGAGGAAATAGGATATATTAAGAGTACCATTTTTTTCTTAAATATGTAATTTTTCCTTCAGAGACATTAGAGGTCTAAAAAAAGACATCAGTTGCAAAGTCTTTAATGATAATATTTGTCTTGTTTACAACATGCACAATTTCACAGCTGTGGTTAATTAGTAAACCCATCTCCCTCTGTCTTTAGTCACAATACATGATTCTAAGTTAATAAAACTAAAAAAGCAACAACTCATTGAATCCTTCTTATATTCCTTTATGATCAGCAAAATGCATAAATGAGTTCTTTAAAGGGCTAAAAGAGATTAACATATACATTGTGAGTTTGTTTTTTCTAAAAATTTTCTAAATATGTATAAAAGCAACTTTTTGAAAAATCTTTTCTATTAGAATAAAAACCACACCCATCAATCTCTTCAAAAGAAGATTTTCAATATATTTGGCTTTTCTAAGACCACTGTGCAACTCTGGCCTTTAAATCCTTAAGAGTTAGAGGGAGGGTATGTTGTCTAGTTGATTGGTTTCTAAGTTAACACCTTAAATCTTTTCTAAGAAAACATTTAAACCAAAAGTCATACTTTATGAAAACAAAATTATTCTTAATTTAGACTGTTTTTTTAGCCATTTGGCATTCTACTCCTTTCAGAATTGTATATTGCCAAACAATGAGTGGTTACTTTATTTTTACTGTTTTTGGACATCACTGACAGCTGGGAATTTGCCTAAGATTGATTTGCTTTAAAGTAATCTTTTGTTAACATTTAATCTAATATTGGGGATTACTTGTGCCTTTCAAGATTAAATCTGGGTTTATATCTTTGATTAAGCATTACTGTACTGGAGATGTATTCAATAGACAATATTTAATAAAGCTTCATGAATATTCATTCTATTAGCAAAATGAAAAATGCTCTATGTTTAATATCAAGCAATAAACACATTAATAAAGATAAACCTCTAAGAAAAAAGACCAGTTTTTGCTCCTACTTTTGTAAATACTTCGTTTGGGAAAAGAAGTGGTACTATGAACTTTCACTCAACTATTACTTCCTTAATATGAAAAAGAGCCATAATGAGCTGAAGAAGGAAATTTCCACAGTTATACTCCACAACCCTGAATATACTGACGGAGGTCTCTGTTTTGACAACGGTTTCTCCATGCCACCCTGTAGAGGAAGGAGAAAGAGAAAGTTAAAATACATTTTCATTGTAATATACATACTTTAAATCCTTTGGGAGGAAATATTTTACCAGTAATGAATACATGCTATCACTGGAGCCTGGTGTTAATATTTGTTAGATAGGCAAGTGTGTACTGAGTGCTTCACTTTTCCCAAAGTCCTTAACAGAGCAATGAATCTGGACATAAAGTCTGATCAGGTGCATCCCAAACAGCAACTGCAAGGTGTATTTCACATTTGATTAATCCTAAAAATAATTCCAAGATATGACAAGGAACTGGTGGAGTATGGAGACTTATACTCTGGAAATCATGTAAAACAAGTTGAAGAGCAAAGGAGTAAGATTTCGAGTCATCTAAAGTAGTTCATTTCTAGGTAATAGCTTGCTTAACATATGTCAAATGCTGCAATTTTCAGCAGCAGACTCTGGTCTTTGAAAAATCTCTTCTCCTCTCACAACAGTTGAGTAAAATAGCTTTCCTCTGTAGTATTTAAAACATACCATGCTCTGATGCCTTGGGGATCACTGACAACCCTCTTTGCACATGTTATAGCTTGAGTGATGTCATCTTGCAGCAAAACTGAAAAAGAGACAAAAAAAGAAAACTCAGAGAAATTTCATTTTAAGTTTAGATTTAGCTTGCTTTTATTCCTTTGGGATGAGGAAAGAACGTTAAAAACATTTTCCAAGAGTTTATGCATTTGTGAATATTGAGGGAAAATTTTTCTTTATCAAATTTGGCGTGAACTAAAGCCTCTGTTTCTCTTTTCCAAAGTCATAAAGATCTAGAATTATTAACTAATGTGATACAAAGTTCTCTTTATACTAGGTACTATTAAAAAAAAAAAAAAAAAAAAGACCTCGCAATTTTTAATCAGCAATTCTATGAATGGAAATTCATCCTAAAGAAATATAACAAATTCACTCAAATAGCAATTTTCATAGCAATTAGTAAGTAGGAAAAATGGAAACTAAGTACTTAACATTATGAGTTGGGTCAATACATTTAGAATATTTATATGGCAGGATTTTATTTATCCTTTAAAATACAGATTTGTATTTGTTGACTTACAAATGCTTTTTCTGTGATTAATAGAAAATTGTAAGACAGTATATATGTATATATATGTATGCAATTTCATTGTTAAACTATACATTGCTTACATGTTTGGGTGTTTGTACATATATTCGTAATATAGCATTTCATTCATATAGATGAATGATATATATTTTGAAAGAACATATACCAAAAATTACCAGTGGTCATAAATCTGTGTGTGGTGAGGGTATTTACTCAATGTCTACAGATTTTTATGTAATACAAACTATTTTTAAAATAAATTAACTATAAACTAATATTATAAGACTAATTTTCTCAATTAGGAGTTTTAACACTTAAAGATTTAGCACAATCAATTTTATAATAATTCTCCAATATTTTATGCACTAAATTTCACATTATTTCTATTTTTGTATGTTACAGATTAATTGTTTTGGTGGAGCTGCAGTTATGTCAATCACTTTGGAAGGAGCAGGCTACATACCCCTGGTTTCGAGTTCTGCGTCCAGGGGAGAAACAATCAGTGTGAATAACTAAATAAATATAAATTATATGCTTAAAAATAAAGATTAGTTGTTGACCCAGTGAAACAAAGCCACAAATTAACCTTTTAGGTCTGACTGATTAAATAGAAACTGTAATTTTTGGAAATGAAAACTAATGAACTTAGAAATCAGTTGCTATGTTTCTAATTTTAATAATAAAAATAACGTCAAAAATATATCTGCAAAAAAGAAGTAAATATGACCAAATGTGAACAACTGGTAAAGTACATGATGAGCACATGACTGTCTATAATTTTCTGTATACTCAGACATTTCATAATAAAAGGTTAAACAATTAAAAAAAAAAAAGGACCACACAATCAAATTATCCCTAGAGCTCCCCAAAGTAAGTGGGAGGAGTGACCCTGACATTGACAAATAGACAAAAGATCAGTGTGGCTAATGACTATAATTTATAGGTCGTTTAAGGAAATTAAAAAAAACAAAGCTTTTTTGTTATTAATTCTTTAACTTCTTTTTGAAAAATGTTTTAAAGAAAAAGTGCAGGTAGGAATGAAAGCAAGTAGGTAAGCAGGTAGGAAGAGAGAGGAGGAAGAAGCATTTTGTTTCATTTTTATTTTGCTTGTTCATAGTGATTATTTCCCTATGGACCCTGGACTCAGACCAAGAAGTATATAGCTTGTTCCTTGGGAGTAACCGAGCCAACTACGGCTCCACCAGGGAGTGGCAGTTCTTTTATTTCTAACTAATGGAGTTATGAGATGATAAAGAGTTTGTAAAAGTTGAACTGAAGTTTTTCTAGATCAGTCTTTTTGTTTATATTGAATCTCTGTTCATTTAAGTGTATCACCTGTTGGTATAGCATCACTCAAATATTGTCTTACCACTGCAGGGTATCCGACAGGCATTAACTGCTCCTGGAGTTTTGCCATCATTACACCAGTAACGGCTATTGATCTGAAATATCCCATAATCAGTGCTTCTGCTTGGAGGATTGTAGTTTGTAGCTCGTGTGTTAAAACCACTTTCCCACTGAGCCAAACACACCCCTGAAAAGAATTCAGTTTTAGTAATAAGCAATAACTCTGCATGACTTATACTGAATGCCATAATCAGTTCTACTTAGCTAACCTATTTTACTAATTACTTTGTATGATAAAGACACATTTTGTTTGTAAAATACTTTCAAACTTTAGTGTTCAAGGGCCATGCAGAGATTCCTTTTGTCAGCAAATCATCTTATAATACAAATAAAGCAACATAATTTTAACAATATTAAAATAACTTTCTTCCATTGCTGTTATCCTTTCCCTACTCCCATTCCTTAGCGAGACTCAGCCTAGAACAGAAAAATCAGCAAAGGAACTGAGTAAATATTGTCATTAGTAGCAACTACATATGCTAATGGAAAAATGGTTTTGATTAGGAAAAAGAAAGATTTTCTGGGAGAAAGACATTTTCTTATAATACCAAAAATGAATTTAGATGTCAAGTTTGAATCTGGATAACAAGAACTATAGAATAATAAAAGTCATTTCATCCATCAGTCCATTCATTCAAAAATAATTATTGTGGGGAAATGTTTAAACTCAATCTTAAAACTGTAGTGATTATATTGAAAAATGTCTACTAAAATGTAATGTATCTTATACTCAGGGACCATCTTGAACCATGTGAAAGAACATGAAAAACAGTGACTAGCATAAGAATAATAAAACATCACTTAAGCAATATTTCAGAGATAGTCAAGCAATGATTGAGGTGAAATAAGTTTTTAAGGCCCTTGTATTGAGGGTTCAACATAATTAAAACACAAAACAAAACAACCCTTTTCCTGTAAAAGTCTCGTTTCATAAAATGGAAGAAAAAAGAAAAATACTGCATTACTTTAGGCTCACCACACCTGACTTCCAAACAGAAAATGGCTGAATTCAAATACCAAAGATCTGACAGGACTAGCCCAGGTTCTCAAATCTATCTATTTGTCATCCTATATGAGCCCCTTAGTCTGAGGCCACTGACACAATTTGTGGTAATGGAAGAAATACTGGGTCCCGGTTTCCTTAGGATGGTACAGAAATTTGCCTTCCCCTGCCCTTATTCCTTCATTGGGTATATCTGATTCTAAAGGAACCAGTTGATGCTTTTAGTCACCATATACCAACCCTCATAGAAATTTTTTTAAAAGTTCATTCACTCAAAATTCTTTTCTTGTTACTTATCTTCTGTTACTTATTGTGTCAGTTTGGATGTATGAAGGAGAGTTAACTTACAGTCTGCCAGGCTGACTCCTCTGAAGCCATCCATTCCCTCTCTTTTCAGTTTTCTGGCAAATTCACACCTATCATAGACTTTGCCATGGACAGCGATGGAAAGGAAGAGAAGCCCCAGCATAGGGAGAGCCTTCATGTTGACTGGAAAGCCAGACCTCCAGCCTGACCGGTGACAGATGGGCCCAGTATTTAACGTCTTTTTACTTCCTTCTACTTCTCGTGAATTGGGAGTCCGCCCTTTCGAGATATGTTGAAAGCAGGAACTATTTGCTGAACCACTGACTCAAAAGCTATTTTTTTCAGTGTGAAAACACTTTCTCTCTGATGTCCTAAGAATTAAGTTACAGAAAAATGATGAAATAACATTGTTTAAAAACTTGGTTCTGGCAGAATAGGGAAGAAACACTTTCTGAAACAGGAACTTTCTCCTATTATGTATTTGAGCAACTAAAAAGGGAGAAAATGAGCATTTTACACAACTGAAAATGAGCTCTGATCTTTATTTTTATTAAATTGTTTTGTGTACATTCACTATGTTGTATTTATCTTTTTTCACTTAAAATTGCTTTAGATAAATTTTCCACAGAAGAACATGACCTACCATTGCTATAACAGGTATACAGAAAACCATGTTGCTCAGTCTTAGGCTAAGGTTTTTGGTTATTACTATGATTTTATTTATAAATCAGTTTTTTGTTATGCTCAATAGCCTATTCTGAACAATGACCCCTGCTTCTTTTTCAAAAGGCCTTACCGCACAATCTGTATTAGAACATAATGAATCATTATACAGCAAGGGAATTTATAATTAATCCTACAAAAGAGTAGCAGAATATTCCACCCCAGAACCTGCCCCTTTCGACATAAGTGTTTTAAGCTAAAGAACTTTAGAAGCAGATACAAGAAAAGTTCACTGTCCTTTCTCTCTTTATCTGAAGTTAGAACATTAATTTGTATGGAAGTTAACGTCTGATAATCCTCGATGCTTATCAGGCCCAAGTCAGTAAATAGGGACTCTACATAAACTTCATTGACTTGTTATTGTCTATTAATCCCCATACATTACTTTTGCACAGTTTGCTGCTTGTAGGAATTTAAGACTCCCCTCCTCTGTCCTGTCACTTGTCTAAAAATGTATTGGTTAAGAAGCTGTGCAAGTCCAAGTTTTAGCTGCCTCCGCTTTGGTCATCCCTGTACTTCTCCCCAGTATATATTAGATATACCTGTTAGTAGTCTTGCTTGCTTTTCTCTTGTAAACCTGTCTTTTGTTTTCCAGTTCCATTTAAGATTCTAAAAGTGTAGAAATAAAGTTTTTTTTTTCCTGTGCGGTTTCTGGTGTTGTGATTGAGACAATAAGGGGCTGGAACCCCCTTCTCTCCCTAGTAACTACTGCTGAAATATGGGATAATGGACAATCGATCAGCAGAAGGTAAGGCTTCTTATCATGCCAGTGTCTCAGATCTCTGCCTGAAGTGCCCTGTCAAGAGAAGAAGACAAAAATTTCTCTTTGTCCCTTCCTTTCCAAATTCATAATGGTCTGAGAAAATACACTTGTAAAAACAGTTCTGGAATAGTGACTCTAATGAATTTTAATTTTGCTTAGTCGTGGATTGATTCTTAGCCTCCCAGAAATATCCATGTTTTCCTTTTTTTTTTCTCTCTCTCTTTTGTTTGTCATAGGATAAAATTCATAAATCGAGATACTTGATTTTTTTTTTTTTTTTGCTTTTTGTCTAGAGGATTTAGCTTTATAACCATTTCTGCCATACAGGGAGCATATGTTGTCATGTTTCTGACCAATTTTAGCCAGCTGGTTAGGAGCCCAAGACATGAAGTGACAAGCAGCATTCTCTGCCCTACCATGCCAGATCTCAGGGAAGTTTTCTTTTCTTTTCTTTCTTTTTTTTAAGGGAAAGATGCAGGCAGGAATCAAGGCAAGTAGGCAGGCAGACAGGGAGAGAAAAAAGGAAAAGACACCTTTATTTTTATTTAGTTGCTCACATTGGTTGTTTGCCCATGGGCCCAGGACTTTGAACTTCATCTTCCATGTAACATAGATTAGTGGGTTTTATGATTTAAAGTTCTCTACTTCATGGAGGACTGAAATATCTTTACCTCTTTTTACAATGAAGATTCTTGTTTTCTATCTATCTTTGTCTGTCTTTAGAGTAGCTCTGGGTCTAGAGAGGACTCTTTCACACCCTCTCTGTGGGCATCTCTTGTATTCATGGTTAAGTCACAAAACATTTATTAGTTATGAGTCATAAAAGACCTATTGGATGGTAATCACAATATAAATAGGTCTACCTTTGAAGATTTGGACTTTTACATCTAAAAGGATTTTTTAGAGAACTCTAATCTTAGACAAATGTTCTGTTGGTATCTATGGGATTATCAGACCGGGAGAAAAAAGGAAAAAAAGAAGAAAGAGAAATATATACAAAAGATTGTGTTAGTTACTATGGGGGAAAAAAACTAAACACTTCCTTAACAAGATTAGGAGGTGGCTATCTTTTAAAACAAAAATCAAGAACTGCAAAAGGAACTTAAAGAGTTGTGAAACTTAAACTTCTGTAAATACTGATAGCTAGGAAACAGCTATAGCAAAGACCAAAAAAATGAACAAGAAGGTTTGATTTATTGTCCCTTACAATATAAGAAGACCCAACCAGGTCTAGACTTTCCCATAGTTTGAGCTTCTGCTGAAAAGAGAGAGAGAGAGAGAGAGAGAGAGAGAGAGAGAGAGAGAGAGAGAGAGAGAGAGAGAGAGAGAGAGAGAGGACTCATTAAATGGTCCTGCTCTTAAAGAAAAGAAAAAATTAAACAATAATTATCCTAGATTTATGATAACTGGTAAATATTCCCTTGAGTTTCTTCATAGATAAACCTACATCCTTTTTTTCACCAACTAGAAATATTAATCTTACATGTCTTTGAAATGTTAGCATCCAACAAGGTAGTTGTTGGCTAAAATAATGCCTGAGACTGGGAAAAAAAAGATTTTTCAAAAAACAAGCAGCTACTTAATATTATTACCATTGGTTCAATTACTCCAAATTTAGTCCACATCCTTCACAAGATTATTTAATGCAAATAAAAATCTTAAGTCTCCACAAATATTGGGAAAACATTTAAGCTGTTGCACACCTGGATAAAATGTTTAAATGAAAACCGTAGTACCTGTCTGTATCTCTGTGTTTCTATACATCCATATATGTGTGCGTTTTTCTTTCTCTGGATGGCATTGCTAAAAACTGTAAAAAACTGTAAAAAAGGCTCTAATTGTTTATAAGATACAAGCACATATAAATTAAGACTAATCAGATAAACTTATGTTATCTCTACTAGGTGTTTCAGATTACAAAAAGATAAATTCAATTTAAGAGTAAAGCATAATAAAAATGAATTGCTTAAGGTATGCCAAGATGGCAGAAAAAAAAGCTGTATGCTTAACATTTTAGGTTCCTTGAGTCTGTGATTTTTGACTCTGATTGATTTCTCAGTGAGAAAAAATACCTTAAATAATGGTTAATTTTTAATGTCATAATGAAATTTTTATGGCAATTCAAACAGAATTGTTAAGAAAATGTCATTCAAATGAATATAAATGGGATAACAAGCTTATAAATAAACTTGGCAACGGTAATTGTCTTATGAGCCATGTCCCCTTAAAAATATGATTCTAAATATAGTTTTATAAAATGTGTCTCCTTTTTGGTTACTTGCAATCTCAAATGATGGATATTCATTGAATACTTGGATAATGCCCAAATAAGAGAAGTAGCTGAAAGATTTATTGCTGAATATAGGTTGATCTACTTTTGGTTTCTCATTACAGAGAAACTAAAGATACTGTAGTCTGTTAATAATATGTTCTCTTTGCCACATTATAAAATTATACCTAGAAAAGCCTATGTCTCTAGGAATTACAAGTAGCTCCCTCAAATTCAAGGTTTTGCTTTCCACAATTTTAGTTACCTGTAATCCATTGTGGTCTGAAAATGTTATATACAGTAGGTGTTTTCTAAGAGAAAATGTGCTTTCATGTAACAACATAGTAAATTGTTATAATTATTCTATTTTATTATTACTATTTTCTTAATGTGCCTAATTTATGCATTTAACTTTTTCATAGGTATGTAGGTACAGGTAAAAACAGAGTACATATAGGGTTTGGTACTGTCTGCAGTTTATTTATTTAGTTGTTCACACTGATTGTTCTGCCTGGAGTGAAACTCAAACCCAGGGTTATGTGGCTGTGTGACTGAGCCAACTGCTATGCCACCAGGTCACACCTAAATAGAGTCTTTTGACCTTAAGCTTACTTGAAATTTTCCAATGGATCCATAGAAAATTAAACATTTGTTTTCTGTCCTTATAAATGGAGAGATGTTCAACTAAGTTTATATGATCTGTTAAATCACATGGGATACATTGTCAAATGAAAGCAATGTTTAACCTTTTGGGGGTTGATTTATATGGACATATATTATTAATATGTGCTCCAGAAATTGCATGACATTTCTAGAAATGTGATATGTCCTGGTATAATATTATCTGTCATAATTCTAATTGTCATATTAATGTGTTGCATGTCATAGAAATTACCAAATTTCCTTGTCCATTAGATTTAAATGAACTCTCCTTCGATATCAAAGTTTTCACTTTAAGTCTTTTGTCATCTAAAGACAGTTATTATTTTACTCTGAATCTTCTGTGAAAATGTTTGAAGCTGTTAACCCAAGATTAGCCAGAATGATGATTATTGCATAGAAACAAATCAAAGTATGAGGTTGATTATACCCTTTTTAAAAACTGATTATACCCTTTAAAAACTATTCAAGTAATACATTTATGGAATGTTTAACAAAAATCAAATGATATTTTAAAAGAAAAGATTTTTTCCCTCCCTTCCATCAAACACAGCTATCCACCACTGTATGCAACCTTTAAAAATAGTCACCTCAGGAGGCCGTGCACATTTAAAAATAATCTATGCTGGCAGAATATAAAAGGAATTGTGCTTCAGTGTCTGATCATGACGAAATATTATAAGCCACACCGAATGTCAACATTTTGTAATGATGCTTATTTTTCATCAATGGAGGCCTCTTTAAGATTATTTGCTAGCTTGGCTCTACGTGACTACTTAGAATAACTCCTTTACTCAGACAAGTCATAATTTTTATTCTTTTTTTTTTTAAGGAAAGGTACAGGTTGGATTGAATGTGAGTAGGCAAGCAGTAGAGAGAGCTGGAAAAAGCATTATTTTATTTTATTTTTGTATGTGAAAGAAGTTTTATTGCAAAAAGATTCACTGCAAGCAAAAGCAGCACAGCTTTATTAAAGAGCTAGCACATCCTCAGAGAGAAGGATGGGCTGCCCCAAGTGGGTTCAGCCTTATTTTATTTAGTTCTTCACAGTGGGTATCTGCGCCCCCAACCTCTAGATCCTGGACTCCAACCCAGGTGTGTGTGACTTGTGCTCCTTCAGAGGCAATTGACTTAACAGCTCCTCCACCAGGGCATGCCATAATTTTTATTCTTTAATAATAAATAATATAGATTTTGTCAGGACCCAAGAGAGAAATCAGAGGAGGTAATCCGGTTCTCATGGTATTCTTCCCAAGTCTATGCTGAAGAACATCTGACTAATACCCATGTTAGTTGGAGCCTTTTTCTGATGAGATTAATTTTTCTTTTGAAGAGTTATGAACTTATATTTCATTTAATTGGAACAAGGATATGTTTGCTTGCCTTCCAGAATGCAACTGATAGTAAGTATCCTGTGACCACTTCAAAGAGATGTTTTGATTCCCTTAATTATTTCTCCTGGAGCAGAAGTTGTGAGCAGTAATAATGACCAACTATAATCTTCTTGTTTTGTTAAAGATAGGTTTAATGAGTAAGTCATTTTTAAAAAATAGCAACTAAACATGATTTTGAACAAATTTTTTTCCTCATAAGTTTGTATGTTCTACATTATTTGATACATTCTATGCACTTTATCTTTTGTTTAATTATAATGGACAATAGTCATAATTTACTGTTCCTACTTATTTCCCATAGTAGAGAAAAAAAAAGTTACATACTGTGTTGGGAATTTTAGGCCTCAAAAAGAGAATTTGACCAAAATCTAGGAGATTTCTGACCTTTTGAAAAATTTATATTATGCTTTTCATTTTCAAAAGGTCAGTCATGGTTTAGTAGACTATAAAGAATGTACTAAAGAAACTTTATTTAAAGTGTTGGGATAGGAACATCAGTTTATCTTTGCTCCCTTCCCAAATCCAATTTAAATATCATCAGAACATATTTTTAAATGTATAAACCAACAAGAACAAAAGAAAAGAAGATGAGATAACAATAGATTAAAAATGTTCATAAAATTTTGTAACATACTAAGGGTGTGGGTAAGTGGTAAGCAATTTAATATAATGAAGAGAACTGATACCTAAATGTCTGCAAAGGAGAAATCAACTACAATCTGGTTTGTTCTTGCCCTAGAACCTATGAAATACAACTTTGATGGCAGGACTGCATGGCAGTGCCATAAGCAGAAAGGCTGGTTGGAGGTCTACGCAGCTGTTAAACTCCCAGACTTTAATCTCCAGTCCTGGAAACCAGAGTCCTGTCCCTTTGCAGTCCCAAAGAGTGGGAGTTTTCTCTTGGAGAGAGGCAGAGAAACTCTAGATGTGGGACCCAAGGCACAGCTAAAAGCAGGGTACAATGTCATAATGGAAACAGGGAGATTACATAAAAGTCTGGAACAGCAAGTCAGTCCTCTTGCTCTCAACCTGTCCCTACGGAGCATCTTGAGTTCTGGCTGCCAAAATTATTTCTCAGGAAGAGTTAATAGATTCCTCTCTTAAATAAATGGCTGAATCAGGAGAAAAGATTAACAAATACTAATGCTTGAGCTCCACAATGATAGCATCATCTTTGCACAATAGATGTGCTCATGGATTTTCCACTCATCTTTTTAGTGCTTAACTCTTAAATATACACATTCAGCAAAGATTGTCAGTTGTTTGATGAAAGCTACTAAAAGGAAAGAGAGATCGTGTAAATACTTAGAGAAGAGGAGCTCAGAGGAAACAGGGATAAAATATAATAAAATATAATGTAATGAATATCAAAGAAAAAACAAAAAAAACCATACCCAGGGAACAAACAAGGATGCTAAAATAAAGAAATATGAAATAAAAAAGGAACCCTTGAGATTTAAAATATAACCACATTAACAAAATATTTACTAGAGCTAAGAGACAAACTTGAGAAATAGTCCCAGGAATGGAATAAAAGGTTACAATGATAAGCAGGAAAGAAAAAATGAGAAACTTAAAGAATACAGAGATCAAGCATCCAAATCATAGGAATTCTTAAATCATAAAAGAAAAGGAAATATTGAATAAATTCACAAAGCTGAAGGACACATATTTTCAGATAGAAAAGACCACCAATGCCTGGTGTAGAATAAAATCCATAGCAATGCATATCATCTTGAAATTCAGAACACCAGGGATAATGAGAAAATTAAAAACTTTTGACAGTGATGCTCGATCTAGAATCCTACATCCAGTTAGACTATCTAGAGATAAAGGAACAAGGAAAGTAAATAATACTAGCTTTTGGTTCTCAAATGCTTACAAAGTATTATTTAATAAACATTATCTATAATTCTCACGAGTAGGTATTGTTTACGTTTTGCAGATGAAAAACTATGTGTCCCAGGGAAGTAAAGTCACTGACTTAAAGAAGTATCACTGGTAAGCGGCAGAGCTGGGAATTGAATTCAGATCTATTCCATTGGCTTTTTGATCTACCACACTACCTTACAAAATGAAACAGAACGAGAGAAAACTGAGATGCAATTTTTATCCCTCGGCAGGATATAACATCTTTGCCTACCTCTTTAGTTCCTGATATAATTGAGAAAACCCATTGTACATATATTTTAAATTAATTAGTTAAAAATTTAACGAAAGAATGTGAGTAGGCAGGTAGGTAGGAAGAGAGAGGAAGAAGCAGCGTTTTTATTTTATTTAGTTGTAGATCCTGGTTTTTCCCTCAGCCTCAGGACTTGAACTCTGGCTCTTGGGCCATATGTAGATGGCAGCTAATCACTAATATACCAGGATGTGCCTAAATAGTTGTTTTTAAAGTGTGAGTGTTATCTAAGAAATTGATCTAGGCATGCTCTGGTGGCCTAGTGGATAAGGATACCAGATGAAGTCCATGTACATCCCAAAGCCCCAGGTTCAAGATCTGGGACCAGGGGTGGGGGGCCTGGGGATAAAAACCAAGAGTAAAAACTAAATAAAATCATTAAAGTTCCTCTGCCTCTTCTCTCTTCCTGCCTGCTGAACTAATCAACTTCATTTCTGCCTGTACCTTTCCTTTAAAAAAAGAAAAACTGGTCTAATACCAGGCAATGCTATCGAGCAATTAGAGAGTATTTAAAAAATCAGCATAGTTATGAAAAACTGATAAAATAATACTGGATGGCTTTTGAATTTTTTTTGTGTGAACATTTTCTGAATAATCCATTATTCTTGTGACCTTGAAACTGCCAGGGTCAATGAAATTAGAACATTGCCTGTATCTCACGTCCCCTTTTCACAGTATAAACATACATTTTTTTCCCCACTTTGGTCAAGAAACAATCATCCTTTCTCAACTTACACAATTAGGCATTAAACATTGAGAAATTATAGTGAAATAGTTAACGGATTTTTCAAATATGATGAAATGAAATCTTATTTACAAAGAGATTTAAAGTTCCCATTTTGACTTCCCATTTTAACTTTTTTTTAGAATTTGATTGCAGTAAGTTTACAAATTAAAATGAATACATATGTGTAGTTCCCCATATGGGCAGTTTCCCTATTTCTCAAATCTATGTCAACACCCTGCCCTCCACCAAATCACCAAGTGTACTTCATTGTCCGGTGATCTCTGCCACCTCTTGATCCTCCTCCTATTTCATATTGATAACCTGAGTTCCATTGTAGGTGTACAAGTGTTGGTTTTGTTTCTTTGTTTTGTCTATTCACATTCCATCTGGGAGTGAGATCATCTGGTATCTATCTTTCTTCTTTTGATTTCTTTTGCTTAACATATTCCCCTCTAGAACCATCCATGTTGAATCAAATGGCAGGATTTCATCTCTTCTAGGGCTGTGTAGTATTCCATTGTGTATATATACCACATCTTCTTTATTCATTCATCTGACATTGGGCACTTAGGTAGTTTCCAGTTCTTGAGCAATAAGAGCACTGAAATCTAGGGAGCAATGGTGTTCCCTAGTTTTGGTTCCCTATATAGTTCCTTGCAATGGACCACCTTCAAAGTTCTGAAGAAAAATTAAGTACAAGTTAGTATTCCACACCCAGTAAAGAATCAGAAGAAATCAGCCAAATAGGTGAATAGAACAAAGACCATCACAGACATGCTGATTGTCAAAAAAATACCTCTCATACAGCCTTTCTCAGGAAAATCTTAGAGATGTGAACCACCAAAGTGAGGGAATAAACCAAAAGGAAGAAATTATGAGACACAATAAAAATCAAATACGGAGAGAAAAGAAGAGAGTTCAAGGGTGATACTGAATACCAGAGTCTAGAATGATGGCTATTTATTACATAGAGACAAAAAGCAGTCCCAAATAGATTTGGTCAGAAATCTTTGAAAATTACTACTTTAGAAAATGATATTGAAAATATGCTGTGTTTGATACGTTGAGAGGAAATTTAAATATTGACCTAGAGTTTAGGAGTTGAACTAGTGACAGAAATACAGGAAATGAAGCTAATTTGAATATTATTCATTTATTAGCCTATAGAAAATAAAATATAGAGGGAAATAATTGATTTATGTCTATGGAAATCTGAGTATTGCTCTAACAATGAAATAATATCCAAACAAAGAATGGACTTTGGGGAAGTGTCCATGTGGGATGGAGTTGGAGAAGGAGGAAAGAGAACTCAGTAACTTTCATACCATGAAGTCATAATCCTAAAATGTAAACATCAAGAGAAATAATATAAGGTTAATTCTTAAAATCATAGACGTGAATACAAATACATTAATATCAAGCTAAAAGTGTAGAAAGTTGTTGCATATGGGAGGGAGTGGGAAGGTCTGTCTTTTCTTAACAAGCTTTGTACAACTACCTAATCATTGAGAACTTATAACCTTTTTTTAAATTTATTTTTTATTGTAGTAATTATTCTACACATAATTATTACACACATTAAAATAATTTCCTATGTATAGGTTCCCTATTTGTTAGATTAATTTCAACACACCATGCCCTCTACCAAACCACCAAGTAAGTGTTCTTCACCATTTTCCAGTGGGCTCCACCACCATTTGCCTCCACCCACATCATTCACTTTTGGTAACCTCAGTTCTGTTGCAAATGTTTCAGGGTTGGAGAACTTAGAACCTTTTTAAAATTTGAAAATTATTTTAAAGGATAATTTGAATAAAAGACAAGCATTTAATTTAAAAATTATGTATGACATTTGATACAGTTAATTATAATTTTTAGTAATTCCCTTTTGCAATTTCTAAGAGAAAAAAAATTTTTTTAAGGAAAGATGCAGGCAGGAATGAAGGCGAGTATGTAGGCTGACAGAAGAGGGAGGAGGAAAAAGCATTTTGTTTTATTTTTATTTAGTTGTTCACACTGGTTTTTCCCTTCAGACCCTGGACTTGAAACCAGGGGAAGGTGACCTACATTCTTTCAAAGGTGATAGAACTAGCACTGTTGACCAGCATCTGCCAAGAAAAAGTGTTTAAAATGTGCCCGCTAAATAGATGTGCAAAAATGTGCTCAAGTCTTAGTTATAATCTGTGCTATATGAAGAGCTGAGTTATCATCTGGAGTGTCACTCTGCATTTCAAGTAATACCCAAGGGCAAAACCAAACAACATGTGAATTGAGTTTCTCTTCAAAATCAACAAAACCTTGATATTGAGTTTTATTTCACTTCCAGAATAAGGGTCAAAATTTGGTTGGAGAACTTGATTGTATTAAAATAGCAGCTGTCAGTAAGAAATTATATTTATCAGAAACACTAATCAAAACCTCCAGAAACATTGCTTTTTCCTCTTCAACCAACTCCTGCTAATTTCTTCAGTCAACCTGAGCCACTAGGCTGTCCGGAAGCTTCTTGGTTATATATCCCATCTCTGCTTCTTAGCTGTCACCCTTCAACTTTCTCTCTCTCTTACTTGACCCATTTTCACGTATCTCTGGATATTCTTATATGAATAAACCTACACTCTTCTGGGTTTACTCCTTTAAGAACGGCACCAGAATCTGGAAGACCAAGACTGTCCCTGTGTGAGGATCTGCTGCCCCCCCATGGCTGGTCTGCACACTACATTCACATAAAATGGAGACATCATCCTTGGAGTAACAGATCATAGTATTGGAATCAGGAGCTTGAAGAATAAGAAAAAACTAAGATACTCAGCATGGAGGAATATTGTAGATAATTAGGAGAGTCACTCAATCAACTGATACTGATTGTGTACCATACTTTATCTGTTTGGAATATAGGTATACACGAGAGTAAAATTTGCCTGCCCCACTTTCTGTCAGGACACTGGCCTGGCATGGTGTCAGAGAAGAAACACTGTAAAGATGGCATCCAGTTGTGGGGAAGGGGAAGCCCCAGGTACTCAGGTATCAGAGCCTGAGTGGAGAACACCTATTCCATGGGGGGGCCATGCTGCAGATTGGTTACATACAGGCAAATCAAGCAAAAGCATACGTGTACTAAGGACACATTTTAAAGATGCAAAGGACAATGGTTAGCAGATCTATCATTGTTATACAGTGCTGTCACAAATGTGTGAAAAGAGAAAGTTAGAACCCTGGGGTGTGGATTGGATCAAAGTTACTGTGAATTCAAGATAAACTGGTAGGTGGAGATATAAATACCATGTAAATACATATATCCTCTAGCATTGTCCACTGCTGGGAACTGGGAATGGTGACATCTTGTGCCCAGATCTTGTTTCTGTTTTCTTTTTAATATCATTATCCACTATGAGAAAACAGGGCTCTTTGGACACAAGACTGATTCCAGGGCTGGAGTAGAAACAAGATGAGCTTTAGTATATCCTGTGATAGAAAATAAGAAAACACTCAAAGAATGATGGGAACCTGCTACAGAGACAAGAAGGGGATCTGATGGGCAAATGAGGGAAATATGAGCATTGAAATAAATTACAACAATGGTCTATAACTTCTCATGTGAGTAAAATAGGAAACCATAAATTGAACACATGTATTGAGAATGTGATGAGAAACAGTCTTGAAATAGCTTACCCCTCCCAATACATTATGGCAGAGTGACTTGCAGATGTTGATGAAGTGATCAAAGGGAGCATCATCAGTGACAGAGCATTCCAGAACTGCACGGCACGTGCAAGGATGCGATGAGAGGACCACAGCTCCACTTTTTTGTTGCTGCTGCCAAAGATGCACAAGCTAAGCTAATTAAGAGAACATTGCACCTGCCCAGGTATTGTGTCCACACCTGGGCCTCAGCCCACATACAGCCCGACATCCTGGGTTGTGGACCAGAGTCGGGAGGTGGTGCGTTCTTGGGCAACTAAGTAAATTAAATGCTTCACCTTTTCTCTCTTCCTTCCTGCTGCTTGACTGCTTTCCTCTTAAAAAAAAAAAAAAGAAAAAGACAGAAAGCAAGCAAGCAAGCCTTAGGACACTTTACAGCATAACTGCTTTACAGCTTTCAACAATGTTAAACTCAAAAAAAGTCCAGGTGAAAAAAATGAAGAAATGATCCAGAGGTAAGGCAACTAAAACATAACAAATGCAACACATGGTTCAGAAGAAGATCTTTATATTATGAAGTATTTTGGGGGACAATTGATTATATAGAATGAAATTTGATTAAGTCACAGGAATGTATCGTTATATCAATGTTAAATTTTGGCGGGAGGCGTAGAGGAGGGAAGAAAGGAGTAATGAAGAGAAGCATGAAACGGACAGGAGGAAGAAGTACTTACATTAGTTATTTGTATTTGTGTTCTCTCTCCCATCCTCACCCTGGGTGGCACAACCAGGTTCTTGGGTTTTGCATGTCTACAGCTGAAGCTTCAGACTTAACACCTGAGCCACCAGGGAGCACTAATGTCGACTGCTTGATTTAGATGATCTAAATGTTTCGAGGTTATGTAGGAATCAAACATTGAATATTCAAGGCCACGGGCCACCATGTTGGCAATTTACTCTCAAACTGTTCAGAAAAAAAAAAAAAGAAAAAGAAACCCAAAACTTTTTATAATGTGTTTGCTAATTTGGGGAAAGATTGAACTTTTAATGTCTCTAAAAATAAGTAAAATATGTAGTCCATCAAGTGGTTATAGGCTTGAGCCCTGAGATACTCCCACAGTTAGAAATTAAATAGCAGAGAAAGAACCCATAAGGACTGGAAAGGAACAATCAGCGAGGAAAGCT